>CM075980.1:31193007-31251507 GCA_038087875.1 Malacoraja senta
CTGAGCTTGAGCTATTTTGCAAAGAGGAATGGGCAAAAATTTCAGTCTCTAGATGTGCAAAGCTGGTAGAGACATACCCCAAAATACTTGCAGCTGTAATTGCAGCGAAAGGTGGTTCTTCAAAGTGTTGACTCAGGGGGGCTGAATACTTTTGCACGTGACACTTTTCCGTTTTTTATTTGTAAAAAATTTGAAAACCATGTATCATTTTCCTTCCACTTCACAATAATGCCCCACTTTGTGTTGGTCTATCACATAAAATCCCAATAAAATACATTTACGTTTGTGGTTGTAACGTGACAAAATGTGGAAAAGTTCAAGGGGTATGAAAACTTTTGCAAGCCACTGTAGATACAGCATGGAACAGGCCCACCAAGTCCGCACTGATCCACGATCCCCGCACACTAATGTTATCCTACACACTAGGGACAATTTAAATTTATACCAAGCCAATTAACCTACAAACCTGTATGTCTTTGGAGTGTGGGAGGAAACGGAAGATCTCAGAGTAAACCCACGCAGGTCACAAGGAGAATGTACAAACTCCATACAGACAAGCACCCGTAGTCAGGATCGAACCCGGGTCTCTGGCGCTGTAAGGCAATATCTCTACCGATGTGCCAACATGCCGTCCTTATATCTATATAACTAAAAGTCTCATCTTGACCACTTCCTGTCTGCGCTGCATATTGATTTTTAGAAAAAACGCTACCATATATAGTTATGATTTTTGGCCATCTTACTCACAGTTCTCCTCCGCTGAGGCAACCCTGAGGATTTTTCCGATCAATGAAAAATAAAAAATGTTATGAGTGTTTAAAACATCTTGAGATCAGCTGATTGGTCCTCTCGCCTGTCAATCACCATGATCAAGGTAACGACCTTTCCGGGGGGGGGGGGGCAGAACTATAAAATGCCGGATGCCTGGATGTGAGTCAGTCACACTGGAAGATTGCGCGGGAGAGGCGACAACTGTGATTCTAAGCTGTGAATCAACTGAACTGTGAGTCTGCAATGTACTTGCAATAAATGATTTGTTAGCCCTTAATGAAAATGAAATGAGTTGTTTGGCCTGCCCTGTGCTTGAAACTGCAATGGAAATGGAAATGAAATGAAAATGCAATGAGTTGTTTGGCCTGCTCTGTGCGTGAAACTGCAGTGGAAATGAAATGAAAATACAATGAGTTGTTTGGCCTGCCATGTGCTTGAAAATGCAATGGAAATGGAAATGAAATGAAAATGCAATGAACTGTTTGGCCTGCCCTGTGCTTGAATCTGCAATGGAAATGGACGTGAAATGAAAATGCAATGAGCTGTTTGGCCTGCCCTGTGCTTGAAACTGCAATTGAAGTGGAAATTAAATGACAATGCCATGAGCTGTTTGGCCTGCCCTGTGCTTGAAACTGCAATGGAAATGGAAATGGAAATGAAATGAAAATGAAATGAATTGTTTGGCCTGCCCTGTGCTTGAAATTGAAATGGAAATGGAAATGGAAATGGAAATGGAAATGAAATGAGTTGTTTGGCCTGCCCTGTGCTTGAAATTAAAATTGAAATTGAAATGGAAATGGAAATGAAATGAAATGAGTTGTTTGGCCTGCCTGAAACCACTAATTTCGGTCCAGAATGCCTCCATTAGCCAAGAAAGCAGTCCCCTTTGCCCAAAATGCCCGTATTAGCCCAGGAGGAACATTTTGGCCCAAAAGGCCCGTGCCAGGCCAGGAAAAGTCAGAAAATGTGCCTTTCACTGAGATTTCACCGATTTTTTTTTTAAGAGACCATTCAGCCCATCAAGCTTGTACTAGACTAGGAGGAGTCCCTTCGGCCCATCAGTACGTTTTCCCCCTGCAAGTATTAAACCTCACACCTGTATTTTTCTCCCTCCCTTCATTGGCTCTCTGTGAGATCCAGGCCAGGATAAACTTTCCTCCTTCATTGCTGTGATCTGCAGAAAAAGATGAAAAATGTCTAAAATTGATTCTCCACCCTCTCCCCATTCTCTCTCACAGAGTCTCTCACCTGTTTTGGGCAGAATTTCTGGAAGTTTCTGAGCTGCCAGGCCTGACTGACTGAGCTGCCAGCCCACCAGGCCTGAGTGACAGAGTTGCCACCCCACCAGGCCTGAATGACTGAGATGCCAGCCCACCAGTCCTGAGTGACTGAGCTGCCGGCACACCAGGCCTGAGTGACCGAGCTGCCAGCCCACCAGGCCCAAGTGACTGAGCTGCCAGCCCAATAATCCATTCGGCCCACAATGTCCATGCTAGCCCACTGGAAACCAGTCCCTTTGGCCCACAACAACCATACTAGCGCTCCAGGAAGACCCCCCCCCTCCATTGGCCACCAATATTGGATTTAGTGGAGAGGTGGAATATTGTGTTGGGGGCCAGCTCTCCCATGTGAACATGGGACCCAAAGGGCCTCACTTAATCTAGTTATAATATATAATAAACAAAAAAAGACAATAAATTAATAACCCTAATACCAGTGCAAAAAAAACAATGTCCTTAGTGCAACAAAACACTGAGTCCATGGTTCATAGTTGAGGTTATTATCATGTAGGGTTGAACATTCTGATGGTTGTTGGGATGAAGCTGTTCTTGAACCTGGTGGTCAAAGTTTTCAGACACTATATTGTTCCAGATGGCAGGAGTGAAATGAGAGCATGGCCAGGCCAGTATGGGTTTTATGATGATATTGGCAGCCTAATTGAGGCAGTGTCTCCTACAGATCTGAAGATAGACAGAAGAATGCTGGAGTAACTCAGCGGGACAGGCAGCATCTCTGGAGAGAAGGAATGGGTAGCATTTCAGATCTGAAGAAGGGTCTCGACCCGAAACATCACCCATTCCTTCTCTCTCAAGATGCTGCCTGTCCCGCTGAGTCCAGCATTTTGTGTCTATCTTCAGTTTAAACCAGCATCTGCAGTTCCTTCCTACACATCTCGTCTCCTACAGATCCATTTAAAAAAAAATGTTTTTAAAAATATTTTTATTTTATTAGAAGTAAGTACAATCATATGGCACCAAAGTGCCTAATATATAATGACATAATACATTTTATGTACTGCTTGTTATTTTTTTTATTATGATAAAGAAGAATAAGAAAAAGAAAGTAGATAGTAAAAGATAGAAAAACGTGAGGTATATAGTGTGTGATAAAGAAAAAAAAAGAGTGAAAGAAGAAAATTGAAGAAAAGAAAATAGAAAAAAGAGAGTAGAAAATAAAAAGAGAAAAGTAAGGAGAACATTATTTATAATCTTGACCATCCCTCACCCAGTCCTGGAACAGTTAGCTTCTACAATTGTGTTGCACCATATGATTCCAAAAAGACGACAAATGGAGACCAACTCGTTAAGAATTGGTCTGATTTATCTATTAGGAGGAATCGCATTTCCTCAAGATGTGCGGTGTCCAACATGCTTGAAATCCACATTTTAAGCGTTGGTACTACAGTTCCCTTTGATGGTGGGGAAGTCAGTATCTGTGATGGATCAGACAGTGTCCATCACTCTTTGTGATCTCCTTCATTTCTGGGCATTCAAGTTGCCAAACCAGGCCGTAATGCAACCGGTCAATATGCTCTCTGCCGAACCCCTAAAGAATTTCAAGAGAACATTTGTCGAAATACCGACTCTCATCAACCTTGGAAGGAAATGGAGGTGTCGGTGGGTTTTCTTTATGATTGCATCAATATGCTGGGACCAGAACAGATCTTCAGATGATTACATCTCCCTTAGTTTGAAGTTATTCACTCTCTCCACTGCCAACCGGTCAACGAAGAAACAGGTTAATCGATCCTGGCCTTTCCGCTTCTACAGTCAACAATCTTGCTGACCTTAAGAACAAGACTATTGATCTGGCACCATTCAATCAGATTTTCACTCTCCCTCCTATACTCTGACACCATTATTTGTCCAGAGACGATGGAATTGTCAGCAACTTTAAACATGGCGTTAGAACTGTGTCCGGCTGCACACTCATGGGGACAGAGTGATTCGAGCAGGGGGCTGAGCACACAGTCCTGAGATGCTCCTACGCTGATAGTTTGAGGAAGAATGTTGCTGCCAATTCAAATAGATTGTGATCTGCCGTTGAGGAAATCGAGGACCTGGTTGCATAGGGATGAGCAGAGATCCATTTCTCCAATTTTGATAATAACTTTGACAATAGAAAATAGACAATAAGTGCATTCGGCCCTTCGAGCCAGCACCGCCATTCAATGTGATCATGGCTGATCATCCCCAATCAGTACCCCGCTCCTGCCTTCTCCCCATATCCCCTGACTCCGCTATCTTTAAGAGCCCTATCTAGCTCTCTCAATACTTTCAAGAATCCAGAGAACCGGCCTCCACCGCCCTCTGAGGCAGAGAATTCCACAGACTCACAACTCTGTGAAAAAGTGTTTCCTCGTCTCCGTTCCAAATGCTTTACCCCTTATTCTTAAACTGTGACCCCTGGTTCTGGATTCCCCCAACATCGGGAACATGTTTCCTGCCTTTAGCATGTCCAAACCCTTAATAATCTTATATTCAATTGCAATACTGAATAAAGCCAGAGACCTACTAAATCAAGCCTCCCTGTATATGTTGTACTGCTCCCTCATACTCCCATACATGATCTACTGTGTGGAGGTATGGGGGAAACACATACAAAACAAATACACATCCAATCTTCATCCTCCAAAAAGAGCAATACGAATTATACATAAAACCACCTACAAACAATCAACAAAACCATTATTTATCAGACTAAAAACATTAAAATTTCAAGATCTGATAGATTATAAAACTATCCAAATTATGTTCAAAGCTGCAAATCAGCAATTGCCTTGTAATATCCAGGGGTTGTTCCAACGGAGAGAAAGCAAACACAACCTCAGAGGAACCTATATATTCGAAAAACCGGCAATAAAAACTAATGCAAAACTCCATTGTGTTACAGCAAAGGGTGTTAGTCTCTGGAATAACTGCCATGATGAGCTGAAAAAATGTAAGACTCTATTCAAACTAAAAACACTCTTCAGAAATAAAAGATTGAATGGTTATGAGCTGGACCAGTGATTTTCTTTTCTGTTTGGTTATTTCTTGTTTGTGGACTGTTCAACAGATTTTGGGTCCATTTGTTCCCATTATTTTGTTTTTCCATGAAAATGTATAGAAAATAAGAGGGGGTAGGACCAGAAAAGTTTTCGAACTTCTTCTTACCCCTTTTGAACATGAACAATATTATTTGTATTATTTGAGTTACTTATTTGTTTGTTTTCCTTTGTGTTTTATTTTCTTTTTTATTGCTTATAAGTTTATTTGTGTTTGTATTTTTTTAACATGTTAAATAAATATTTCTAATAAAAATAAAAAAATTAAAATAGAAAATGTTTTAATAAGATTCCCTATCATCCTTCTAAACTCCAGAGTATACATGCCCAGCCGCTCCATTCTCTCAGCATATGACAGTCCTGCCATCCCGGGAATTAACTTTGTAATGGCCCTGTCTCACGGTGTGAGTCCACCCACGAGTGATTCCGAGTTTAAAACAAATCAAACTCGTGGTAATCACATAGAATTAACAGCGGGAATGTCGGAACTCGTAACACTAATGGCAGGTACTTGGGGACATTTGTTAACTCGTGAAAATCTTTCAACATGATGAAGGAGTTCCACGAGTCAAATTTACTCTTGAAGTAAAAATTTTAAACTTTTAAACTCATTGTAAGAACGTAGTAGCCCGTGAGTTTACCGTAGTGATTCGTGAGTCTACCGTGGGCACTCTTTAACTCACCGGACAGGCAGCATCTCTGGAGAGAAGGAATGGGTGACGGGATGACGTTTCCAAAATTCTGCTGCGTCTTTGTGTTACTCCAGCACTGTGTGTTCACTTTTTGTCAACCAGCATCTGCCCTTTCTTGTGTATGACATTATTTGTATCCGTGGCAGTTGATTGTCTCTCCCTTCAGTTTCCCAGGGGGTCGAGATGGGAGATATATGAAACACCAAAAACGGACAGCAGAGATGTAGCAGAGTGCTACAATAATCGGACTATTGGTACGCTGCTGTTTCCTTGACTACGGTCATGTGAAATGATTCTTGTACATTTAATATACCGACGATTCTGGCAGTGAATCTCACTCTCTCAAATCCGTAGAAAGACATGAAAAGCTGGAGTAACTCAGCGGGTCAGACAGCATCTCTGGGGAAATGGACTAGGCGACTGCAGACTGCAGTCTGAAGAAGGGTCTCGACCCGAAATCTCGCCCATTCCTTTTCTCCAGAGATGCTGCCTGTCCCACTGAGTTACCCCAGCTTTTTGAGCCTATCTTTGGTTTAAACCAGCATATGCAGTTCCTTCCTGCATCTCTCAAATCTGTGCCATTATTCAGTACTTCAATTTTTGTTTTATTTTACTAATTCTGGATAATATCGCCCCGTTCGTTGGTCGTATGCCTCTATCCCACCCCTGGTGGTTTTTGTGCATTTGTTTTTTCTTTTATCCCCGGGAGGAAAAAAAATCAAATCCAGTAGTTCATCTGGAGCAGTTCTCGGATATAACAACGAATGAAGAGAAATTGGCGGGTTATTTCGAAATTAATCCTTGAAGAGAGCGTAACTCGTTGCATAAATGAGATCGTCACTAGGCAGCATCTCCCCCCTCCCCCCCCCACCCGTCACAACCCCCTGGAAACTGAAGGGAGCGACAATCAACTGCCACGGATACAAATAATGTCATACACAAGAAAGGGCAGATGCTGGTTGACAAAAAGTGAACACACAGTGCTGGAGTAACACAAAGACGCAGCAGAATTTTGGAAATGTCATCCCGTCACCCATTCCTTCTCTCCAGAGATGCTGTCTGTCCAGCTGAGTTAAAGAGTGCCCACGGTAGACTCACGAGTCACTACGGTAAACTCACGGGCTACTACGTTCTTACAACGAGTTTAAAAGTTTACAATTTTTACTTCAAGAGTAAATTTGACTCGTGGAAACCTTTCATCATGTTGAAAGATTTTCACGAGTTAACAAGTTTCCCGAGTACATGCCGTTAGCGTTACGAGTTCCGACGTTCCCGCTACGTTAATTCTACATGATTACCACAAGTTTGATTTGTTTTAAACTCGGGATCACTCGTGGGTGGACTCGCACCGGGAGACAGGGGTTTAAACATATAAGATTGTTAAGGGCTTGGATACGCTAGAGGCAGGAAACATGTTCCCGATGTTGGGGGCGTCCAGAACCAGGGGCCACAGTTTAAGAATAAGGAGTAAGCCATTTAGAACGGAGACGAGGAAACACTTTTTCTCACAGAGAGTGGTGAGTCTGTGGAATTCTCTGCCTCAGAGGGCGGTGGAGGCAGGTTCTCTGGATGCTTTCAAGAGAGAGCTAGATAGGGCTCTTAAAAATAGCGGAGTCAGGGGATATGAGGAGACGGCAGGAACTGGGTACTGATTGGGGATGATCAGCCATGATCACATTGAATGGCGGTGCTGGCTCGATGGGCCGAATGGCCTACTGTGCCTATTGTCTATTGTCTATTGTCTATAAACCTACGCTGCACTCCCTCAATAGCAAGAATGTCCTTCCTCAAATTAGAGGACCAAAACTGCACACAATACTCCAGGTGTGGTCTCACTAGGGCCCTGTACAACTGCAGAAGGACCTCTTTGCTCCTATACTCCTATACTCAACTCCTCTTGTGATGAAGGTCAACATGCCATTCGCTTTCTTCACTGCCTGCTGTACCTGCATGCTTACTTTCATTGACTGATGAACAAGGACCCCCAGATCCCGTTGTACTTCCCCTTTCCCCAGCTTGACACCATTTAGATAATAATCTGCATTCCTGCTTTTGCTACCAAAGTAGATAACCTCACATTTATCCACATTAAACTGCATCTGCCATGCATCTGCCCACTCACCCAACCTGTCCAAGTCACCCTGCATTCTCATAGCATCCTCCTCACAGTTCACACTGCCACCCAGCTTCATGTCATCTGCAAATTTGCTAATGTTACTTTGAATCCCTTCATCTAAATCATTGATGTATATTGTAAATAGCTGCGGTCCCAGCACCGAGCCTTGCGGTACCCCATTAGTCACTGCCTGCCATTCTGAAAGAGACCCGTTAATCCCTACTCTTTGTTTCCTGTCTGCCAACCAATTTTCTATCCATGTCAGCACTCTACCCCCAATACCATGTGCCCTAATTTTGCCCACTAATCTCCTATGTGGGACCTTATCAAATGCTTTCTGAAAGTCCAGGTACACTACATCCACTGGTTCTCCCTTGTCCATTTTCCTAGTTACATCCTCAAAAAATTCCAGAAGATTAGTCAAGTATGATTTCCCCTTCGTAAATCCATGCTGACTTGGACCGATCCTGTTACTGCTATCCAAATGTGCTGCTATTTCATATTTTATAATTGACTCCAGCATCTTCCCCACCTGTCAGGCTAACTGGTCTATAATTCCCTGTTTTTTCTCTCCCGCTTTTCTTAAAAAGTGGGTTAACATTAGCTACCCTCCAATCCACAGGAACTGATCCTGAATCTATAGAATATTGGAAAAGGCGAACACGATTTCTAGAGCCACTTCCTTAAGTACTCTGGGATGCAGACCATCAGGCCCTGGGGATTTATCAGCCTTCAGTCCCATCAGTCTACCCAACACCATTTCCTGCCTAATGTGGATTTCCTTCAGTTCCTCCGTCACCCCCAGATCCTCTGGCCACTTTGGCATGTTGAATGCAGAGCTGTCGAAGAGCCCGACATGGGTGAGTTTTTATTTTCCAAGCGGTCCAGCATGAGGTGGCGAGCCAGCCACAGGTGACAATGCTCATATCCGTATCAAGCCAGGTGCTAAACCAATCTTGTAAGCCTTGATTTGTTCCATTGGCATTGATGAACCATAAAACATAGAACAGTACAGGACAGGAACAAGCCATTTGATCCACAAAATCTATCCAGACCATGATACCAGTTACAGACACCACATCTGCCTGGACATGGTCAACACATCTTCATTTTCTGCCTGCCCCTGTGCCTGTCTAAATGCCTCTTAAACATTGCTATCGCACGTGCTTCCACTACCACTCCTGGCAGTGCATTCCAGGCACCTCTGTGTAATACCTTGTTAATTCTTCTTTAAACATTCCTCCTCTCACCTTCAAACTATCCCCTTTAATATTTAACATTTCTACCCTCGTGAAGGAAAACCAGATGAAGATAAAGTAAATACTACTGTGCAAATCATAGAGACAAGAAAATGTTGATGCTGTCTAAAAGGAACAAGGCACTGATGCCCTATGCATCTGCATTTGAGTATGTCCACTCTCTCATGCCATGGCTTCCCAGAAGCATTAGCCTCAGGTTGTTCCTCAATTTCATTCATTTCTACATGACCATTTTATGAAGCAAACTGGTTTTAAGAACGCACTTATTTCAACATATTGTCCAACATTAAATAGAGAGATCAGAGGGAAATTTCAAATAAGCTCTGAAGGAACATATATTACTTTTCTCAAGTTTAAAAAAAAACTGATTAGCAAATTTTTCTGAGCTCCTGAATAATGCTACAGTTCAGAACAGTTAATACAAACCGTGTTGAGGTACAAATGATTGGAAGGCTCATAAAATGATTCAGATTAGTTCAGCCAAGAATTTGGGAAGGGAGTGGAAGGGAACAGGTGAGGAACATTCTCTCTGTGACCACGTTGGCTTCCTCCAGGTGCACTGGTTTCCTTCCAAATCCCGAAAAGTGTGTGGGTTTGTAAGTGTACATTGTTCCTAGTGTGTAGGGAGTGGAAGAGAAAGTGGGATAGCATAGAACTAGTGTGATCAGGAGATCGACGGTCGGCACGGACTCGGTGGACCAAAGGGCCTGTAACCACGCTGTATCTCTAAACTAAATGAAACCAAACTAAAATCTTGATTTCGCTGTGGATAGAAACAATTCAAATAAGGCGATGGTGCTTATGTGTTGACACCTGTAGTATCTGGTGCTCAGGGATGAAATATTTCAAATAATCAAAGCATATGAAACAAAGTGAAATCTGGTGGTTATAGGAGATAAAATCAGAAGTGCTCAAATAAATCATTTAATTTCAATGGGAGGTACTTTAAATATGAGAGAACTGCTAAGAATGATGTGAGTACGAGTGCACTGCACTAGCTGATTCAATGCACATGTGGACATAATGACATCAGCTTCTGCTGGATTCAGTCAATTCAAGGAGAGGATACAGTGGCAACAGTATGAGAACATCAAACAGACAGAAATATTGTGAACAGATTAAATCTGTAAATAATGCTAATGAGCAAATCACTCTTGTCAAAAAGGGAAGAACAGTGAAGTGCGGGTGAATGTATGATGTCTCCCCACCCTGTTGTATGGAGCCGAGTCATGGACCACCTACAGCAGGCACCCGAGAGCCCTGAAACAATACCATCAAAGATCCTTATGAAAGATTCTGAGGATCAGCTGGGAGGACAAACGCACCAACATCAGTGTATTGGAGGAAGCCAACATGACCAGCATCACCACCACAATAATACAGCACCAACTTCGATGGAATGGCCATGTCATCCGCATGTCCAACACACGTCTCCCTAAACAATCCTGTACTCTCAATTGAAGGAATGTCGGTGAGCCCCCGGCGGGCAAAAGAAACGCTTCAAGGATAACATCAAGAAAATTCCACATCACATCGAGCAACTGCGAGCACATTACATAGGACAGGCGCTCCTGGAGGAAATCCGTGCAGGAAGGAGCTGCACGTCACGAAATGGAACTATGCCGTGTCGCAGAGACAAAGCGACAGCACCGTAAGGAGAGAGAGAGAAGGGGGCTCGACGACTACCAACCACCGCCAGTCTCCACTGCCCACGTTGCACCAAGGTGTGTGGATCACGGATCGGCCTCTACAGACATCTGCAGACCCACAAGTAGACGACCCTATGGAGAGGAGAGGACAGTCATACTCGTTTCGAGTGACTGCCGATGATGATGAACATGTAGGGCACAAAAACACATGTGCGGTTAGACTGAAAATAAGACTGGCACGATGGCACAGCGGAGAGTTGCTGCCATACAGCGCTTGCAGCACCGGAGACCCGGGTTCGATCCCGACCACAGATTCTGTCTGTACGGAGTTTGTACGTTCTCCCCGTGACCACATCGGTTTCCTCCCACACTCCAACAACGTACAGGTTTGCAGGTTAATTGGCTTGGTATAAGTCTAAATTGTCCCTTGTGTGTGTAGGATAGTGCTTATGTGCGGGGATCGCTGGTGGGTGCGGACTCGGTGGGCCGAAGGGCCTGTTTCCGCGTTATACCTATAAACTAAACTAAAAAAATATATTTTATCAATTCTCCACATCTCTCCATCATCCTCAATGCTACCCTGACTCTCCAGGACAATGCATCGCAATGTTCACTAAACCTTTGTCTCCCTCACATTGCTACCAGCCCTTCACTCCCAAATTTTTTGTATTACTATTGGTCAATACATATTAAGAATATAATTTACTGGTTGGATAGTTCAACTCAACAGACAGAATGGATAAAAATGGAGAAAGAGGATTGTTATCCTTGTAATATAGGAACAATCCTCTTCTCCCCCAAAAAAATGAACAATACAATATATAAGAGAAACCCAATTATACAAGATACAATAAGAATATGGAAACAAATAAAATTATCCTTAAAACTAAGAAACCTATCATTGTTAACACTGATAGCGAATAATCCTTTATTTAAACCATCTATGATGGATAAAATATATAATCAATGGGAAAGTTTAGGAATTAAAAGGATCGGGGACATGTATGAAATGGGAGATTTATTATCATTTCAACAATTACAATTAAAATTTAAACTGAAAAACACTCATTATTTTAAATATTTTCAGATTTGTAATTTTTTGAAGACATACATACAGGGATATCCAAAAATAACTCCTGATTTACTAGAAGAAGTAATGAATATAAAAGCTGATACACTAAAATTAATATCATATTTATATAATAGTATCTTAAATATAGATTTACCTGTGACCGAGGTAATTAGAGAAGAGTGGGAACGGGAATTATTGATAAAAATTACGAAGGCTACATGGGAAAAGTATTTGACATACATTCACAAGTGTTCGATTAACGCAAGACATAATCTAATCCAATTTAAAATTTTACATAGATTATATTACTCAAAAACAAGATTAAATAAATTTTATCCAAATATATCGCCCATTTGCGATAAATGTTTAACCCAAGACGCAACTATAACGCACTCTTTTGTTTCTTGTATAACACTTCATGGATTTTGGAGTGATATTTTCGAAATATTTACAAAATTATTTAAGACAAAAATGGAACCCAATAACGAATTGATTATATTTGGGGTAATGGAAGACGGGAACAAATTGAGCTCATCTCAAAAGTCAATTTTTAATTATGGTTTAATAATAGCAAAAAAATTAATATTGAAATTTTGGAAAAATACACCAATACCAACGCTCAAAATGTGGATTGCAAGTATGTTGGATACCGCACATCTTGAGGAAATGCGATTCCTCCTAATAGATAAATTTGACCAATTCATAACGAGTTGGTCTCCATTTGTCGTCTTTTTGGAAACATATGGTGCAACACAGGTGTAAAAGCTAATCCGTGACTGGGTGAGGGATGGTCAAGATTATAAATGATCTCCTTCTATTTTATTTTCTTCTCTTTTCTTCTTTTACTCTCTTTCTTCTATTTTCTATGTCTATTCACTCTCTATTTTTCTTTTTCACACACCATATATCTCACATTTTTCTATTTTTCATTATCTAACTTTTTTCTTTTTCTTCTTTATTACAAAAAATTTAAAAAATAAGTAGCTGTACATAAAAGGTATTATGAAAATATGATTGTATACAATTGTACTTCTAATAAAATTAAAATATATATTTTTTTAATTAAAAAAAAACATTGCTACCAACCCCGGGGTGAGATATATTTTCATGCCGTCAGCAAGAGGTCATGTGCTTGTTTAAAGTTTGAATCAACCAAGCTTCCACAGCCCAGGAGTACATTGTTTGTAAATTGTGTCATTATTTCTCAAAATAGGGATATGTAAATAGATATTTCTGATTCTGAAAACTGTGAATTCTTTATTCATATAATTGATATGAATAGACTTAGTACGTAGACACAAAATGCAGGAGTAACTCAGCGGGACTGGCAGCATCTCTGGAGAGAAGGAATGGTGCCTGTCCCGCTGAGTTACTCCAGCATTTTGTATCTACTTTCGATTGTGTTTACCTTCGATTTAAACCAGCATCTGCAGTTCTTTCCTAGACTTACTATGTGCTTGACCAGAAGATCATAAGACCATAAGACAGAGGAGCTGAATTAGGCCATTTGGCCCATCAAGTCTGCTCTGCCATTCAATCATAGATGAACTATTTTTCCTCCCGACCCCATTCTCCTGCCTTCTCCCCGTAACCTTTGACACACGTACTAATCATCAATCTCTGCTTTAAAAGTGCCAAATGACTTGGCCTCCAAAGCCGTCTGCGGCAATGAGTTCCAGAGATTCACCACCCTCTGGCTAAATAAATTCCTCCTCATCTCTATTCTAAAAGACTTTATCTCAGAAAAATAGTAGTTTTGTTTATCTATAATAATATGCGCCACACATTGCGCTCTGGTAACCATCAGTAAAGTGTAAGCATTATTTCATGAGCACAAATTATCATCGTTGTTATCATTGGTTCTGCCGGGAATTGCTGGTGTTCAGCCTTTTTCAATAAGGTCGCAAACTTTCTCCATCAGATGGGAAGAAATTCAAGCAAACCAGTATTTAGAGAGGCACAGATTGATCAAGGACCACCAGCAAGGATTTGTTCAGTGAAATAGTCTGAAGAAGGATCCCGACCTAAACACTGCCAGTCCATTCCCTCCACAGATGCTGCCTGACCCGCTGAGCTCCTCCAACACTGTTTTAGATTAGGGGTAAGTTTGTATGACCTCATGAATTTTTGGAGAAGGCAGACATTTGACATGGTATATCAACATATTGATAAGGCATGTGATATAGTCCCGTATAGCAAATGGATCAAGATTTCTATGGGATCCAAGGGGAAGTGGGAAGTTTAGTTTAGCTTTCGTTTAGAGATATAGCATGGAAACAGGCCGCTCGGCCCATTGAGTCAGCGCCAACCAATAATCACCCATACACTCGTTCTATGTTATCCCGGTTTTGCATTCTACACACCAGGGACAATTTACAGAAGTAAATTAACCTACAAACCTGCACGTCTTTGGAATGTGTAGGAAGGAACTGCGGACGCTGGTTTACACCGAAGATAGGCACAAAATCTCTGGATAAAAGGAATGGGTGACGTTTTGGTTTGAGACCCTTCTTCAGACTTCCTCACTTCTGAAGGAGGGTCTCGACCCGAAACGTCACCCGTTCCTTCTATCCAAGAGATGCTGCCTGCCCCGCTGAGTTACTCCAGCATTTTGTGTCTATCATCTTTGGAATGTGGAAGGAAACTCATTCACCTGGAAAAAACCCACGCGGTTACAGGAAGAACGGACAAACTCTGTACAGTCAGCACCCCGTAGTCAGGATGGAACCCGAGCCTCTGGCGCTGTAAGACAATAGCTCTACCGCTGTGCCATTGTGCTGCCCCAGTGGATTAAAAAACTGACTCAGTGGCAGAAACCAAAGGTTAATAGTTGACAGGATGTTGGTGGCAGGGAGGCTGTTGGTGGCAGGGAGTCAGCACGGTCCCATAGGCTCAGTACTGGACTCCTTGATTTTCATGGTGTCGGGCACTATTCAGGTGTTTGCCTTTGGTGTTAACATTGACAATGTGATCGAGAGTGAAGAAGAAAACTGCAACTGCAAGAAGATATCAACAGATTAGTCAGCTGGGCAAATATAACTCAACACAGTGTAGTAGGGAGCTATGTAATTGTGGATGGAAAGCAAGGCAAGACAGTGTGCAATAAGTGGTATGACACTAAGATATGTAGAGGAACACTTAAAGCCCTGTCCCACTGTACAAGTTCATTCAAAGAGTTCTCCCGAGTTTGCCCTGATTCGAACTCGGAGATTTACGGTAATGGCCGCTTGTCGGTACTCGGGGCTCTCGTGAACATGTTGAAAAATCTTCACGAGTCTTCCCGAGTTTACCACGTTTCCCGAGTACCTGCCGTTAGCGTTACGAGCCGCTAAGAGACGTCCCTGAGCTCCGACGTACCCGCTACGTTCATTCTCCGTGCTTACCACGAGTTTGATTTTTTTTTAAACTCGGGAGAGCACTTGAATGAACTCGTACAGTGGGACAGGGCCATTACAGTGTATGTCTATAGATCCTGAGAAATAGCAGGAAAACTATTTCAAGTGGTTCAAAGGCAGGCAGGGTACATACATACTTTTATTGGCTGTGGTATAGAATACAACATGGAGAGACTGGGGGAGAAGTTAATCAAGCATTAATTAAGGTCTCAGCCAAAGCATTGCATGCATTTACTGGTCAGCACAATACAGGAATGGTGTAAAAGTGCTACAGGGGATGCGGAGGGGATCTTTGAGGACGTTGCTGAGGCACGACCATTGTAAATAATGAGGTGATACTGCCTGCGATGGGCTTGTTTCCTTGGGAACAAAAGGGAGGTTTACATAAGATGTACAGATTTATGAAAGTTCTTGACTGGGCAAAGAAAGAAGCTCTTCCCCGAGCAGAGGTTAGCAGTCAGGCAGCCCTCAAATCAGTGGTTGGTAACAAATTTAGAGTCCATTCTTCAGGATGTGTTTTCGCGGTAACTTGGAAGCACATGATAAAATAGGCCGAAGTCAGCATGTCTTTTTTAACTCAGCGGGCCAGGCCGCATCTCTGGAGAGAAGGAATGGGTGATGTTTCAGGAGATGCTGTCTGTCCCACCGAGTTACTCCAGCATTTTGTGTCTATCTTCAGTTTAAACTAGCATCTGCATTTCCTTCCTACATATGTTTTTTTTAGTTTAGTTTGATTTAGAGATACAGCGTGGAAACAGGCCCTTTAGTCCACCGAGTCCGCACCGACCAGCGATGCCCGCACATTAACACTATCCTACACACATTAGTGATTATTAACACTTATACCGAGCCAATTAACCTACAAACCTGTACATCTTTGGAATGTGGGAGAAAACCAAAGATCTCGAAGAAAACCCACGTGGTCAAGGGGAGAATGTACAAACTCCGTACAGACAGCACCCGTAGTCAGGATTGAACCCAGGTCTATTGATGCTCTAAGGCAGCAACTCTACCACTGCGCCAACGTGCTGCCCTGAAAGGAAGATCTTGCCTGACAATTCTGTTATAGTTTTCTTGAGGAGGTAACAAGCAGGATAGACAAAGGAGAGTCAGTCGATGTTTTACATTTGGAATTTCAGAAGGCCTTTGACAAGGTGCCACATGTGAGGCTGCTAAACAAGACAGAAGCCCATGGTATTAGAGGCAAGGTAATAGCATGGATAAAAGATTAGATGACTGGCAGAAGGCACAGAGTGGGTATAAAGGGGGCCTTTTTCTGGTTTGCAGCCGGTGACTAGACGGTGTTCCACAGAGATCGGTGTTGAGTCTGCTACTCTTCACATTGTAAATTAATGATTGGGATGATGAAATTGATGGTTTTGTGGCCAAGTTTGCAGAAAAGACAAAGATAGGTGGAGGCAGGGACGGGTCTACTATGAAACTAATGAAGCTTAAGCTTCAGGGCCCCTAATCCCGGAGGGGCCCAGTAGCGACTTTAGTCCAGATATTCTTCCGATTTAAATATTCTTCCGATTTTTTTGTTTTCCTAGAAATTAATCTGATTTTTCACCTCGACTAAACCCCTCGCCTCGACTAAACTTCACCTCACACTTTAACCTCACCTCGACTAAACCTCCCACCTCACACCTAATCCCCGCCTCGACTAATCGCCACCTCTCTCCTGCTCCCGTGGGGAGGGGCTGCAGCCGCCACGGGCGGGGTTTGGGCTCGACGTCAACGTCAGCGCGCGTGTGTCCCTCCCCTCCCCTCCCACCGTCTCTCTCGGCAATGCGCCTGCGCCGCGCTCGGCCCCACCCCCTGGTTGGAGCCGTACTGCTCACGTGAGGCACCGCCAATGACCGAGGGGGTGGGGCTATAAATAACAGGAGCAGGAGCGGCAGCAAGAGAGACGTGGCGATTAGTCGAGGCGCAGATTAGGTTGGAATTGGAGTTTAGTCGTGAGGTGGGAGGTTTAGTTAAGGTGAGGTGTGAGGTTTATTTGAGGGGCAAGGTTTAGTGAGGTACAGTTTAGTCGAGGCACGGTTTAGATGTGAGGAGAGGTTTATTAATAAGGTATCGTCGAGGCGAGGGGTTTAGTGAGGCGAGGAGATTAGTCGAGGAGTAGGTGTGTACATACATAGATACATAGAAAATAGGTGCAGGAGTAGGCCATTCGGCCCTTCGAGCCTGCACTGCCATTCAATATGATCATGGCTGATCATCCAACTCAGTATCCCGTACCTGCCTTCTCTCCATACCCCCTGATCCCCTTAGCCACAAGGGCCACATCTAACTCCCTCTTAAATATAGCCAATGAACTGGTCTCAACTACCCTCTGTGGCAGAGAGTTCCAGAGATTCACCACTCTCTGTGTGAAACAGTTTTTCCTCATCTCGGTCTTAAAGGATTTCCCCCTTACCCTTAAGCTGTGACCCCTTGTCCTGGACTTCCCCAACATCGGGAACAATCTTCCTGCATCTAGCCTATCCAACCCCATAAGAATTTTGTACGTTTCTATTAGATCCCCTCTCAATCTCCTAAATTCTAGCGAGTATAAGCCAAGTCTATCCAGTCTTTCTTCATATGAAAGTCCTGACATCCCAGGAATCAGTCTGGTGAACCTTCTCTGCACTCCCTCTATGGCAATAATGTCCTTCCTCAGATTTGGAGACCAAAACTGTACGCAATACTCCAGGTGTGGTCTCACCAAGACCCTGTACAACTGCAGTAGAACCTCCCTGCTCCTATACTCAAATCCTCTTGCTATGAAGGCCAACATACCATTCGCTTTCTTCACTGCCTGCTGCACCTGCATGCCTACTTTCAATGACTGGTGTACCATGACACCCAGGTCTCGCTGCATCTCCCCATTTCCTAATCGGCCACCATTTAGATAATAGTCTGCCTTCCCGTTTTTGCTACCAAAGTGGATAACCTCACATTTATCCACATTATACTGCATCTGCCAAACATTTGCCCACTCACCCAGCCTATCCAAGTCACCTTGCAGTCTCCTACCATCCTCCTCACAGCTAACACTGCCCCCCAGCTAAGTGTCATCCGCAAACGTGGAGATGTTGCTTTCAATTCCCTCGTCCAGATCATTAATATAAATTGTAAATAGCTGGGGTCCCAGCACTGAGCCTTGCGGTACCCCACTAGTCACTGCCTGCCATTGTGAAAAGGACCCGTTTACTCCTACTCTTTGCTTCCTGTTTGCCAGCCAGTTCTCTATCCACATCAATACTGAATCCCCAATACCATGTGATTTAAGTTTGTATCCTAATCTCTTATGTGGTACCTTGTCGAAAGCCTTCTGAAAGTCCAGATACAACACATCCACTGGTTCTCCCCTATCCACTCTCCTAGTTACATCCTCGAAATATTCTATAAGATTCGTCAGACACGATTTACCTTTCGTAAATCCATGCTGACTTTGTCAGATGATTTCACCACTTTCCAAATGTGCTGCTATCCCATCTTTAATAACTGACTCTAGCAGTTTCCCCACTACCGATGTTAGACTAACTGGTCTGTAATTCCCCGTTTTCTCTCTCCCTCCCTTCTTAAAAAGTGGGGTTACGTTTGCTACCCTCCAATCCTCAGGAACTACTCCAGAATCTAAGGAGTTTTGAAAAATGATCACTAATGCATCCACTATTTCTGGAGCTACTTCCTTAAGTACTCTGGGATGCAGCCTATCTGGCCCTGGTGATTTATCGGCCTTTAATCCATTCAATTTACCCAACACCACTCCCCGACTAACCTGGATTTCACTCAGTTCCTCCATCTCCTTTGACCCGCAGCCCCCTGCTATTTCCGGCAGATTATTTATGTCTTCCTTAGTGAAGACGGAACCAAAGTAGTTATTCAATTGGTCCGCCATATCCTTGTTCCCCATGATCAATTCACCTGTTTCTGACTGCAAGGGACCTACATTTGTTTTAACTAATCTCTTTCTCTTCACATATCTATAAAAACTTTTGCAGTCAGTTTTTATGTTCCCTGCCAGTTTCCTTTCATAATCTATTTTCCCTTTCCTAATTAAGCCCTTTGTCCTCCTCTGTTGGTCTCTGAATTTCTCCCAGTCCTCTGGCATGCTGCTATTTCTGGCTAATTTGTACGCATCATCTTTTGCTTTGATACTATCCCTGATTTCCCTTGTTATCCACGGATGCACTACCTTCCCTGATTTATTCTTTTGCCAAACTGGCATGAACAATTTTTGTAGTTCATCCTTGCAGTCTTTAAATGCCTTCCATTGCATATCCACCGTCAACCCTTTTAGAACTAATTGCCAGTCAATCTTGGCCAATTCACGTCTCATACCCTCAAAGTTACCTTTCTTTATGTTCAGAACCGTTGTTTCTGAATTAACAATGTCACTCTCCATCCTAATGAAGAACTCAACCATATTATGGTCACTCTTGCCCAAGGGGGCACGCACAACAAGACTGCTAACTAACCCTTCCTCATTACTCAATACCCAGTCTAGAATAGCCTGCTCTCTCGTTGGTTCCTCTACATGTTGGTTTAGATAACTATCCCGCATACATTCCAAGAAATCTTCTTCCTCAGCACCCCTGCCAATTTGATTCACCCAATCTATATGTAGATTGAAGTCACCCATTATAACTGTTTTGCCTTTGTTGCACGCATTTCTAATTTCCTGTTTGATGCCATCCCCAACTTCACTACTACTGCTAGGTGGCCTGTACACAACACCCACCAGCGTTTTCTGCCCCTTAGTGTTTCGCAGCTCTACCCATACCGATTCCACATCCTCCAAGCTAATGTCCTTCCTTTCCACTGCGTTAATCTCCTCTCTAACCAGCAACGCTACCCCACCTCCTTTTCCTTTCTCTCTATCCCTCCTGAATATTGAATATCCCTGGATGTTCAGCTCCCAGCCTTGGTCACCCTGGAGCCATGTCTCCGTGATCCCAACTATATCATAATCATTAATTGCTATCTGCACGTTCAACTCATCCACCTTATTACGAATGCTCCTTGCATTGAGACACAAAGCCTTCAGGCTTGTTTTTTACAACGCTCTTACCCCTTATACAATTATGTTGAAAAGTGGCTCTTTTTGATTTTAGCCCTGGATTTGTCTGCCTGCCACTTTTACTTTTCACCTTGCTACCTATTGCTTCCGCCCGCATTTTACACCCCTCTGTTTCTCTGCTCACCCATTTAAGAACCCCACCACCTCTTATTATCTGTTTATTATTGTTTTCTTCTTTCCCCCCTACATGTTGGGTCTGAGTGCTTTCCTTCTCTGCCTCCTGCCTCACACACTGTCTAATAGCATTCTCTATTTGAGTCCCTCCCCCCAACCATTCTAGTTTAAAGTCTCCCCAGTAGCCTTTGCAGATCCCCCCGCCAGGATATCGGTCCCCCTCAGGTTCAAGTGCAACCCATCCTTTTTGTACAGGTCGAACCTTCCACAAAAGAGGTCCCAATGATCCAGAAATTTGAATCCCTGCCTTCTGCACCAGTCTTTCAGCCACGCCTTTATCCTCCACCTCGCTCCATTCCTACTCTCACTGTTGCGTGGCACAGGCAGTAATCCCGAGATTGTTACCTTTGCTGTCCTTCTCTTTAACTCCTAACTCCCTAAATTCTCCTTTCAGGACCTCTTCTCTTTTTTTACCTATGTCATTGGTACCTATATGTACCACGACCTCGGGCTCCTCTCCCTGCCCTTTCAGGATATCTTGGACACATTGAGACACATCACAGACCCTGGAACCAGGGAGGCAAACTACCATCCGGGTCTCCCGACTGCGTCCACAGAATCGCCTGTCTGACCCCCTAACTATAGAGTCCCCTATTAGTATTGCCCTCCTCTTCTTTTCCTTACCCTTCTGAGCAACAGGGCCGGTCTCTATACCAGAGGCCCGGCCGCTGTCGCTACCCCCAGGTAGGCTGTCCACCCCAACAGTGCTCAAACAGGAGTACTTATTGTCAAGGTGTACAGCCACCGGGGTACTCTCTAGTCCCTGCCTGTGCCCCTTGCCTCTCCCAACCGTGATCCACTTGCCTGCCTCCTGTGGTGTTGGAGTGACCACATCCCTGTAACTCCTCTCAATGACTTCCTCACTCTCCCTGACCAGACGGAGGTCATCGAGTTGCTGCTGCAGGTTCCTAATACGGTCCATTAGGAGCCCCATCTCGATACACCTGGCGCAGATGTGGACGTCTGGAGGGCTATCAGACTCCATGACTTCCCACATCTGACATCCAGAACAGTAAACTGCCCTGGCCCTCATACTCCCCTTACCTAGGATACAATACAAAACAAACTGCTACAATACAAAACAAACTGCTACAATACAGTACAATCAGCAGGGATCTGACTCCCAATCAGCTGCTCCCTCTTGTCTGCTTCCACCAATCAGCGGCTTCCTCAAACCCACTTGTTTTGAAGTGGAACTTGGAACGTTACAGATTTCGGCTCCTCTTTATCTCCTACCGCTCGGGTGTAGCTCCTCCCTCTGCGACCTCTCCAACGGCTCTCGGGCCTCTGTAGAAGTAAGCCCCGCGCTCCTCTTTATCTCCTACTGCTCGGGTGTAGCTCCTCCCTCTGCGACCTCTCCAACGGCTCTCGGGCCTCTGTAGAAGCAAGCCCCGCACTCCTCTTTATCTCCTACCGCTCGGGTGTAGCTCCTCCCTCTGCGACCTCTCCAACGGCTCTCGGGCCTCTGTAGAAGCAAGCCCCGCGCTCCTCTTTATCTCCTACCGCTAGGGTGTAGCTCCTCCCTCTGCGACCTCTCCAACGGCTCTCGGGCCTCTGTAGAAGCAAGCCCCGCGCTCCTCTTTATCTCTTACCGCTCGGGTGTAGCTCCTCCCTCTGCGACCTCTCCAACGGCTCTCGGGCCTCTGTAGAAGCAAGCTCCTCTTTATCTCCTACCGCTCGGTGTAGGTGAGGGAAAGTGAGCGTAGGTGAGGTGAGGAGAAGTGGGTATCTCAGCTCAGGAAGTGAGACCGAGGTGCTGCTGAAGGAGACGATACCACTGCCTTCTGTGGCAGAAAATTCCACAAATTCACAACTCTGGGTGAAAAAGTTTTTTCTCATCTCAGTGCTAGGCAAAGAGACATTTCAGGTAATATTTTTTGGAAAGATTTTTTTAGCTGTACGAGGCCATTTATTGAAACATATAAGATTATTAAGGGTTTGTACCGCTAGAGCAGGGCTCGAAATTAGCGGTTGCCCGGTTGCCAATGGCGACCTAAAGTGCCGTCAGGCAACCTAACAGCCATCCCATTTTGCCCGGCTTGGCAAGCAACTCTGAGCGGTCGCCCTCTCTATCTCTCTCTCTCTGTCATTCTCTGTCTCCGCCCGCCATCTGTAACCGTGTCCGGGCCACCGGGTCTCCGCTCTCCGTCCGCTCCTCATCCGCCAGCACGGCAGGCCGCCTTGCACATGCGCACTGCTACGGCCAGCACATCCTTTCCCCTGCACATGCGCACAACCACGGCCAGCGCATCATCGGCCGCCCTGCACATGCGCACTGC
The DNA here is from genome assembly GCA_038087875.1 of Malacoraja senta. NCBI lineage: Eukaryota > Metazoa > Chordata > Chondrichthyes > Rajiformes > Rajidae > Malacoraja > Malacoraja senta. Next base: position 31,215,810 of record CM075980.1, read on the forward strand.
CACGGCAACTGGTCGGCGTCAGCCAATTTCTCCCTCCCTTTGCATTGTGGGAGATCTAGCCGCCATTGCTGTTTGGTCACCGCCTCGCTGTGACCACTGAAAACCAACGCAGAATCACTCCCTGGAGCTGGAGTAACTCTTGCTTCTTGGTTTCCTGGTCCTCCAAAAATATTCCAAATGGAATTTAACCCACCACCACCAAACTCCAAACTCTGAAAAATAACAGCCTATTGCACGTTATCTGTTTATTTATTGTGTATATATATGGTCTATGGTATATAGACAAACTGAACTTTTATCTCCCGTTCTGTATTATGTTCACATATTCTATTGTGCTGCAGCAAGCAATAATTTCATTGTCCTATCAGGGACCCATGACAATAAAACTCTCTTGACTCTTGACTTGGACTTAAGTAAAAAAGGGTTCTTGGGAAAAAAGAGCTACCTTAAATTTACTTGCGTCTGGTTGGGTAACTATGGTAGGGTGAAGACTATTCCATGCTTTAATTGTGCGGGGGAACTCCATGGAGCAGCCAGCAACTCTGGATAGAAGAAATTGGGTGACGTTTCAGGTAGAGACCCTTCTTTACATTTCCTCTGGTTTTAGTGTTTTTAGTTCAAAGATACAGCGTGGAAACAGGCCCTTTGGCCCACCGAGTCCACGCCGACCACCGATCACCTGTACACTAGTTCTATCCCACACCTTAGCAACATAAGTCACGAGTCAAGAGTGTTTTATTCTCTCACGTCCCAGTTAGAACAATGAAATCCTTACTTGCAGCAGCACAACAGAATATGTAAACATAGTACTCTGTAAACAATGTTATAAACGAGAAAACAAAACAGTGTATATTTATATATGAATATATAAGTATATAAATATATATATAGAATTTACCTCCTGGGATTAATAAAGTTCTATCGTATAGTATCGTGTGTGTAGGAAGGAAGGAACTGCAGATGCTGGTTTAAACTGAAGATAGACACAAAAAGCTGGAGTAACTCAACAGGTCAGACAGAATCTCGGGACAAAAGGAAAATATTACGTTATGGGTTGGGTCTGAAAAAAGTTCCTGCACAACTTTGAAATGTGGAAGGAAACAAGAGCACCCGGAGAAAACCCATGCGATCAAAGGGAAAAGGAGCAAACTCCATCAGACAGCATCCATATTCAGGATCAATTCCAGGCCTCTGGCAATTTTAGGCAGCAACATTATGGCCAATTTGCTGCACATAGTCTTGAACTGAATTAAAACATACAGTAGCTCTAAAGGGGGACATAGCGTCACTTAGAGATTTTAGACTGAAAATGGATAGTTTCTTTTTTTTAGTAACAAAAGTAATCAACGTATAATTTTTTGTGTGTTGGAAAATAAAATATAGTGGCACAGCTGGTGGACTTGCTGCCTCACACGCCAGAGATCTGTGTTCGATCCTGTCCTCGGGCACTGTCTGTGTTAAATTTGCACATTCTCCCTGCAAGCGTGTGGGTCTCCTCCCACATCCCATTGGCTTTGTAGGTTAACTTGTCTGTAAAATTGCCCCTAATGTGTAGGGAGTGGGTGAGGAAAGTGGGATAACAGAACTTGTGTGAATGGGTAGACAAAAATGCTGGAGAAACTCAGCGGGTGAGGCAGCATCTATGGAGCGAAGAAAATAGGCGACGTTTCGGGTTAAGACCCTTCTTCAGACTGATGTCGGGAGGGAGTTGGGGGGTGGGAAAAAGAAAGGAAGAGGCGGAGACAGTAGGCTGTGGGAGAGCTGGGAATGGGAGGAGAAGGAGAAAGCAAGGACTACCTGAAATTGGAGAAGCCAATGTTCATACCACTGGGGTGAAAACTAGCCGTGAAATTTGAGGTGCTGTTCTTCCAATTTGCGGTGGGCCTCACTCTGGCCATAGAGGAGGCCCAGGACAGAAAGGTCAGATTCGGAATTGGAGGGGGAGTTGAAGTGCTGAGCCACCGAGAGATCAGGTTGGTTATTGTGAACTGAGTGTAGGTGTTGTGCGAAGCGATCACCAAGCCTGCACTTGGTCACACCGAGGTTGATCATACGCTGAATAATCCAACCAGATTTTTGTTTGGAAGTGGAAAGAAATAATAGAAATTGCATTTATTGCAACGTGTAAAAAGAGATGAGATATTGTATTATAATTTTGCTGCATATCATTGTGGTATATATCATGTCTTGATTGGTGAATATGTTTAGTTTGTGACTTTTTTGAAGCAGAAATAATATGTGAATGCTTCATTGAACATAATTCCGACTGGTAACTACGCACTTCGTCCGAGCACATTATCACACGCGTCATGCAAGCCGTCTTAAATGACCACCTAAACTGTCATTTGGCAACCTAAAAAGCTGCCGAGGTTGACTGGCTGGCAACAGGGGAAAAAAGTTAAGCGAGAGCCCTGGTCTAGAGGCAGGAAACATATTTCCATTGCTGGGAGAGTCCAGAACCAGGGGCCACAGTTTAAGAATAAGGGGTAGGCCATTTACAACAGAGATGAGGAAAAACTTTTTCACACAGAGAGTTGTGAATCTGTGGAATTCTCTGCCTCAGAAGGCAGTGGAGGCCAATTCTCTGGAGGCTTTCGAGAGAGCGATAGATAGAGCTCTTAAAGATAGCATAGCCAACAGATATGGGGAGAAGGCAGGAATGGGGTACTGATTGTGGATGATCAGCCATAATCACAGTGAATGGCAGTGCTGGCTCGAAGGGCTGAATGGCCAACTCCTGCACCTATTGTCTATTGTCTATTTCATGAAATATATATCGTTTGGGTGTTAATTTACTGCTAATGTTTTAGAAAAATTCTAAGCTACTGTTATGTAAACTACCAGCAGAAAGCTTGAGAATCACTTTCAATTTATTTAAAATGCAGGCGCTTCAGGGGCCGTTGCCCCCTGGACCCAGCCAGCCTCCTGGACCCCTGGCCAATATTTCCTACTTTTTTTCTGGAGGTGAATTTCATGCTTAGTCCACATTGCTTAAAAATTTTGGGTGATCTGTCGTGGAACAACCCCATTGAAGTTAACAGTGGTTTCCCAGACCTCGTTGCTGGTTGCGAAGGGGCCCCAATAACAGTTCAAGCTTCAGGGCCCCAAAAATGTAGGTCTGCCACTGGGTGGAGGGGAAAGTAGTATTGAAGAAGCAGAAAGTCTGCAGAAGGACTTGGTCAGGTTGGGAGTGTGGGCAAAGAAGTGGCAAATGGAATACAGCCAGGGCCGGATTTACGTATAAGCTGCACAAGCTTAAGTTTAGGGCCTCGAGATCTAGGGGGGCCTCGGCAGGGCTGGATTTACATATAGGCTTCATAGGCTGAAGCCAAGGGCCTCAAAATCTAGGGGGCCTCCGACCGGAGAAAAAAAAATTTGAGAGCTATTCCACTTTGACGGAAATTACTCGAAATTCTAGCCTGCTGGAAGATTTGGGGGAAAAAATGAGGGGAAGTTGGGGGAAGCCAGTGACGCAGCAGCGACGCAAAATGACGCTGTCTCTCTGCGCGTGCGCAGTGGGCCCGGGCGGGTTCAGATTTCCATTTGCACTCAACACAATCACCTCGATGCCTCATGTCCACCAAAGATCCTAGGTGTCTACTCCAGGTAAGTAGTGGAATATTGCATTGTGGGAGTGCCCATTTCTCCGGGCTGGGGGGGCGGGGCTGCGGTGTCTGCGGCGCGGAGTCGGAGCCTCACTGTGTGGGAGGGAGAGAGAGAGGGAGATGTGAGAGGGGGAAATGGGGGGTTGAGACAGGGGAGAGAGAGGGAGGGAAGGGGGAGAGAGAGAGAGGGGAGAGGGAGAGGGGAAGGGGGGAGGGGGAGAGAGAGATGGAGAGGGAGAAAGAGGTGGAGGGAGAGTGAGAGGGAAGGAGGAGGGGTGAGAGGGAAAGGGGGATTCTCTTTAGTGAGATTGCAAAATTAAGGTAGGTTTTAGAGCAATTATATTTTCTCCATATGAATAATATCAAACAATTGGAACTGCTTTCTTTTCCTTGATAACAATACTGAAAAATATGTATTCCATAGTTTGCGACTTTCATTTTGCATCATATTTTTAATGTGCACACACTAACGCAGTCGAGCAGTAACAGGCAATCAAATCAACACACAAAACATATTCTAAAAAAAGGTTTTTATTTACTTCAAAAACGTACAGTATTTGCATGCTCCTTTATAACATTTTACATAACATTTTACAGTACAACTTGATTATTAAAACAAGGACAGTTTCAATTTTTGATTTTTTTAAATGTATACAACAATGACCCCAATCATCCCATTCCAACCGCTCATTACTTTTGACTCAACCAAAATTATTTCTGAAATATTGGTCATAAATTTTGTGCAGAAATGCTCCAAAATAAGGCTCAGAATGCACCAGAGAGCATCTAAAACCCCAGAGACCCCGGTCGCAAGGGTCTTTGAGCTTTGCGCTTGTGATATGCGCGGCGTGCACTTATTTCACATTAGACTTTTGTTATCCTGCCATGCCACCCCCCTTTTTTGAAAAGCTTCGTACAGGCCTGGTGTATAATATTTTTTACACTGCCACAGGCCTTTCTTACATATGCTGTCACAACGCACTGTAGTCTCTAAACAACACTTCAGTAATTTTCCTTGCCCTCCATTTCAGAATAATAGTGTTTTAAGCCGATAACACGACATTAGCACTGGCAATAAATAAAAGCGCAGCTTTCCAGCCCTTATCTCATTGGCCACGCTCAGCTGCACATCGGTGTCAATCTGGTGAACTCTTCCATCTTCCTCTCGTCGTGGGGGTGGGGGATTGGGAGGGGCCTCACATGTGAAATAGCCGAGGGTCTCTCTTCATCTAAATCCAGCCCTGAATACAGCATAGCAAAGTGTACAGTCATGCATTTTGGTAGAAGGAGTAAAGGCGGAGACTACTTTCTAAATGAGGAGATGATTCAGAAATTGGAGGTGCAAAGGGACTTGGAGTGCTGGTGCAGGATTCCCAAAAGGTGGAAGATGGAGATGTAATGGGACGAGATAACTAGGAGTGCAAGTACATGGTTCCATGAACCTGGTGTTACAGGTAGATAGAATGGTCAAGAAGGCTTTCCATACATCATCATTATCAGGGTATTGAGGATAGAAGTTGGGATGTTATGTTACAGCTTTATAAGATGGAGTGTTGTGTTTGATTTTGGTGACCCTGCTGTAGGAAGAAAGTTGTTCGGCTGGAAATAGTGCAGAGAAGATTTACGAGGATGTTGCCCAGGACATGAGGACCTGAGCTACAGGAAGAGGTTGGACAGGCTAAAAATGTATTACTTGGAGTGCAGGAGGATGAATGGTGACCGTTTTGAGGTGTATAAAAACATTAGGAAAATGGATAGGGTGAATATACTGAGTCTCTTATCCAGAATGCGGGATTCAAGAATCAGAGGACAAAGTTTGAAGGTGAGGGGGGAAAGATTTAATAGGAATCTGAGTGGCAACTTTTTCAACAGAGGATGGTGGGAATATGGAACAAGCTGACAGAGGAGGTAGTTGAGACAGGTACTAACAACATTTAAAATACATTTGGATAGGTACATGGATAGAAAAGATTTAGATGGATTTGGGCCAAATGCAGGCCGGTAGGACTAGCATAATTGTGGCATCTTGGGTGACATAAGCAAGTTGGGCCAAATGGCCTGTTTCATGCTATATGACTATGACTCTAGATGTAGTGCATAGAAGGTGCACCCCAGAGACTGGGGGGGTGCAGGGTTCACTTAATCTTTAATCAAAAGCAATGCAGCAGTCAATATTAGAAAAGAATAGAAATGCAAGCTGTTATTGTAATTTGATGAATGATACATGAAGAGATGAAAACGTGAGAGATGTAAATGAATAACAAAAATATAGGGAAATATCTGGATTAAAAATAGAAAAAAGGGAATCTACCATTGTTGCAGCAAGAATGTTCAAATGCATAAACTAGATTAAAATGCAGTTCATGTACTTCTATTTGAAAACTCTTTCAACTTGATTTTTCAAATACCATTCACAACAGTGGTTGTGGTTAATAATTCACAACATGTGTAATAATATAAACTAGTTAATACATTAAAAAAAAATCAATATATTGTCTTACAATCAATTAATGATGACAAGAATTCTGTATCTATGGTCAGCTCCCCTTAATTGAAATTGCCTGCATTAATTATTCACCAGCTCAAATGTTCTTTTGATACTGCTGCATTATCTACAGATTTCAATTTATTGGATAATTTAAATAGGATGTACTGAATAGTCATTATTGTACAGCATGGAAATGAATCAAAAGATAGGTGTATAATCAGCAGGCAATTCGATATTGCCCATTTTATTCCATTACCCACAGTTGATATGACCCTCATAAGGTTTGAAGTTGTTTCATGAAGTGCTAAATGTTGTCGGAGTCAGATTCAGACTGTAGAGAGCATCCGTTAAACAAGGAAAGACGTTTGGCTTATTTAGTTTATTTCTGAACGCCCAAAAGTGCTTTGCAGTGAAGATAATCGATGCAATCACCGAGAAAGGTATTGCAGCCATCTCCCACACATCACTTCTCAGAAATTGCATTGAGATAAGTACCCAGCACATCTGGATTAGAGAGTCAGGATCCCAGCTGTTTACTCAACCCAATTTTGTTCGGTTCCCTGGGATTTCCTCAGACCACAACATTGGCTCAATCAACGCAGACAATAGTTGGCCCTTTGCAAAGTACTGCTATGGATTAAGAGGATAATATAAATCCTGGGCATTGGGCTACAATGGGATGTTCATTAAACACGTCGCTAGATTTTTCAATCAGGCAATTTCCTTGGTCTATTATCATAAGGGGGAGGTGAATTGTTCACTGTCACTTGTATTTTAGGATTTGACAGGGATAAATTTACACCCAAGTATTTGAAGTTTAGCGGAAGGGCTTAGTTTCCATAGAATATGTTTCCATAGAAATGTGCCCTCAGTCCCTTGAGCTGAACATCTAATATGTCAGCTGTTAGTTGTACTCTACTTCCAAACGTTCAGACCTTACAACCAGCGATGAATTTCAACTTCAAGTGTCCCTTGCTTGCCCTCTCTCTCCGGCCTTCCCCATCCTAGTTCTCCGACTAATTCTACTGCCCTCCTGATTAAATATTACTGAATGTATGCCGCAGTGAACAATGAACCATTTTCTATTTCCTATCGTCATCTGCTTTGATCTGTCGTTTTCACGCTTTACCCTTCCACAACTCTAGACTCACTCACCCCTGACCCTCAGTCTGAAAAAGGTTCTCGACCCGAAATGCCACCCATTCCTTCTCTCCAGAGATGCTGCCTGTCCCGTTGAGTTACTCCACCATTCAGTGTCTATCTTTGGTGAATTTTTAGAGGGGCTGTCCCACTTGGGCGACCTAATCCGCGAGTTCTGGCGAGTTTGCCCTCGACTCATACTCGCAGCATGGTCGACACAAGGTCGTAGGAGGTCTTTGTAACTCTCCTTCATGTTCAAGAGTAGTCCCCGTGTAATCGAGGCCTCAGGTAGGTCGCAGCATATTTTTCAACATGTTGAAAAATGCCCGCGAGTAAAAAAGGTTGCCATGGAAAAAATAGATACTTTTTTTACTCGTAGGTTTAGTCGTAGTAGGTCGGCATGTTAGTCATAGGTAATCGAGGGTAGTCAAAGGTAGTCGAAGGTAGTCATAGATAGTCTTCATCATAGTCGAAGGGAGGTCGAAGGAGATCGAAGGAGGTCGTCTTCACTCTCCACTATTCGGTGTCCAATTTTACCCGAACCCAGCACCATCTAAATCAGATACAAGGCCAAATGGATGGTAAAGCTAAGCCTTAGTTTGTGGGATGCAATAGTGTTCTACTGCCATATGTTGTGCTGCCTAATGGTAAAGAGTCATAGCATGCATATGGCATGATTTAACTCTGTCAATTATCAACACTTTCAGATCATTGAAAGCTATGGGATTTGTTCCAGAAATTCCATTGTTACAAATAAAGCTCTATTATGGGAAACTTTCAGAACCAGTCGATTGTCTGTGGAAATGAACAAAGGGGTTTGAACAGTCTAGACACATGTCTGTCTGCAACTTTTGGAGCAGCGTTTTTATATTTAGTGTTAAGCGTGCACGAGAGCCATAGACTCCAGACACACTTTATCAGGTCTTCCTGGCTACCAGCCTTAATCAATTTGGCAAGCTCACCGAGCAAAACCCTGCCAATTCTAGAGAAAGCACACAGAGAATGGAAAATACCATCACAATAAGGGGAGAAATTATAGCTACACATGGATTTGGCTTATCAGTAGAAGAATAAGGAAGGAACACGGAAGTAATTTGTCACCAAGAAGGTTATTAAAATATAGAATGACCCCCACCTCAAATATCCATTGAAACAAAAACCACAATTCTATTTGTATTGGAAAAGTACATAAAATGTGCATAGATGGGGGAGAAATGGGAAGAATGGCTCATATTTGTGAGCGGAAACCCACATAAAGCAAATAATTGGAGAGAAAGGTTTACATTTTCAACTGCAACTGAGCCGAAAGAGCAATGATGACCCAGGGGATCTTTCTACTTCAGCCACCGATCGTCCACTTGTCCCCTGAAACACACAACTTCAAAACAAGTGGTAGAGTTGCTGCCTTACTGCGCTTACAGCTCCAAAGACCCGGGTTCGATTCCGACTTCAGGTGCTGTCAATAGACAATAGGTGCAGGAGTAGGCCAATCGGCCCTTCGAGCCAACACCACCATTCAATGTGATCGTGGCTGATCATCCACAATCAGTACCCCGTTCCTGCCTTCTCTCCATATCCCTTAACTCCGCTATCCATAAGAGCTCTATCTAAAGGGCCTGTCCCACCAGCATGCGATTGCATGCGTCTAGCACGACCAAACGTGGTGGCTTGAGGCATACGGCCTCGTGGGGCCGGTCCCACTTCCAACCGCGGAGCCATATGGAGTTGTGCGGGGCTGGTCCCGACATCATACTCACCAATCAGCTGGGCAGGAGGCGGGCCGACTGAATTTGGACGTCACACGGCATCGGGCGGTTACGTCATCACGCAACGGCACGCCGGGCGGTGACGTCATCGCGCAACGCCACGCGCTAGGCCCGTCGAGGCGCTGCATACGGCCTCAATGCGGCTGCGGGCCGACAGGCCGTTGTCGCGCGGGATTTTTGGACAGTCAGTTTTTCGGAGCCCCGCGCGATGTCGGGACCAGCCCCGCACAACTCCATACGGCTCCGGCGATCGAAGTGGGACCGGCCCTGCGAGGCCGTACGGCTCAAGCGACCACGTTAGGTTGCGCTCGCCGCATGCAGTCGCATGCTGGTGGGACAGGCCCTTAACTCTCTCTTGAAAGCATCCAGAGAACCAGCCTCCACCACCCTCTGAGGCAGAGAATTCCACACACTCAGAACTCTCTGTGTGAAAAGGTTTTTCCTCATCTCCATTCTAAATGGCTTACCACTTATTCTTAAACTATGGCCCCTGGTTGTGGACTCCCACAACATTGGGAATATGTTTCCTGCCTCTAGTGTGTCCAAACCCTTAATAATCTTATACGTTTCAATAAGATCCCCTCTCATCCTAAATTCCTGAGTATACAAGCCCAGCCGCTCCAATCTTTCAACATTGACAGTCCTGCCATCCGTGATCCTACGCTGCACTCCCTCATTAGCAAGAATGTCATTCCTCAAGTTTGGAGACCAAAACTACACACAATATTCCAGGTGTGGTCTCACTGGGGCCCTATACAACTGCAGGGGGACCTCTTTGCTCCTATACTCATCTCTTCTTGTTATGAAGGCTAACATGCCATTCGCTTTCATCACTGCCTGCTGTACATGCATGCTTACTTTCAGTTACTGGTGAACAAGGACTCCCAGATCCCATTGTACTTCCCCTTTTCCCAAATGTCTGTACAAAGTATGTACGTTCTCCCCGTGATCACGTGGGTTTTCTCTGAGATCTGAGATATGCCTTTGCATATTAGTATTCTCCACACCGATCTCACTGTCTGCCATGTCCTTTATTTCCTGCTCCCATTCAACTCACCAGGTTCACTTGATTTTTACATTATTACATTGCCGTTTATAATGGAAAAGAGAAATAAAAGTTAATTTGGGTATTTACAGGAATATCATCCAATAATCTGAAATATTGGTGCGTCTACACCGCCCAAGTCACGGGTGCCCAATTATCGGAATTTTACTGATCCTCTTTATTTCTCCGCACATTCCCATCACCACCCTCCAGTTCAACCATTTTTCTACACACGTGCAACTATTTAGATGACCGACTGACCTGTGAAAGGAAATCGGGGCATCCAAAGGAAATCGATGCGGTCACAAGGAGAACATGCAATCGCCACACAGACAGTGTTAGAAGTCAGAATTGAACCTGGTTTGTTGGAGCAATGAGGGAGCATCTATACTAGCTCTGCCACTGTGCCGACCTTTTAATTGAAGCAATTCTAATATAACCACAAGCTACCAATTGTAGAATCATTACATTTTCTAAACATAAAACAATGCAGTGCAGGAATATGCCTTTGGTCCTCCAATGTCCACATCAACTAAAACTTAATGTTGGAACCTCGTGATGTCGATGACTTCAGTGCTGAAGCAGCTAAGGTTTTGGGTGATGTTTTTGACCTAACAAGCGGTTGATGGTTGGCACAGACTCTGCGGGCTAAATGACCTGTTTCTATTCTGTAATAGTATATGGTGTGATAACTTTTTGGAATAGTTGCAGGCCTCCTACAGTGCAGACTATTTTTGGATGGTCTCCAAGAACGGATGAAGGAAAAGTTCAAAACAAACCCAAATTTGCCACTAAATTGTTTTCTCTTTTGGGAAGAGAATGGAAGCTGTGAGAGAGGAAGAGAAGTAAAACGTGCAAAGTGTTGTTTGTTCTGCAAAGGTTATTTGTAGAGATGGGGCCAGGGGGAGCTTTGCTGCTCTTTGTTTTATTACAGCACCCCTGAGAATCTCAAATGGAAACCATTTGCTTGTCTTACATTTCTTGGCCTGCGCTGTTGAAGGTTTTCACAGCCTGGTGATTATCCAGATTAAAGACTCCCAGCATTTGTCAAGGCCTGATGAGCATTTTTCTGATGAGAAATCAGGACCAGAAAGCTGATGGAGCAAGGATCAGGCCGTGAAACTCCAGCGCCATTACTGCGACATAAAACCACCCGCACACTTACGTAGTATTCCACAGAAGATGGCACCTAGATATCCTTGAAGGGGAAGGAGTAGTCTTTGAGTTTAGTGATACTCACACAAAAACTGCATTATATACTAATTACTAGAAGAGTATAGGAAGGAATTGCAGATGCGGGTTTACACCAAAGATAGACACAAAATGCTGGAGTAACTCAGCGGGGCAGGCAGCATCTCCAGATAGAAAGAATGGGTGAAGTTTCGGGTCGTAGAAAGAATGAGTGAAGTGGAAAACAATATATTCCAGTTAAATGAGTGAAGTGGAAAACAATATATTCCATATAACCATATAACCATATAACCATTACCATTACAGCACGGAAACAGGCCATCTCGGCCCTTCAAGTCCGTGCCGAACCTTTCCAGTTAAAATACTGTGTAGGAAAGAACTGCGGATGCTAGTTTAAATCGAAGGTAGGCACAAAATGCTGGATTAACTCAGCGGGACAGGCAGTATATCTGGAGAGAAGGAATGGGTGACGTTTCGGCTCGAGACCCTTCTTCAGACTAGAGTCAGGGTAAATATCTCTTGTTTCCCTTTCCCCTGACACTCAGTCTCAAGAAGAGTCTTGACCCGAAATGTCACCCATTCCATCTCTCCAGATAAGCTGCCTGACCCACTGAGTTACTCCGGCATTTTGTGTCTATCTCCAATGTAATCATCACTAGCCACCCACAAAGAAGCATTTTAGTGTCCAGGTACCTCGACAGCAGTCAGATATGGAAGCATCACTTGACTGTGGCACAGTCAAAGCAAATATTAATGTCCCAGTTACTGTCCCTGGCTGAGGTCAGCTAACACGGCCGAGTTGGTTATGAACAATGTTGTCGCCTTGGATCGCTTACTCAGCTTCTTACGCTTCTCTACAAATAAAATCAGCCTTCCATTTTTTGCATCAGTGAACTTTTCCATTTGAGTTTTGCCCTTGGACTCCAAGTTGTCCTTCGGGAGGGGTGGGGGGGGGGGGGGGGGGAGTTGACTCAATAACACAATAACACAAGCAAACCTCACCTTTCCAATGACGGAATATTCAACTTTGCATCCTGCAGCAGAACGCAGAATGCTAACAAGATCATGGCAAAGATCAAGTGATCCTACTTGAAAATAACACCAGGATTTTCTCACAATGGCATTGTTACAACACATTTTATTTTATGATAATCCCCTTATTTACTGCTCTGTATTATTATGCTTTTCTGTGTATATCTTTGTTGCATTTCATTTCCCCAATCTGGGAGGATTTAATTCCAAGTACCCTGGCTTCATCTTTTCATCTGCACAACCACATATGCAATTACAGCCGTTGCATTCATTATATCAGTTTTGCACTTGTATTATTAATGGACCCTGGCTAGCTAGGAATCTCTTTGTCATTCAGCAACATAAATTACAGTCATTCTTATTTCTTCTTTTCTCAATGTCACTCATTTGTCACGCGTCGCCGGATAAATCTTCTTCTGATTTCTCTCAACATTATAACCTTTTAGAAAAAATATTCAAACAGTGTGTCCTATTGAAGGGCTTTAATTGATTACTTTTCTACAAAGCAAATATACTTTGCTGATTTTTCTCAAAACAACTAAAGTATCATGATAATCATTCCATTATGCGCTGCATAAACACGTGTTAATATATACCAGGATCAGAGGAACAAGGTTATATTTACCCTTATTAAACTAAACTAATAAGATTTTCGAATGGCTAAATATCACTTTGCATTCAGTTATCTCCAGTCAAATATTTGATCTCTTTTGAAAATTAAACCTTTGCCCTATGTAATCTATTTTGGTGCGAAATAAGAGTATATTTATTACATATTTATGAATAATATTAATAATGCATAACAGTATCAATAAAATAACACATGGCAATAGCCGTGGTCAATAAATTAACAGTTCAAAAGCGCTTTTTGCATTTTGGCAATAACTCTGCATCTCAGGCGCAGCCAAGAAAGGTTAATGCTTATGTGCCCAAGAATGTTTGAATTAATCTAACCCAAACAATCCATCAGAATTGTCAGCTTATTTAGATCACAACAGGTGCCGTCTCACTTGCCTTGGGGAGCTATTCGCAGCTGAGAAATGCGGAGTGTTCTGCGCAAAGCGCACCCATTATCGGTGGGCAAGGCCGCTGTTAAACTGCGAGGGTACGCCACTGATGCCACATCGTTGGGCGATCAAAGAAAAGAAACAAGGCAATAAAGTCCAGCAGTGAGGGATTAGCAATCACATCCATATTTAATAAGCGTAGATCAAGTACACTGCTTGAATGATCATTGCACTACTAGATAAAACTTTGCAGATCAATACAGTGCTTTCAGCCCTGAGCATCTTTGTGATTTATACAATATTTTATGGAAAATAAAATTGCTTCAAGTATTTTACTTCAAATGTTTCCGACGACAAAGGATGAGGCAAAGTAAATTAAAAAGTTGTACACATTTAAAGGATGGATCTCATTCAATTTTACTTATGATCAACAAACTACAATCCTCAAATATACCCTTGTAAATTCCCCCTTGATAATTAACACTATAGTCTCTATATATGCTAATAGATCTGTTAATGCCTTACTTAACATTCTGTGAGCATATAATAGCATCACATAGCAAAGGATACAGTATTACGGCAATGATGAAGTGTAATATGGTAGTGTTTAGGAATTCAATTTTTATTCAATACAGAAGGGGCTTAAAAGTGTGCGATGAATCTTCTGGAATGCTAATCTCAAAGCAGCATCCAATTTCTTTTCACTCGTGTGGCGACAATAAGAATGCAGTTCAGACAGAGTGCAGTGTGTATAACTATTATCATGTGTCTGATGCATGTTAAGGGTAGAAAGCCCATCCTTGTGGAAGTGATTTATCATTATGACACCTCACAACGCCAGGCTGGCATGGCCAAAAATGACGTCTTGGATAATTGAATGCAGACCGGAAGGAGACTGAATAAAGGGACCTACATTCACTGTGGTGCAAAGCCTTTTTTTTCTTTGCGTCTGCTCTGATTTCTAAATGAATTGTAATTTTTTTTTCAGCCCAGTTAAAAGGCAACCTGTCATTTTGTTCGATCTCTTTCATTATCTTTCAATCCATTCAAGCGGTTCTGTAAAATACAACACATTGTTTGCTCTCTGTTAGCAGGCTTGTGTGTAATGACTTGTAATTGTACTGGAGTGTGCTCCCAAGCTTAACAAATGTAGACAGAGGGTTCAGACAAACAACTTCAGCACCCCCTAATGGTAAATACATCCATTGTAATCTGTAGATCTTCCATTGTGTGCTTCAGAGTTCTGACAGGCTCCGTCAGATATAAACAATTTTTTTAAATTATAAGTAGAATTAGTTATTTGAATATGATTTTTATTTTTAATTTTGTTATTCACAGTGCACCTTTGAGAAATGAAATAGGAAGCATGGGTGAAGAATTCAATTCCTGCCCCTGCCTGCAGGCTTACACAGGTATTTTAAGTATTCATATAATGTCTTTTCATAGGCACAACAATGGCTGCAAAGTCCCATAATATAGAGGACATCTCCACATGAATACCGCAACGTATTTTCAATTTGATTTTGATTCACACATTTTGCCATTGGAACTTCTAAATTAGTTGTTGCAAACATTTACCCAATGCTCTGCATTTAAAGGGTTAACTACCTTTCCCGGCAGGAGGATAGTTGCTGGCTTCTGTTAGTGGCTGAGATTATAAAGGCTTATTCTGGATTCCTGTAGTTTTGAAAAGTTAATCTTTAGATTCTTTTTTTTTTCCTTCTGAAATACCCAAGTCTCCGGATATCAATTTATGATGTGCTTCTTTTGTATTTTTACATTTAGTATGTTGTTAATTTTTGAGTAGTTTGATACTGACCGCACCAAATATTGACGTGGATTTGCTTTTCCATACTTTGTGAACTCATTATACATCACTATTGTGTCTGAATGCACTGTAAATAAAGCACAGATGGGGTTGACATGTCTGGTCATATCTTGTGCAAAACTGCAGAAGCACTTGAGCAAGGTGGATATATTGCTTATCATCTGGTGTCAAATGCTTAAAGGTAATACAGTGCCTACGCAGTGTCCAAATGTGGCTTTTAGGGTGAGAATATTTCCCTGCAGCATCATGGTGCTGAGGGCTACACTTCAAGTTAAAGTCGAGCACAGTATTGAGCCATGCTGTTATTATTCTTAAATGCACTAACAACAAAGAATAATAATCATCAATTTAGGAGATCTGGCCAATTTTATACTGTTTACTATAAAATAGCCGAGAGCCATTCCTTTCCTTTGATTTATCCATTTACAGTACATGACCAATGAAAGTAGACAAGGTATGGAACACTGTGGAATTTGTATTATCTGAAAAATCTTAGCACTTGAGATCATTTGCATATGTATTAGAGCAATATGATGCAGACGTTCAGATGAAAATTATCCATCCATCATGAAAGCAAATAGATGAACCCATTTATTTGAACCCAATTAAATAGAAGATAGGAAAAAAAACGATATGTGAAACTTAAACATCCGCACTCTAAACACATTGAGCTTAGATCCAAGGTCTGAATCATTTGGCAGCAGAGCTGTGGCTAAATAGAGCAGATGGAAGTCACGGCTGGTACGGTTTGGAAGGTGGATGATGCTTATTTTAAATGTAACATCATAGCATTCTGATACCATCAGTGGAAACACAATTTTGGTCTTCTATTTTTAAGTAATTTTTTCTTCAGCATTATAAGATCACCCTTCTCTTAAAATGAGACTTGGCCAAGATTAAATGCTCTGTCATTTTAAGATCAAGCATTAAAGCAGCCAGCGTAGAGCTTATTATTTTTGTCTCCAGCTCATGGCTTACCGACAACTTCCAAACCTGATGTATTTGTGATCTATCACCAATCAACTTCCGTTCATTGAAGATCATTTAAACCACATAGACACATATTCATACATATGGTGACGAATAAATATTCGGTTAATGATTGTTCTAATATAATGCAAGTAAGGAATTATGCAATAGTGTTAATGCCTATGTTAAAAATAAGAGCTTAGCAGAAATTAAAACCTCCATTACATGATCAGGTCTCATAATATTTCTAAAATTTACAGGGCAATGACAGGGTTTTTTCTTGACTGCATTTCTTTTTTTTTTACTTGTATTTCGCTAAAATCTGCATACAGACATCTTCATCCCAAATCAATACAACTGCATTGTGAAAGTGATCTAAAATTGGCAAGGCAATAATTGGAAATGGGATACTGCCAGTTTAGTGATGAAGTAATGTGTAGTCCCTGAAAGTCAGAAGCATATATGGTAACAGGTTCTGGACTAGCCAGCAACTGATTGGCATGTAACGGAAATGTATATTTAGATATGGAGGTATATGACGAGAAAGAAAATCAGATGCTTTATTTCTTACATTTTACATTAGATATATTAATAAATGCTTCTGTGGGTGTGTGTATTTACTTAGTGGAAGCATAGCTTCAGTAAGATTATTAGACAGTCTATGCCATTTCTCATGATAAAATGAGAGAATAAGAGACAAGAAAAACACATCTAGCCTCAGGCGGAATGGCTTACGTTGAGACTCCTGCCGTTTGCAATGAAAAGGAAATGGCCATCAACATTCATCCGATTTCTCCTTCTATCCAAAAACCTCTTCTTCTGAGGCAGTCCCTCAGGAACAAGGACGACTTGCTTCAGTTCCGGTTTGCTAGGCTCTGGGGTCAGTATGGGAATCGGAAACATTTCCACAGACAGGGCTGGGGGCATCTGATGGGGCAGTTGGGACACCCGGTGATTTTTTCAATAATCTCAATAATAAATAATCAATAATAAAAAATCTCAATAATAATATCTTAATAATCAATAATAAAGATTCAAAAGCAATTTTCCTTTAATGCATGGCATACAGATGGATTATAACCAGCTTTAACACCTCCACCACTTATGACTGAGACTAGATGGAATCGCTCTTGGCTCCGCTGTTCATTGTCTTTAATAATATGCCGTTGTCTTTAATAAAAGTTATTAAATGCTTCAAGGGTCTGAACTTTGGCCATTTTTTATTAGTTCTCCAGTGGAAACTGAAGTCATCCCTTTGTTTGACTCCAGTATCTACATTTCTATTCCATCTTCCCATTTATGAGTGACGTTGGCTGATTTGTTTGGCAGTACTGTGGTCAAAAAGGCTTTTGCACATTGGGCTTCATCAGCCAGATTATTGAGTATAAAAGTTGGGAGGTCATGTTGCAGTTGTATAAAACATTGGTGAGATCACATTTAGAGTATTCTGTTCAGTTCTGTGCACCATGCTATAGGAAAAATGTTGTCAAGCTGGAAAGAGTACAGAGGAGATTTATGAGGATGTTGCCAGACTAGAGGGTGTGAGCTATAGGCAGAGATTGAGTAGGCTTGGACTCTATTCCTTGGAGCACAGGAGGATGAGGGGTGATGTAATAGAGGTGTACAAAATCAAGAGAGGAATAGATCGGGTAGACACTCAGAGTCAAGAGTCAAGAGTGTTTTATTGTCATATGTCCCAGATAGAACAATAAAATTCTTACTTGCTGCAGTACAACAGAATATGAAACGTATTACACAGTAAACAATATGATAAACGAGAGAAAAAAAAGTTCAGTGTGTATATATACACATACTCACAAGTACACATACAACGCAATATTCCACCTCTCCACCAATTCCAATATTGGTGGCCAGTGGGGGGGGGGTGGGAGGGGGGGGGGCTTTCTGGAGTGCTAGTATGGGTGTTGTGGGCCAAAGGGACTGGTTTACAGAGGGCTAGTATGGACATTGTGGGCCAAATGGATTCTTGGGGTGGCAGCTCAGTCACTGAGGCCTGGTGGGCTGGCAGCTCAGTCACTCAGGCCTGGTGGGCTGGCAGCTCACTCACTCAGGCCTGGTTGGCTGGCAGCTCAGTCACTCTGGCCTGGTAGGCTGACAGCTCAGTCACTCAGGCCTGGTGGGCTGGCAGCTCAGTCACACAGGCCTGGTGGCCTGGCAGCTCGGAAACTGCCAGAAATTCTGCCCAAAACAGGTGAGAGACTCTGTGAGAGAGAGAGAGAAGGGGGAGAGGGTGGAGAATCAATTTTAGACATTTTTCATCTTTTTCTGCAGATCACAGCAATGAAGGAGGAAAGTCAGAGACTGATTGCACCAATGTGCAAAACGGAGAGACATAGGAAGTCCTGTTTACCAGCTGCGATATGGTTATATAATACGCATAAATAACTGCACTTTTTTTTAATTAATTGTATTTTAACTTGTATTTTAACTTGTATTTTAGCTTGTTAAGTATGGAAGCTATTTGTGGTGTTATGTCTGTCTTGAAGGTGTCGTGGCATTGTAATTTCCTGCAAAGGATTATTAAAGGTATAATCTAATCTAATCTAAGTCTATCCAGGCTTTGATCTCACAGGGAGCTAATGAAGGGAGGGAGAAAAATACTGGACTGAGGTTTAATACTTGCAGGGGGAATACTTACTGATGGGCCGAAGGGGCTCCTCCTGGGCTAGTACAGGCCTGATGGGCCAAAGGGACTCTTTTAAAAAGTTTGAGTGAAATCTCAGTGAAAGGCACTTTTTCTGGACTTTTCCTGGCCTGGCACGTGCCTTTTGGGCCAAAATGCTCCTTCTGGGCTTACACAGGCATTTTGGGCAAAGGGGACTGGTTTCTCGGCTAATGGTCCGAAATTAGTGGTTTCAGGCAGGCCAAACAACTCATTTCATTTCATTTCATTTTGATTTCCATTTTGCATTTCAAGCATAGGGCAGACCAAAGCACTCATGGCATTGTCATTTCATTTCCATTTTGCAATGCAGTCTCAAGCACAGGGCAGGCCAAACAACTCATGGCATTGTCATTTCATTTCCATTTTGCATTGCAGTCTCAAGCACATGGCAGGCCAAACAACTCATGGCATTGTCATTTCATTTCCTTTTTTTTATATTTATATTTTTATTAGAAGCAGTGTACAATAGTATAAACCGCGGTATATGACATAATACATTTATTGTACATCTTCCATTTTAATTTTAACAAAAATGAAATAGAAAAAGAGAGAAAGAGCAAGAAAGAAAGAAAGTGAAAGAGAGAGTGAATATGTAAAAATAGAACCCCTAAACTACCAAAGAGTGTAGTCACAGAGTGAGTAAGTAAAAACTTAAAAAAATAAAAAGACAAAAACAAAAAATAATTTAAAAAACCCAAAACGTGTTGATATACCCGCTTCATTTCTCACCACACCCTGCACCCTGTCCGTAAATTGCTATAATTCCAAAGTTGTGTTGCACCATAATATCCTTGTAATGTATCAATGAAAGGAGACCATATCTTTGAGAATTGCTCTGATTTTCCTGTTGACAAGTCTCATATCTTCAAGATGTAGCGTCTCAGACATACTTGTGATCCACATTTTAAGAATTGTGGTAGATGCATTTTTCCAAAATTTAAGTATGTTTTTTCGCCATTATCAGGCCATTGTTAAGGAAACGTCTTTGAAATATTGATAGCTCAGAGCAGGCTCCTGCTATTCCGAAAATAATCAATTCTGTATGGGGGTCCAGTTTTGTTTTTAATAATTTTGAGAAAATTTCAAAGATTCCTTTCCAAAATGTATGGAGTTTTATGCAAGAGGCAAAGGAATGTGTTATAGTTGCTTCTTGAGAGAGACATTTGTCGCAAATAGGAGATACATTTGAAAAAATCTTATTCAGTTTAGTTTTTGAGTAATATAGTCTGTTGAGTATTTTGAATTGGATTAAAATGTGTCTAACGTTAATCGAACAATAATGTATAAATAGGAGATATTTTTCCCATCTGTCTTTGGAGATTTTTAGGCCTAATTCCTCTTCCCATTCTCTTTTAATTGCGTCTGACGATGGAATTTCTATATTTAGAAGGATATTGTACAAGTATGATATTAGATTATTTGACTCTGAGTTTCTATTCATACCTTTGTCTAATATATCTGGCAACAGAGTTTGATGCTCGTGGGTATATGTTTTCAAATAATCTTGAATTTGAAGATCTAAAATATTGATCACCTTTCAGACTGTAATTCGACTGTAATTTCTGGAATGATAGGAGGTTTCCCATTTCGTACAAATCTCCAACCTTTTTAATTCCTAGTCTTTCCCAATAAATATACGTTTTATCTATAATAGATGGTTTGAACGACGGGTTATTAGCTATTGGTGAAAGAAGAGATAGATTTCTTAATTTAAAAGTAAATTTTACTTGTCTTCAAATTCGTAAAGTGCTATGGATAATCGGATTTTTCTCATATATTGTGTTCTTCAACTTTATTGGGGAGAGAAGGATCGCGCCAAAATTAAACGGCGAGTAATCCTCTCTCTCCTTATTAACCAATCTACCTGTTGGCATGCATTATCCAGCCAGTAAATTACACTTTTAATATTCGCTGCCCAATAATAGTATAAGAAATTGGGGAGCGACAATCCGCCCATTTCTTTGGGTTTACATAGATGTCGTTTATGAATTCTATGTGATTTATAATCCCAAAATAAAATTTGTAATCCGGGAATCAAGTTTTTAAAAAAAAATGTAGGTAGATATATCGGTATTCATTGAAATAAATAGAGAATTTGTGGGAGGAAAATCATTTTTATGGCATTTATTCTGCCTGTTAGAGACATCGAAAGTGTTTTTCAGAATTGAATAAGAGCGTTTAATTTAGTAACTAAAGGCGGGAAGTTTGCATTGAATAAAGAATTATATTTTCTGGTTACTTGGATACCCAGGTATTTAAATTTTTCTGTAGCAGTTCTAAAAGGGAATTTTAAAAGGTGTGTCGGTTCTTGAGGTTTTATTGCCATAATTTCACTTTTGTTCCAGTTTATTCTATATCCTGAGAAGGAACCGAATTCCTCTATAAGATTTAATATATTTGGAATACTAACTTGAGAGTTGGTGATGTATAATACTACATCATCTGCATATAATAATATTTTATTATTGGAATGTTTAGTATTATAACCGTGAATGTTCGGATATATTCTTATACTTTCCGCTAAGGGTTCAATATGTTATATTTGAGTTTTTTATGTATGTATTTAAAAGTTCACTGGATTTTGATTTTATATTAAGTCTCTTTTGTTGGGCAGATTTATCCAGGTATTGATCCAGAACGCAATTGAAATCTCCCCTGATTATCACATTTTGGTGATTGGACTCAGAGATTATATTCAGGATTTTATTTAAAAATTGCGGGTTATCAAAATTAGGAGCATAAATATTTACCATGGTGAGTGGAGTAGAGTGTATCTCTCCAGAGACTATAACATACCTCCCCTCTTTGTCTGCGATGGTATTCTTATGTTTAAATGGTATGCCTTTACGAATTATAATTGCGGTACCCCTGGATTTAGAGAGATAGGAGTGATATGGTTGACCGATCCAATTTGCCTTCAACCTGGTCTGAGCTTGAACTTTCAGATGTGTTTCCTGTAGAAATATTATATCGGCATTGTGTGATTTTAATTGGGCAAGAATCTTACCCCTTTTAATTGGCTCATTAGCACCCCTTATATTCCAGCTACAAAACGTAATTCCTCCAATTTTCTTTTGAGCGTCGTCTTGCATTAGAGGTTACATTGGTTCCTTTATTTCAGATGGTGCAACACAATACCTCAAGCTTCTGGGTGTTGGGTGGGTACTCCCAGCTGCTGAACTCTGTAGGTATATCCCTTGAAAATGTGCCCTAAAAGGAAAAAGAAAAAAAAGTGCTAAGTAACATAAATTATATGAAAAGACAGTATTTAAAAATACTGTGTGAAAAAACCACCAAATGGTGGGAGAAAAATTGATGAAACCTTCCTTAGATGTAAAATTACATTAAGCTCCGTTCCCTATAAACAAGTATTATAAAAAAGAAAGAGCAGGTCAAGACCGGGTAATATATTCAAAGAGAAAACAAGCAAACATGTACTGTAATTTTACTTCGGAGTCACGTGAGTGACTACGTGAAGAAGCCCCGTCCAGCCGCACACGCGTCATTATCGATCAGACGCATAGCGTTCATGACCGTGTGTGGAGGAGCAGGAGCTCCTCCAGCCGGTGAGTAAAACAAAAGTAAAACAAAAGTCGGAAGGTAAGTGGGTTACTTTTCACTTACAGGAGCGTTTCCTTCCCGTTTAGACTTGTTTGGTGGAGCTCCACTCAAGTTTATTATGGAGAAATGGGAAGGAGAGGCGGCCAGGGACGCACCGTAGTAAAACCCCAGATCCTAAGGGTAGCGGGCGTCAGTCAGGGGAGTCAGTGGCAGCAAAGCCATTAACTCCCGTTGTGGTCGAATGTGCTGTTAAACCGCCAGCGGCGGGCGCAAGGCGGAGAAAAAAAAAATCGGCCCGACCTGTAGACTCGGATGAGTCAGACCCGGAGGTATGCCCTCCTCAGGCAGGAAAGAGTATTACACTGCAACGGTCAAAAACTTTATAACTCCTTATGGGGCAGATGATTTGTAAAGAACCCCCACAGGAGGATTTAAGTCGGTGTTGGCCAATGAAGTATAGCACAGGAGGTGCCTTGGAACAGGCACAAGGGTGGCCTACAGGAGAGCCATCAGTGCCTGTGCAGAAACATTAAAGAGGTTGGCCTACAGGAGAGCCAGTGCCCAGAAATGCCAGAAAAAGGGCAAGTTATGTGTTGGCCTATTGGAGAGCCAGTACTAGAAATGCCTGAACAAAAGGCAGCACAAACGTGCAATGATAAATGTGCCAGCACCGACAAATATAAAGAGTAAAAATAATGAAGCGTTGGCCTAGAATTGAGCCAGCGCCAGCAGCACCTGAAGCAGGGCTGCCTGTCCGTGGGCCTACAAGAGAGCCCGCGCAGGGGGAATCTGGCAGAGACTTACCTGAAACAGGGGAGCCAGAAATTACCCAACATAAAAATGAATATCTAGATTTAGATGATGATTTAAATGAGGACCAGAGCCCATTATCAGAGCCACAAATGTTCCAAGGCTGGCACAAAACTTTGCTGTTCCCAGAGTAACAGGGGAACCTTTGAGAGAGGAAATAGCTATGACTATAAATTATCTACTCTCCCATCAGCCCCAGGAATTAACCATGGATGAGACTATCAATGTAGCAGTTACAGCAGTGAATAACTTGATATGGGTAATTTGAGCAGTGGTTTACGCTCACAAGAATTGAAATTACACAAGTGCTGAAATTTCTGGGGTCAGTGGTTTGGATGAAGGTTATATATCGTATTCACAACAAAATGCCTTAGCACTCATGTGTAGTGCGCACTTTGAAATAAATTGTATTCATAAAAATGCAATAAGACCAAATATTCATCCTAAGTATGCAGGCTCTGCAAACCATCCAATATACAAATGCCTAAATCTGTTTTGGAGAAAATCTAACAAAGAAACTAAAGGATCACCTATGCTGAGCAGAGCGGTGAGAAGGCAGTATCCCTACAGGCGAAATGTGGTGCTGGAGAAGGAACAATCCTATCAGTCTCGTATACACGTTGACGTGCTGCACCGAGGATACGTGGAGGTTACAATGTGCCTACTAGAAGGGGACAACAACTGCCGGTGGCAAACCCCGAGGTTAGGGGGCTTGGTCTGGTAAGAAACACAACAAATGTTTCACACTCACAAATAGGGGGAAGGTTACGATTCTTCCTAAACGAATGGCAATCAATAACAAATGATTCATTTATTCTATGTAGCATTGTAGGATTCAAAATTGAGTTCTCTCCACGTTTGGATCCTCCAATTCAGCATAATTCAAACTGGTCACAGATTTTTTCAAATGAAGAGAATGGGTTGATCAAAGGAGAATTGAAAAATGTTATGCAGAAAAGGATGATATAAATGTCAGTAGAACAACACCATCAGTTTGTGTCAAATATTCTCCTAGGAATATTCTCCTAGAAAAGGGATGGTGGACGTAGAATCATTTCCGATCTGACAAATCTTAACCTTTATGTACAATAGAAACATTTCAAAATGGAAACATTTACTAATGCCATTTAGCTAGTCACAAAGAATTGCTACAAGGCAAGCATAGATCTGCAAAATGCATATTAATGATCAAAGATATTTGAAATTTAGATGGATGAGTCAGTTATGGCAATTTAAAGCATTGCCCAATGGTCTGATTTCAGCACCAAGATTATTCACTAAATTGCTCAAACCAATTTTAGCTCTGTTAAGAGCTGAGGGCCATGTATTAATGGCTTATTTAGATTATATCCTCATTGTAGGGGACACTTTGGCTGCTGCAAAATTGTCAGTATCCAGTCAAATACATTTTGAGAAATTAGGTTTCATTATTCACCTACAAAAATCTAAATTGTTACCAAGCAAAAAGATTGATTACCTAGGGTTCACAATTAACTCCGAACACATGGTAATCACTTTGCCAAAAGATAAAAAGCTGCAGTTAATTGAAGGTTGCATAAAACTCATTAACGAGGACACACCTTCAATTAGAGAAGTGGCAAGCTTGCTAGGCAAATTAATTGCAGGGTTTCCAGCGGTCACGTTTGGACCATTGCATTATCAATGTTTACAGAGAGCTAAGGTACAAGCGTTAAAAATGAATAGAGGGCATTTTGATAGGCCCATGAAATTAACAATTCAATCCATTACAGAAATAGAATGGTGGATTAACAATGTTTCTAATGCTTCCAGAAAAGTTCTGGTAGAAACACCTTCCGTCACTCGACAGGCTGATGTAAGTGCGCTGAGTTGGGGCGCTACTAACATGATTTCCAGCTGTGGAGGTAGGTGGAATGTGAATGAAGTACCTTTGCTGGAAAAACTGGGAATCAATTACCTAGAGCTATTAGGCGCATTTTACGGCCTTAGAGCTCATTGCACTGATATGGGAAATGTGCATGTTCAGGTACAGGTTGACAATACTACAGCTGTAGCATACATAAATCACATGGGTGGTATAAAATCAGAATCATGTGATAAATTGGCAAATGAAATTTGGACCTGGGGTATTCCCAGAAAAATGTGGCTGTCAGCAATATATTTACCAGGTAAAAATTAATACAATTGCAGACAAAAGATCATGTAAATGTAATGATAATACAGAATGGATGTTAAATTGGAAAATATTCACACAAATTATCATACAATTTGGAATGCCAGAAATTGATCTGTTTGCATCAAGATTGAACCACCAGATGCCTAAGTATGTGTCATGGGAACCTGATCCTGGAGCAGTAGTGGTGGATGCTTTCTCGCTACATTGGGGTGGTATGTTTCTGTATGTTTTTCCACCATTTTGTTTAATCCACAAATGCATACAGAAAATTAAACAAGATTCAGCCTCAGGGATTTGGTAGTACCAGATATGGTACCCACTGGTGTTAAAATTGGGAAGAAAAAAAAAACAAAAACCCTTATGGTTATTCCAAAGCAGATTAAACTGCTTGTACACCCTGTGACTAATGAATCACATCCTTTACATAATCGTATTGGTTTGTTGATTTGCAGATTCTAAGAAGGCCATATCTTGGAAAAAGATTATCAGACCGTGCTAATAGACCTTATTCTCGTGGCCGCAGGATGGGCAAGTGAACAGATGTTTCACAAGTATTACCACAAGGAGATTAAAGATCTCAGAGGGTTTGGTAATGCCGTGCTGGATACAGTATTAAATCCCCCATTATAATAAATGGGCCTAATTTTGTTACTTTTATTAAAATAAATAAAACCATTAACTGATTACATTCAAATGTTGTGGTTATGCATTGTTGATTGTGCTTACTCAGAGTCAATCGATGCAGTGAACACCTGGATTTGAATCCACGGTGTGAAATCACAGAGCTTTGAAATCTTCACGTAGTCACTCACGTGACTCCGAAGTAAAATAGTAAGATTAAACGAGAACTTACCAAGTTTGAAGTTTGATCTTTATTTTATGAGGAGTAACGTTGAGGGATTACGTGCCCTCCGCTCCCACCCTCATAAAAGGATCAAGCTGGTAGTTCTAAGTCTTTATGCATCTTACTATCATACTTCAGTAATTATCGTCTGTGATTGTCACTCCGCTGCTTTGAAAGATTGACACGTGTGCGGCTGGACGGGGCTTCTTCACATAATCCCTCAACGTTACTCCTCATAAAATAAAGATCAAACTTCAAACTTGGTAAGTTCTCGTTTAATCTTACTATTAGTTCCTCTGATATCTTAAACTAAACAAGTACTTACTATTTAATTACTGTATTTAGCTTAGGAGACAAACCCCAGTTTATTTAAGTAAGAATCAGTTGGCTGGAAGGGGTTAACCAAGAATACGGTCTTGGCTGCCTGCCAACTGTTTCACTCCCTTCCAGCCTGGGTGATTCTTTGTTGATTTGGCCTGAGCATATCTGGGAATTTGTCCACCCAAATCGATTACACTTATTTTAGTATATCAATCCAACAAACTTCAACCAGAGATCATAGGTCTAAAGCATATTCAATATTGGCTTTAAAAAGGAATGAATCATTATTCGGTTATGATATTGCATTTTTGATTAAAATGCATGAGTTAGTCCAATTACATGTGT
Source organism: Malacoraja senta (assembly GCA_038087875.1). NCBI lineage: Eukaryota > Metazoa > Chordata > Chondrichthyes > Rajiformes > Rajidae > Malacoraja > Malacoraja senta. The sequence goes on from CM075980.1 coordinate 31,242,603, forward strand.
TAGTATAAAATTATTTATATCATTTGTTAGTGGATTATTACGTTCCGCTCCATTTAATTTGTTTTCTATACTACGTAGTACCATTTTATTAAATCTTTCATTCGAAAATATTTTGTTTTTAAGGCGGACATGTTGCATTCCAACCTGATAAGATGTCTAGACATGAGCATATGCGAGTTAGTCTGCAACATTTGTACTTGTACTTATTTTAAAAGGCATATTCTCTCAGTTTTCTCCTAAAGATATATATAAACGGTATACATCAACAAAGCTGTGACATTTTACTTAATTTTCATTTCATTTCCATTTGGCATTGCAGTGTCAAGCACAGGGCAGGCCAAACAACTCATGGCATTGTCATTTCATTTCCATTTTGCATTGCAGTCTCAAGCACAGGGCAGGCCAAACAATTCATGGCATTGTCATTTCATTTCCATTTTGCAATGCAGTCTCAAGCACAGGGCAAGCCAATCAACTCTTGGCATTGTCATTTTTTCCATTTTACATTGCAGTCTCAAGCACAGGGCAGGCCAAACAACTCATGGCATTATCATTTCATTTCCATTTTGCATTGCAGTCTCAAGCACAGGGCAGGCCAAACAACTCATGGCATTGTCATTTCATTTCCATTTTGCATTGCAGTCTCAAGCACAGGGCAGGCCAAACAACTCATGGCATTGTCATTTCATTTCCATTTTGCATTGCAGTCTCAAGCACAGCGCAGTCTAAATGACTCATGGCATTGTAATTTCATTTCCATTTTGCATTGCAGTCTCAAGCACAGGGCAGGCCAAACAACTCATGGCATTGTCATTTCATTTCCATTTTGCATTGCAGTCTCAAGCACAGGGCAGGCCAAACAACTCATGGCATTGTCATTTCATTTTCATTTTAGATTGCAGTTTCAAGCACGGGGCAGGCCAAACAATTCATTGCATTGTCATTAAGGGCTAACAAATCATTTATTGCAGACTCACAGTTTAGTTGATTCACAGCTTAGAGTCACAGTTGCGGCCTCTCCCTCACGATCTTCCAGAATGACTGACACGTCCAGGCATCCGGGGTTTTATAGTCCTGCCACCCCCCCCCCCCCCCCCCCCGGAAGGACCTTACCTTCATCATGATGATTGACAGGCGAGAGGACCAATCGGCTGATCTCAAGATTTTTTAAATACTCATTACTTTTTTATTCTTCATCGATCGGAAAAATCCTTGGGGCTGCCTCAACGGAGGGGGTCTATGAGTAAGATGGCCAAAAACCATAGCGATATAGGGTAGCATTTTTCTAAAATCAATATGCATCGCAGACAGTAAGTGGTCAAGATGAGACTTTTAGTTATATAGATACACACACACATACTCAAAAAACACACATAATAATAATAATAATAATAATAATAATAATAATAATAATAATAATAATAATAATAGTCTATTGTAGTTCAGAGCTTATTTGAGGTTGTAGTGTTTAATAGCCTGATGACTGTGGGGAAGTAGCTGTTCCTAAACCTTGACATTGCAGTTTTCAGGTTCCTGTACCTTCTTCCCAATGGCAGGGGTGAAATGAGTGTGTGGCCAGGATGGTGTGGGTCTCTGATGATGCTGGCTGCCTTTTCGAGGCAGCGACTACGATAAATCCCTTCCATGGTGGGGAGGTCAGAGTCAGCATCTCTTGCGCGGAGTAGGTGAATCGAGGGCCAGAGGACATAGGTTTAAGATGAAGGGGAAAATATTAAATAGGATTCTGAAGGGTAACATGTTCACACATAGGGTGGTGGGTATATCGAACAAGCTGCCAGAGGAGATAGTTGAGGCAGGGACTATCCCAACATTTAAGAAACAGTTAGGCAGGTACATGGATAGGACAGGTTTGGAGGGATATGGACCAAATGCTAGCAGATGGGACGAGTGTAGCTGGGGCATGTTTGCCAGTGTGGGCAAGTTGGGCCGAAAGGCCTGTTTCCACACTGTATCACTCTATGACTCTATTGTAGCATTGAACAAGAAAGTTGAGAGTTAAGAGTGATAAAGTTAGAAACAGCTCCTTTTACCCTCCATGTCTCTGTATAGTTCTGTTTATACCCGACCCTATAGCCGCATTATTTCCATGGCCTTCAATGCTTTGGCAATTCACGTAATTGTCCAGATGTTTTTTAAAGGTCATACAAGTATAATTGGTATTATTCCCGGTGGTCAGTACAAATTTAGATGCAGCTTGGAAGGCGCATAACCAATATCTGGTCAGAGGTTTTAACAATCCAAATCAAATGTGAAACCAGAGACCAACACAACACCAAAGCCAAGAGAGGGATGTACATTTGTGTAATGTCTTGGCAGTGTTTGTTTCAATATCATCTTGATTTCATTAGCATGAACAATAAAAACAAACCAACTATACAGTGCACCTCTGAAGATATGAATTTAAAAGAGAATGATCATAGACCTGAAAAAACAAGCAAGTGGTTTTGCAAACACCTGCAGTGATTGATATTCCACAAGCCGGTTGAATCAGACGACACAAAATGATCTAAACTGTTGCTCCATTTGTCCTCACTCGCGTCATTTGCATCTTTATTTCCGCATCCAATTGGAAAATGAGTCATGCAGAAGATTAGAGTTTGCCATGGGAGGACATTTTACAGTGAAAGGGACAATTAAATGGCAGCATCACAATGAGGGTCAAACATTCCAAAGGAGTTCAGTGAATGCTAAGCCATTAGAAACATTGGCTGAGAGGTGGAAGAATTTAGGAATCAACTCAAAACGGGCAAAAAAAACAAAATCAAAAGCACTGTGCTGTGAGTCTTACAGACTATACTAAAACCTTTTCTGCCATCTCAAGTAACATTTTGTAGTAGATCAAGATAATTCTCCTGGGATTCTGGCCAGCAATTGTCTCCAAACAACATCATTAAAATAGATAATCTCACCATTGGTAATTGAAATTTGTAGGACCTTACTATGTATAAATTGACTATTGTTATTCCTTACTCTGCAAGAATGGCAATGCTTCAAAGTAGTGCTTAATTATCTCTAGCCTATCTATAAACTCTAAACTGCCTTGGGAAATCCTAAGATTATGAAGGCACTGCAAAGATTCAGAGACCTTTTGACCGTACACATTTGAAAACAATACAATATCATTGCTATTTACCTGTCAAAACTGGATGGGATTTTGCAATGGAGCTTTCAATAGTGAGAATATTCATTAATATAATTTGAAGAATGTTTCTTGAATTTCTACCATCTGGAACTCCAAACATTTGAATAACCTTATTTTCTCCTGCCCTTTTTCTTATAAGCAAGTAAATTGTGAATATCATGGGGAAATGAGAGAACTCTTCTTGTGATAGTAAAATACGAAATGAGGAAACAGGAAATCTGTGGGTGCACAATCCCATCATGCAATCCACATGAGTATGAAGAACGGTTGCGACTCGAAAAGTCACCTGTTCCTTCTCTCCAGAGATGCTGCCTGTCCTGCTGAATTACTCCAGCATTTTGTGTCTATCTTCGGTTTAAACCAGCATCTGCAGTTCCTTCCGACACCTATCATGGATCAACAATGGTTGTATAAAATCTTTAACCCAGTAGTTTAAGCAACCTCTTGAGCTACCAACAAAGTGAAGATCGGGTCATTAAAATTTTGATCATTATGCTAAAAACACATGTTGGGCATGTGAAAAGAATTAAGTCAACACAAAGAATTTCTCACTACTATCATTAAATAACTGTGTTGAGAGAATCCTTCATAATTCAATCTGCATAATTCATAAAGAACTACATTAGCTATTAATTCACTCGTGACATGGGCACAGATATGTGGTTTCTTAAGAGTGATATTTGAACTAGCCTATCTATAAATCCATTGATTATATGGATAACTAAGTGTAACAAAAATATAATAATACAATTGTAATATTAAATAAATATATATGATTGTTCATACACCTGGAAGAAAAGTATACATTGCTATGTTATCAAAGACTTTTCAGAAAGATGACCAAAAAACTTACTTGACTGTTTCACATTCACTTATTTTCTGCAGGGAGCAAGAGTTCTGAATGTAATAATAGCAAAATAGTTTGTCACTACTCACATGCCATTGTTGTTTGTTGTTGTTGTTTAAATGGAACACAAAAATACCCTTCTGTGCCTAATCTAATGAGCTAAGCAATGAATCAAAATGTCATAGTTCACCAAGTTCAAACGCTCTAATTAATCCTCTTTGTACCGCTCAAGATTTTCTGAACACAGCTACTAAACATGTCAAGGAGTTTCAAAGGAATCTTTAAAATTACATTACATTACAGAAAATAAATTATTCTTTTTTTGTCTCTCTCTTCTCAGCCATTAGACACTGAGGAAAATAAAGCAACACGTGTGGAGCAAAAGAAAAAAAGATTGAACCAGAGAGGAATTCATGAAGCAAGTGAAATAACTGATGATCAAGGAAGTCATTCTCTTTTTACATTACAGCTAGACCTGAGACACGACTTCACTGATGATTTGCTTTGTGGCCGCATTTGCAAATCCCCCAGGCTCGCTCACACTGCAGCACTGTTTCAGCATCTGAACAGAGATGACGCATTCCTTTACACAGAGTGGGTGTTAAACAGTGAACTGCAATTAAAATATTTGTCATTCACAGGTGAGTGAATCAGTGCCTTTCCACAACAGACAGAACTCGTTCTCAGGCAAAATGAAATAGTGAAATAAAAGTGAAATTGAGCTGCCATCGTGGTGTTGAAATTGCATTGCAGAGTTCATATTTGGCAGCTGAAAATAACTTGGATAATTGGCGCTAATTATAGCAGCACTTCAGTCAAGAAACGCTTTAAACTGTGCATTCTTTCAAGCAATATGATGTAAAACAAAACAGTCTAGGGATATATTTTTTCATTTATTTTGGAGGTTTGGGCATTGCCAACAATGCCTGCATTTATTGCCCATGGTGGTGAGCTGCTGCCTTGAAATATCAGTCTTTCTGGTTTAGTTTAGTTTAGAGATACACCGCGGAAAGAGGCTCTTCAGCCCACCGTGTCCGCACTGACCAACGATCCCCGCACATTAAAACTATCCTACACACAAGGGACAATTTACACTTATACCAAGCCAATTAACCTACAAGCCTGTACGTCTTTGAAACCCTGTACGGCCCATGCGGTTACGGGGAGAACGTACAAACTCCATACAGACAGCACCCAGTCAGGATTGAACCTGCAACTCTACTGGTGTACCATCGTGGTGAAGCTACTCACACAAGAATGTTGTGTGGGGAGCTCTGGGATCCAGTTCTGGTGATGCTGAAAGGCTGGTAATATATTTGCAAGTCAGGATGGTGTGCTACTTCAAGGAAAAAATGCAGATTGTGGTGTTCCTATGTTCCACCTTCCCTTAGTGGTAGATGTGACTGGTTAGAGAGTTCCTTCAGAGAACATAAGCAAATAATTCCAATGCTTGTTTTTGATGGTGCTTTCAATCGCTGTTATTCATCAGCTACTGACAAATGTTTAGGAGGTAGTTTAGTTTGGTTTAGTTTATTTTATTTTAGTTTAGTTTAAAGATACAGGCTCTAGGTCTTGCTGCAGCAGGGATAGACTCTTCCATTTGCTGAGGACTTGCGAATGGAATTAAGCGTTCACTCCCACTTCTGACACAAGTGACACAGGAAAAGGAACGTTGTTGATGAAAGATCTGAAGATGAAAATCAAAAGGGATTGCAATTTCCGAAAGTCAGAAAAGCAGAAAATACTGGAGATTTTCACCAGATCATGCAGCTTCTGTGGAAAAGGAAACAAGGATATTGTTTCTTGTCCAAGACTTTATCAGGACTGTAATCGAGAGCCACAGAGAAGGTGGGGGAAAGCTGAATATATCTGATAGGGTGAGACCAAACAGGTTAATGTGGCAGTTTGAAGCTTCTTTGGCGATGTTATGTGTTGCTGGAGGGCTTGGCCAGGAGGGCAGGCTGTGCTAATGGGGAGGGAATAACTGAACCAAAATCACAGATGGGTGACTGGCTGAAAGGGCCAGTTGAGCGTGTTGAGCAGGTTGTCGGTGGGTAAGGGCTGCTTGATAATAGCTTCCATCATTTTACTGATGATTGAGCCAAGACTGTTGGGAATTAGCTGAATGGGATCCATCCTTCTATTTTTGAACAGGATATGGATGAGCAATTGTGCACATCACCAGGCAGATGCGAGTAATGGAACTGCACTCAAACAGCTTGGCTGCCGGCGTTTCTGGCTCTGGAGCACAGGGTTGCCGCACCACAGCTGGGAAGGTATCGGGTCTCAGAGCCCTCCCTCTATCCAGAGCTCTCAGACATTTCTTGACATCACATAGAACATAGAACGTGGAACAATTCAACACAGGAGCTGGTCCTTTGGCCCACAACATCTGTGCCGAACATAATGCCAAGAAAAACTAATCTCATATGACTGCAAGTGATCTATTTCGCCTCCACTCCCTGCATATCCATGTGAATATCCAAAAGCGTCTTAATCACCACTGTAGACACAAAATGCTGGAGTAACTTAGCGGGTGAGGTAGCATCTCTGGAGAGAAGGAAGGAGCGACGTTTCGGGTCAAGACCCTTCTTCACCACTATCATATCTGTCTCCACCACCTCCCTTGTCAGTATGTTCCAGGCACCCACCATAAAACCTGCCCCACACATCTCCTTTAAACTTTGCACCTCGTACCTTAATCGTATGCCGTCTAATCTTTGACATTTCCACCCTGGGAAAAATGTTCTGATGGTCCATCCTATCTATGCCTCTCATGAAGTGAATCAGATTGGCTGGAGTCTGGCGTCTGTGGTGGTGAAGATCTCGGGGGCAGAAACAAGAAGGGTCGTTTCTGCCGAAGATAGACACAAAAAGCTGGAGTAAATCAGTGGGTCAGACAGCATCTCTGGAGAGAAGGGTCTGAAGAAGTCTCGACCCGATACGTTACCCATTCCCTTCTCCAGAGATGCTGCTTGACGCGTTGTGTTACTCCAGCTTCGTGTGTCTATCTTCAGTTTTTTAAACCAGCATCTGCAGTTCCTTTCTGCACAGGGTAGTTTAGTGGCATTTCCAATTGAACATGGCTGGGAATGTTTCAGCCTCTCAGATACCAAGCCCCACCATCTCTGACAATGGGGATATTCTTGGAGCCTCCACCTACATCCATTAGCCATTTCATTCACGACTACCATTCATAAGTTCATGTCATAAGTTCATGTCATAAGTTCATTTACCACCAGATGTGATAGAACTGCAGAGATTTTCATTCTGATCCCTTAGCTGTGAGATTGCTTAGTTCACACTATTGTACACAGCCTTTGCTGTTTAACATGCAAGTAGTCCTATGTTGCACCTTCGTTATGCTGGCACCTCATTAATTTTAAGTATTATTTTGTACTGTTGCTACAATGTCATTAAGCATTAAGCTTTCAGTTCTACTCTTTTATGTTTTACTTAGTTTAGTTTAGTTCAGTTTAGTTTAGAGATACATTGCGGAAACAGGCCATTCAGCCCACCCAGTCCACAGCGACCAGTGATCCCCACACATTAATGCTATCCTACACACACTGGGGATAATTTACATTTTTTTTACATCAAGCCAATTAACCTACATACCTGTACGTCTCCGGAGTGTGGGAGGACAACAAAGATCTCGGAGAAAGCTCACGCAAGTCATTGGGAGAACGTGCAAACTCCACATGGACAAGCACCCATAGTTAGGATCGACACCGGGTCCCTTATGCTGTAAGGCAGTAACACTACCGCTATGCCATCGTGCCACCCTGCAGAGGTAGTTTTACTGTTGCCTCCGCTTAATAATAATGGCAGAGTGAGGTACAGATTGCGGTGGTGAATATTTCTGACACAGAGAGAGCTAGAGAGGCACAGCAGTTCAGGCAGCATCTTGGTATTGGTTTATTACTGTATGTGTAGTGGGATACAGTGAAACATTTTTGTTTGCGTGCTATCCAGTCATATCAGATAATACTATGCATGAATATGATCAAGTCATACACAAGAGCAAAAGATAGAGGCAGGAGAAAAATATAAGAGCATAGTTGTTCAACATTGTAGTGGAACAGTTCCAGAGAAAAGGTTCAATGTCCACAATGAGGAAGGTTGGCAGATTGGGGCTATACTATGGAGTGAGTATACTATACTATATTATACTCTCTACAATCAGGGGCAATTCACATCCGCAAGTCTTTTGGATGTGGGAGGAAAGCGGAGCACCGGAGGAAACCCACGCGGTCACAGGGAGAATGTGCAAATTCCACACATACAGCACCCGAGGTCAGGATCGAACCTGGATCTCTGGTGCTGAGAGGCACAGCTCTGCCAGCTCTGCCACTATGCTGCTTCTAGTTTGTAGGGAGGGATTGGTATCTATTTGGAAGGTAAGAAACAGCCAGCTCATTAAAGCATCAGAACAACTGTGCTGCCACAAAGGTGGGGGAGGGGGTGGGGGAAGGGAGTGTGGGAGGGGAGAGGGTGGGGGATTGGGGGCGGGGAAGGGGTGGGGGAGGGGGGTATGGGGGTGGTGTGCGGGGGGAGGGGGTGTGGAGGAAGGGGTGGGGGAGGAGGGGGGGAGAGGGGGTGTGTGGGGGAGAGGGGGTGTGGGGAGGGGGCTTGTGGGGAGGGGGGCTGTAGGGGAGGGAGGGGTGTGTGGGAGGGGGAATCTTCAAAACCTTCATATCTTTTGTACTATTTCACCGATGGGAACAAAACGTCTTTGACTTGCAGCAGAGGAGAATGGTGAGTAAGGTAGTGAAAAATCGTAGCGCTAAATTTTTGCCCAAATTTCATTACAACGCAGACAGGAAGTGGTCAAGATGAGAGTTTTTGTAATATACTAGACTTAGTGGGAACCGTTGGGTCCCAGCTTCAGATGG
>CM075980.1:31251707-31296736 GCA_038087875.1 Malacoraja senta
AGGCAGCAAGTCCAACTTCACAGCACCAAGCAGAGTGCAGGCAGCAAATCCAACTTTACAGCACTCCAAGCAGAGTGCAGGCAGCAAGTCCAACCTCACAGCACTCCAAGCAGAGTGCTGGCCAATTTCACAGCATTTCAACCAGGGTGCACACACATACACTCACACACACACACACAGACACTCACACACAGACAGACACACACACACAGACACACACACAAACACAAACACATACACACACACACAAAGACACAGTCACACACACATACACACAAACACAAAGACACACACACACACACAAACACATACACACACTCACACAGACACTCACACACTCACACAGACAGACACACACACTCACACAAACACACTCACAGACACAATCAGGCACACAGACAGACACACAGACACGCAGACACTCACTCACCCACACAGACACACAGACAGTCACTCACACACACAGTCACACACAGACACTGACACTGACACATACACAGACACAGACACATACACTCACACAGACACTCACACAGACAGACACACTCAGACCGACAGGCACACACAGACCTCCAGACTCACTCAGACAAGCAGACAGCCATACACACAGACAGCCAGACACACACACAGACAGACACACACACAGACAGACACACACACAGACAGACAGACACACACACACAGACACACACATAAAGACACACTCACACACACATACACAAAGACACTCACACTCACACACCAGTTGCAATAGCCACAGTTGTAATAGCCACACATTTTCAATAGCCACACATTTTCAATAGCCACACCTTTTCAATAGCCACACATTTTCAATATCCACACATTCTCAATAGCCACACATTTTCAATAGCCACACATTTTCAATAGCCACACATTTTCAATAGCCACGCATTTTCAATAGCCACAGTTGCAAAAGTCACAGTTTAAAAACACATAAAGGGTACTCACAGGTCAGTAGACACTAAGTGTTCTGGAGATTTCCAGCTCAGACTGAGAGTCGTGACCTCTCGCTCGCCATCTTGCAGCAACAGAGCCACATCCAGATTTCCGGGTTTTGTAGCTCCTCCCCCCACCCCCGGAAGTGGCGTGGCCTTCATGGCAGTGATTGACAGGAGAGAGAATCTCAACATTTTTAAAACACTAATAAGTCTTTTATTTTTCATCGATGGGAAAAATCCTCTGCACCTGATGAGCGGAGGGGGACTGAGTAAGATGGCCAAAAATCACACCTGTAAGTAGTAGCGTTTTTTCTAAAATCAATACATAGCACAAAGAGGAAGTGGTCAAGTTTAGACTTTTAATTATATAGATAGATAGATAGATGAATGAAAGATATGCAAAAAAGTAACGATGATAAAGGAAACAGGCCATTGTTAGCTGTGGACTAGGTGAGAACGAGTACAGACAATGAGACTCAACAAGACGACTTTGAAGTTAGTACGATGGGTGGGGGAAGGATGGAAAGATATGACTGAGTTTACATTATTTAGCAAAATAATGAACTGATTGTGTAATTGGAATTATGTAGTCGTTCATAAGTGTCATTAGCTGATGTTAAATTTAGTACTACAGTTGATGTTTAGAAAATATTCAGTATGATGTATTAATAGTTAACTATTGTTCAGGTGACAATTGTATTATAGGATGCGAGATTTGTTATTATGAAGCCTATTTTGAGAAAAGAACTATGAAAATTGTCAATGCCTGGAGCGGATTCTGTAGCGATGTTAGATGTTGTTTATGGTGTAGAATTTGGAGTCAAGAGGACAAACAATCTGTAAATTTATGATTGCTTCAGTCTAGTTATAGGTCTTTGTATATAATTAGTTCATATATATCAATAATCAATTATTAAATTTATGTAAATAGTTGATGGTTTGCATGACTGCATTGGGTCGGGTACTTTTCGGCGCCGCCGTTTCGGCGCCGCTGGTTCAGCGCCTCCGTTTATAATATCTGTACTCATCAGAACCCTAACCCTAACCCTGACCCTAACCCTAACCCTAACCCTAACCCTAACCCTAACACCCCGAAACGGTGGTGCCGAAACAGCGGCGCCGAATGGTACCATTCCGGACTTCATTATGGTCTAGTTACCTAGTATTACTGATTATCATATATTTAGTTGTTGTGTTGTTACATTAAGGAGTCTGTTAAGCTGCACCAAGTAAGAATGTCATTGTTCTGTTTCCGGTGCATACAACAATTAAACTCTCTTGCCTCTCTTGATACTTGGCGGCATGGTGGCGCAGTGGTAGAGTTGCTGCCTTACAGTGCTTACAGCACCAGAGACCCGTGTTCGATCCCGACTACGGTTGCTGTCTGTACGGAGTTTGTACGTTCTCCCCGAGACCACGTGGGTTTTCTCCGATATCTTCGGTTTCCTCCCATGCTCCAAAGGTGTACAGGTTTGTAGGTTAATAGTAAGATTAAACGAGAACTTACCTAAGTTTGAAGTTTGATCTTTATTTTATGAGGAGTTACGTAGGTGATTACGTGAAGAAGCCCGTCAGTGCGCCTGCGCGTCAATCTTCAAAGCAGCGGTGTGAAATCACAAAAAACAAGAACCGAAGTAATATAGTCTCATACTAAAACGAGTAATACAAGAACTTCCATCTGACCTTTATGATAGAGGGTAGGGTCGTGGCGGGCACGTAATCACCTACGTAACTCCTCATAAAATAAAGATCAAACTTCAAACTTAGGTAAGTTCTCGTTTAATCTTACTATTTTACTTCGGAGTCACGTGAGTGACTACGTGAAGATTTTAAAGCTTTGTGATTTCATGCCGTGGATCAATCCCGGCTTCTCACTGCATAGATTGACTCGGAACGAGAATAATCAATCATGCATTCATAATAACATTTGTACCACAAATGCAGTAATTCATTTCAAGAATGAAATGAATCAGATCCCCTTTAAACCAGAGGAATTTACACAGAACTTAAAATAGTTTCTGCAAACAACCCCGCATTAACAATAGGCCGATGGTAAAAATGTTGAAACATCAACTCATTGGACCACCTGGCGGCTGCGAGGATATGGTCGACGGGGCCGTCTTTTGCCCTGGCCGCCGACATTTCTGCTGCCCTAGTCGAGTGAGACGTAAAAACATAAGTGTTAATACCAGCAGCTGTTAAGACTTCTTTTATCCATCTGGAAATAGTCTGTATTGAAACTCTCTTGTGTGGTTTCTTGTGTGTGATCAAAAACCCAGTTTCCGTATTCTCAAATTCTTTGTGACCTCAATGTATTGTAATAAATATGTCTTAATACAAAGACATGGGTCATTTGGATATGCTGCCAGCATAATTTTAAATCCTGTCACACCTGGCCTAATTTGCTTTATTAGGTCATAGATATAGAATGTAACCTTGTCTTCAGTTACTTCCATACTATCTATTTGTAATTTTCCAAGTGTTTGCACTCGTTGTGCTGTCACTCATGCCATAAACATGAATACTTTCATACTGAGCTTGACCAAAGGTAAAGACACACTTGATAACCATCACGAAGTAGTTTCAGTACCACACTTACATCCCAGATTGTCACGTACCTAGGTTTCGGTGGTTTGGAATTAAAGATTCCTTTCATTAGTCTGGAAACAATTGGGTGTGACCCAATTGAGTTTCTTTCTGAATCCAGAACCAAATATGAGGACAATGCACTTCTGGCTGAATTAATTACGCTATAACTCAGACCTTCATCATAATAAAGTTTTGACAGAAATTCTAAACATTTCAAATATCTGCAGTACTTTATTGCACATTCTTTTGTACCCAGAACTTTTCCCATTTCTTAATATAAGAAAGGTACTGTTTTTGAGTGCTCTTCCTCCAGGCTGCCGTAAGCATGTCCACAGTATGCTCAGACAGTCCTCGTCCCAGAAAAGGCATTCTTAAAACCTGCAAATCAACAAATCCAAACGATCATATAATGGATGTTGTTCCCCTGTACAGGGAGCAGCAATAAATTACTCTTTTTTGGGACTTTCATCAACATTTGTGTTGTTAATTCTAATATCAACGGATACCATGGCTGTGTAGGCCAATCTGGTACTACCAATACCCTTGAAGCAGCATCTTGCCTGATTTTAAGCAAACATTGGCTTATGAGGCAGAAAGGTGGAAATATATATGAAAACATACCACCCCAATGTAGCGAGAAAGCATCAATCGCCACTGCTCCTGGATCTGGTTTCCATGAGACATATCTCGATAGCTGATGATTCAAGTCGATGTCGGTCATTCCAAATCTGATGACTATATCATTGAATACCTCTTGATTCAACATCCATTCTTTATTATCATGGAACTTTTCGTGACTTGGTGTCTGCTATCGTTCATTCTACCTGGTAGATAGATAGCTGAAATCCAAATGTTCTTTTCAATACACCAAGCCCAAAGTTGATTAACCATTTTGTCACACGACACCGACTTAATTCCATATCATTAATATAAACAACTACTGTTGTGTTATCAATTTGAACTTGAACATGCTTATTAGTTGTGTTAGAACAATAAGCTTGGAGCCCATAGAAACATCCTAGAAGCTCCAAATAGTTAATTCCCCATGTCTGCAGTAACAATGACTCTTCCTGATTCCATCTGCCTCCTCAGCTAGACGTTAAGTCAGTTGCACCCCATCCTGGTGCACTGGCATCAGTTTGTAATATCATGGAAGGTTGTTCAATCAGCACTTTGCTGGAACTGCTTGAGACATGTAGAATCCACTACTGCAGACCAGAAACAGCATTTGTTGTTAGTTGCATGGTTCTATCAAAATGACCAACATGCATTCTCGGTGCCTGTTCTTTAAGTCTCTGCAGCTGTTGATAATGTAATGGTCCAAATTGGACTGCTGGGAATGCTGCTACTAATTTTCCCAGTACACGAGCCACCTGTCTAATTGAAGGTTTTTGCTCGTTTAGGAGATTACTGCAATCTTTAATCAAATCCACCCTTTTCCCTGGGCAAAGTGATATTCATTTGGACTGAATCAATTGTGAACCCCAAATAATTAATAGAGGTACATGGTGTTAACCTAGATTTCTGTGGATGAATTAGAAACCCCAACTTTTCAAAAGTTGATTTCACAACTGCAACAGATACTTCTGTTGACTGTTTTGTCTTTCCTATAATCAAGACATCATCCAAATATGCCATTAGTACATGCCCCTGGCTACTCAGCAAGCCAGAATTGGTTTTAACAATTTTTGTGAATATTCTGAGTGCAGATATTAACCCATTAGGCAGAGCTTTGAACTGCCACAACTGGTTCATCCATTTAAATTTAAGATACTTCCTATCTTGTGAATGAACAGACACTGAATAATATGCATCTTTCAAGTCTATAGTTGCCATATAACATGCTTCTGAAATAAGCTGTTTGGCAGTCACAAATGTTTCCATTTTAAAATGTCTAAATTGCACAAAAGAATTCAGATTTATCAAATCTACAAGAATCCTACATCCTCCATCCTTTTTTGATCGAGGGAATATTTTTGACACAAATTGGTGACTTTGGTAGACTGATTTTTCAATAACCCCTTTTTTTTAATATAGGGTTTCAATTGCAACCTGAACCTCCATCACTTATTTTTGTACAAAGTGCAGAGTTCGGCTAGGAACATGCTGAACAGGCAAATCATAATTTGGATTGAATTCAATTCGAAATCCTTGTATATTATTCAGGATTACCACATCTGAAGTAATTTTCTTCCAATTATTATAGAAGAAATGTAACCTGCCTCCAACTTTTGGACTTAATCCAGTTAGTATGTTCCCATGAGAACCAGGTCCACCTACCTCTTGAGTCATTTCAGTACCCTGAGATTCCTGGGTTCTCCCGGAAGCACGCCCACTGGTTCTTGCTCCCGCTGCAGGCCGCCAACTACGTCCCTGCGTTGATGAGCGACTTGGTCCAGGATCCGTATGACGTCTGAAAGGATACTTCCTCTTTACAGACTTCACAACCATTGATGTCTTCATCAATCCTGTTTTCGCTTCATCTTCCAACTCTTTAATACGTCTCCCGAGATCTCTCCAAAGAGTAAGTTGGGTAATTTGTATATTACTTGGTTTGCAGAGTGCTGCGAATTCGGATTCATAGTAGACCGTATAGCACTTCTCGAAGTGGGTGCTGCATAGCAACCCCAGTGCTTGCTGATGCAACTTCGTCATCTTTTGGTTGTTACCTGCTATTCTGGTAAAAGCAGATATTCCAGAACCCAGCAGCTTTAATATTCTCTGCAACTGATTCCAGATACTCTTGCAGTCTCATCCATTTCATGCTGTTCCAGCTAATGGTAAACCAAGTAATTTATTAAGGAGGCCTGTTCTTCCTAATGGCTCTCCTGACCCTGACAGGGCAGCGAATCCTACTACCAGGGTTGGAACATCTGGCAGCTGCCTTTCATCGCCTTGTACAGCCTCACCGTCAGAGTCGGGGTCTGAAATCTCATGACCCGTAGCACGCTCCTCATTCCTGAGGGTGCATTCCATCAGCCCTGAGCCAGGTGCTGTTAAGCTGCTCCTGCAGCTTGGATTACAGTACACTCCTTCCTGAGTGAACTTTTGCTCCAACAACCTATGAAAAAGGTTTCTATTTGGGCAATACGCTCGAAAGCAGTATCTAGCCCTGTACCAGGAGCTGTTTGAGCTGTTTCCAGCAGCTTGGCTTTCAGAACACTCCTCACTGAGTGAACGTTGCTCCAACAGCCTGTGTAAAAGGCTTTCTATTTGGGCAATACGCTCTAAAGCAGTATCTAGCCCTGGAGCTTCTTCATTGCCTGGGACTCCCTCCGTTGGGATTTAAACTTTGTCTTTTGCCCGACAGGCACTGACTGTGTTTTCACCAGCCCCAGGTCCACAGTCGCTATGCTCACCGCTGGCGACTGTACCGGGGTTTAGAGGCGGTTGGTCTCTAACCGCGGACTCCCGACTTTCCCGACTTCTGTCGGCTATGTCGCTCGCCTCTTCCCCCTGCCCGTTTTTTCCCATGGCGTCTGTGGAAAAAATCGCCATAGACCCACAGTAAACGGACCTGGAAAACCTGTAAAAAAGTTTTTACTTACCTTGTAGTTGAAAAACTACAAACCACTCGAGGAGCACTGCTCCTCACGTCCGTTTGCGTCAAGGCGTCTGACGTAATGATGCGCAGGCGCACTGACGGGCTTCTTCACGTAGTCACTCACGTGACTCCGAAGTAAAATTGGCTTGGCATAAATGTAAAAATTGTCCCTAGTGTGTGTGGGATAGTGTTCATGTGTGGGGATCGGTGGTAGGTGTGGAATGGTGGGCTGAAAGGCCTGTTTCCACGCTGTATCTCTAAATAGAATTAAACTAAACTTGACTCTTTATTATTCTTCATTAAGGTGAAGGACGATAGTGTGTACGAATGTGATGTCACCTTTAACAACTGTGTGAATCATGACTTTTTGTTATATTGTTGTATCAGCCATTGCTGTTAGTTAAATGATGACAGCCTTCAGAAAAAGATGCCTCATTAGTAGCTTTCTGTGTTACTTCTCAGAATAAACAGCAGAACAAAACACCATATGACCACAAGAAGTGGAACAGGAATTAGTCATTCAACCTCCTTTCTTCCCCATGGTTGATCCAATATTTTCCTCAACTTCACTTTCCTGCCCTACCCCCAACCCCCCCCCCCCACCCCCCCACCCCCCATACCCCTTCATTCCTTACTGATTATAAATCAATCCCAGCCTTAAATATACATAAGACGTTGCCTCAGCAGTGCTCTGTAGCAAGAAGTAGCAAGACTCACAGCGTTCTGTAAGAAGAAATTCTTCCCCATCTCTTAAATGGGAACCTCCTTAATCTGCCCTCTGGTCCCGGACTCGAATACTCTCAACATTTACCCTGTGTAGGTTTTAAGAAATGTATTTATTTCAACAAGATCACATTTCATTCTTTCATACTCCAAAGAGTCCCAGCCTGTATAATATTTTGTTGTAGAACAATCCCTTCCAAACTGGGATCATCCAAGTGAGCGTTCTCTGAATTGCCTCCTGTTCACAGTGCTCTAGATGTGCTCTCTCTGATGCCTTCTGCAGCTGTAGTACCTGTACACTCCAATGCCCTTAAAATAAGGGCCAGCGTTTCATTAGCCTTCCCTACAATTGCCGGCGTGCTGTGCTTCATGCACAAGTACCCTGAATCCCTTAGCACTGCAGCTTTCCACAGTTTGTCCCCATGTAAAGAATGATATATGTTTGCTTTTGTTACAGAATAAACAACTTCACATTTACCAACATTTTTCACCCCCATTTATCCATTAATATCTTTCTGTTTTGCATCCGTCTGGCAACTAGTCTTTCCACCCCTTTTAGTGTCATCTGCAAATTCAGCACCAGGCTTCTTTCATTTGTAGTCCGACCATTGATCCCCGTGGTCCCTCACTGATTATAGAACGTCAACATTAAAAAATTGAATGTTATTCAAAATAACACGAAATCTCTATTTGCTAATTCCTACCTGTTTGCTAATTGTCTATCCATTCCAATATATTATCTCCTATACCCTGGGCTCTTTTGTCTTAATGTTTTACAAGGCACTATGTTGAAAAACTCCTGGAAGTCCAGTACATGCACTGAATCCCTTCTATCTACACTGATCCTCAGAAAAGTCAGATAACTTTGTCAAATGTAATTTCCCCTTCATGAAGCCATGCTGACTCTACATTATGAGATGATGCTTTTCCAAATGTGTTGCTATTATTTCCTAAATAATTGATTTTAACACTTGTCCAACAAATGTCTTAATGATTTTTGGAAAATTCCAACTAATGCATGCACTATCTCAATCTCCATTTCCTTTAAGATCTTAGGATTTTGGCCAAACGCAGGCAGGTGGGACTAGTGTAGCTGGGACATGTTGACCGGTGTGGGCAAGTTGGGCCAAAGGGCCTGTTTCCACGCTGTATCACTCTATGACTATGATTTCAGCTATCCGAGCCAGCAGATTTATCAGACTTTAGCTTCATCAGTTTGCCTAATATTATTTATCTCATGCTACTGATGGTATTTAATTCCTCCCTGACATTATTCAATATTCTATAGGATAACCCTGGTATCATTAAGATTGATGCAAAATATCCCATTAGCTCCTCTACCACAATTATTTTCCAATATTCACTTCTTCATCTTCTTCATAAGTTTTTATTGCCTCTTTTTATTTATTTTTACCTGCTTGCCTCATCATTTATTTTCTCTCTCTTTATTATCTTTGTGATCATCCTTTGTTGGATTATGAATTTAGCCCAGTCTTTGCGACTACCACCAAAGTTTACTTCCTGGTGTATTTTCCCTCGTAACCTAATACCCACCTTAACATTCTTGGCCAACCATGATTAGTTATCTCTCCCTTGGAACCTATCTTCCATTTTGAAATTTAGGTTTTAATTGCAATTTTGTGAATCATGTCCATAAATGTCCTCCACCGCTTTCTCGCTGTCTTTCCTGCTAATCTACCATCCATCCCACTTTAGTGAACTCTCTTCTTAACCCATTGCACTTCTTTTAAGCACAGTTAATTTTAACCCAAAATATCTATACAGCGTCTCTAACAATGGCAGGTATAGGTGATTGCTCAGAAATTAATTTATACCCATTAACTGTGGAGCTGCTGCCGTACATCACCAGAGACCCGGGTTCAATCCTGACCTTGAGTGCTGTCTGTGTGGTGTTTGCATGTTCTCCCTGTGATTGTGTCGGTATCCTCTTGCAGGTTTGTAGATTGACAGGCCTGTGTTTATTAGGCTTAATATGTTGGGACTGGATGGTAAAATGGGAAAACATAGAACATTGTACCAGAATGCTGCCTGGATTAGAGGGTTTCAGAATGCTGCCTGGATTAGAGAGTTTCAGAATGCTGCCTGCATTAGAGAGTTTCAGAATGCTGCCTGGATTAGAGGGTTTCAGCTGCAAGAAAAGGTTGGATAGACTTGGATTGTTTTTTCTGGTACGTCGGAGATTGTGGGGAGACATGACAGAAGTATATAAAATTATGAGAGGCTTAGATAGGGTAGACAGTCAGAACCTTTTCCCCAGGGTGGAAGATTCCAGATTTGTGGGACAAGCTTTCTACACAGAGAGGGGTGGGCCTTAGTTGAACGCATTGCCAGGGGTGGTCATGGAGGCAGATACAATAGTGGTCTTTAAAAGGCTTTTAGATAGGCACCCAGAGATGCAGGGAATAGAGGGATATGGATCATGTACAGGAAGAAGAGATTAGTTTAACTTGGCATCATGTTCGGCACAGACATTGTGGGCTTGTGCTGTACTGTTCCATGTTCTATGTTCTATAACTACTGCGAATGTGTGATGAATGGTTGTCGTGAACTCAGTGGGCGGAAGTGTCTGCTTCCATGCTGTATATCTTTCAATGAATTCTTTCAATGAATACAATGAATTCTTTCTCACTGTCTTTCTAAATTCATTCCTTTATATTCTGCAATTTATTGATTTCAATGGAAGTGAATTCTGCAGGCACGACGCAGCACAATATATACTTCAACGCACGGCATTATGTACTCATCTTTCTGGGTAAGCCCTCATGATCAAAGATGACTTGCTTCCACTCCAGTTTTTATGGGTTCGGTGGTTGTTAATTCAGCCAATGTAGGAACTATGAACTCTTCCACAGACAGGACAGGAGGTACCAGATGGTACAAGTAGATGGCTGCTTTATGAATTGGTGCAGTCCTTCCATTCCTTGTGCAGGGCTTCTGTGTGCTCCTGATACATGGTTCATGGTTATCAATACCATCCCAAATGGTCCTCCACTTTTAGTGGTCATGGGCTAGAAATTGCCAGGATGCGTCAGTTGCTGGGACTTCCCTTTCTGCCTCTATTTTTGGAGGCGATCCATCTATGAGCTCCTTGGATAGAGTGAGAAGTGGCAATTGGCCATCTGAAGAAGAATGTGAACGATTATTTATATTTATTCCTAGGATGTGAGCTCACTGCCTTTTGTTTTTGTTCCACAGCTGCTCTCAACAGCGGCACAGCTTATTAACCCGCAGCAGAGGACAACTCTTCAGTGTGGAGATACAGGTCATTCAAAGTAGCAATGTACTTAGAAACATGCTTAGAAGGACAGCGCTGAATTCATTTAGTTTAGTTTAGAGATACAACGCGGAAACAGGCCCTAAGGCCCACTGAGTCCGCACCGACCAGCGATCCCCGCACATTAACACTACCCTACGCACACTAAGGACAATTTTACATTTATACCAAGCCAATCTAACTACAAACCTGTACATCTTTGGAGAGTGGGGGTGTAAATTAGCTCTTCTAAGCTTCCCCTCCAGTCTAGTTCAGTCAATAAAACACTGATTCAAGCACTGGAACAACTAATCTTTATTTTTCGATAGCACAACAAATTCCCCTATACGATACCTAACCAACCGCTGGTTCGATCCATGTATCTGCCTGGCCAAGCCCTTCAGCCTCGTGCAAGCAGAGACACTCCAAAAGGTCACACAGTTCCAAGAGCTCTTCCAGAAGATCGACAAAGGACTTCGTGGGGGCTGCCTTTTATAGGTCCCCGAACCTTGAGAGGCCAAACTACAGAAGGGTGGTCTGTTTACAATCCAATTAAACATAACAGATTACAACAATACATGATTGACAGTTAAACAGACCAATGATAAACTCTTCTTTATATTGTTGCAGAAGAAGTTTCTAGAGGAAGCCAAACGGAACTTGAATAATGCAACATTTACCCTGGAATCCAAACAAACTGGCTAGGGGCTTAACACTTTAACCAATCAACAACGGCAGAGTAACCGTCTAGCAACATTATTTACAATATGTACACTTAGTTTGCATTCATCCAATTAATCTCATGCATTTTACATTTCCTTGGATGTTCTCTGCAAAACTCCCATCCATCTGTCAATTGAATATGCAACACTGATCTGGGCCTCAGACTTATTGGCACCATTCAGAAGCTTGTCCTTTTTCAGCAGAGAACACCAGACTTGACCAAAATGGCCTAGCAATACATGAGTTCTTATTAGGTTTTGGGTACTATGGCTGCTCTACATCAGCCAGGATTAACAGGAGCAAACCAAAGATCTTGGAGAAAACCCACGCAGGTCACGGAGAGAACGTACAAACTCCGTACAGACAGCGCCCGTAGTCAGGATCGAACCCAGGCCTCTGGCGCTGTAAGGTAGCAACTCTACCCCTGCACCACCATGCCGCCCTGCTGCGATGCCGTACTGTCCCTGCGCACCTCCATGCTGTTTATTTATGGGCATTGGAAAACGTTAGAAAGGTGAGAGCGGAACTGAGAATATGCAACTAATAGAAAAGGCTGTAGGAGCGAAGAGACAGAAAGGTGACCAATTGAAAGTACATAGAATTATTAAGGTGTTTAAATAGGTTGATGCAAAGGGAATACACAACAATAGACATTGGATATAAGATGCCCACTATTTAACCCATTAAAGAATTCAACAGAATATTCTTAACTCAGGAAATAATAAGACAGCGGGCATTTCAGTCTGCAGAGTGAATATTCTGAACTCATTTAAGGTGAAGCTAGGTAACTGGAAGAGGTGAAATGAAACAGGAATATTGATAAACTGTGCTGAAGTGAGAAGCCTTATATTTCTTTATCTTAGGGCGGCACGGTGGCAGCGGTAGAGTTGCTGCCTTACGGGGCTTACAGCGCCGGAGAACCGTAGGTAGATTGGCTTGGTATAAATGTAAAATTGTCCCTAGTGTGTGTAGGGTAGTGTTAATGTGCGGGTATCGCTGGTCGGTGCGGACTCGGTGGACCTTAGGGCCTGAATCCTGACTATGGGTGCTGTCTGTACGGAGTTTGTACGTTCTCCCCGTGACCTGCGTGGGTTTTCTCTGAGATCTTCGGTTTCCTCCCACATTCCAAAGACGTACAGGTTTGTAGATTAATTGGTTTGGGAGTGTAAACTGTCCCTAGTGTGTGTAGGATATTGCTAGTGTAAGGGGATTACTGGTTCATGCAGACTCGATGGGCCGAAGGGTCTGTTTCTGCACTGTATCTCTAAACTAAACTAAACTAAATGGCGTGTATCTGTCTTGTAAGTCCAAAATAGTATAGGAATAAATTACATGGGTTTGAGATTGGTAGTGCCAACTGATATTTATAGCCATTTGTTTCAACTAAAACTTACAACTTTTAACTATATTGAAATTCTAAAAGTATCACGGCAAAATTTAAATTCAATTGGTCCAGCAATATAACTGCTCAGCTATCATTGTCCATTACAGGCGTAAGGTGATGTCAACATATTAGGAGGATTTTATATGTACAAGGAAGATAATATATTTCCATCTGGAATTTCACCTTACTGAACAGGTTCAAAAGCAATCCACCTCAATGGTTTTAGAATCCAGTGTAACAAAGTCCACCATCTGCTGAAAACAGTTACGGAGGCACATTGGCTGATGCCAGCGAAATAAGCTGACAGATCTTGGCAGACGTAAGCCACATAGAATGGGAACCATGCAAACATTTTCACAGTTACAGCTTTCAGGCTCTGGTTTCAAACGCTTCTGCAACTCGTGGCAGATGCTGCAAAGTCCTCTCACTAAACCTGACTGACTTGGTTGTTCCAGAAATCAGATGGTTAGTGGATGGGGAGAGAGGGAGAGGAACGGGCCTTTGTGCTGATGGGGGGGGGGGAGTATACGTCGGGACTTCTTTTCCTCAATCCTGCAGCACTCCAGCACGAAAGTAAACCCAATGTTTCTGCTGACTTTGGCATTGCCTGGACTGTATGCTTGGTACCTGTGTGGATTTAACAGATGCCAACACCAGGTGGAAGATTTTATTAATCACATATCACTTTGCACATTTGGTTTATTAAGACTGCTATACTCTTGTGGACATGCAGTCTGTGTGTGTGTATTTTTCAGATTGTGTAGCTCTCACCGTACCCGTTCCTCTCCCATTGAGTCCTTATCATAGTACATTGTCCCCTAGGAGTTGCCATTATATATTGAAGAGCCTCTTCAATCAGTGGAAGCTAACTGTTCACCTCAAAGGAAGTATCATTTATTGAGTCTAATCCAGTCAATATCCATTGCACACACATAACCTCCCCAATGACGTATTTTTATATGGGTACAAGTGATCTGGGTTCAACATCTGGTTATAATTGGGCTTGCCGTTCTTGAGGTAGATTTCAGAAAGGATGCCCCAAATTGTCTTAGCGCATCCAGGCTGGAGAGAGGACAAAGGGTCTCTGACCACTGCTGTGTGGCTGAGATTTACAGCATGGAAACAAGCCCTTCGGCCCACCCAGTCCACACTGACCATCAATCACCCGTTCACGCTGGTACTCTGTTATCCCACTTTCTCATCCACCCTACACATTTGCAGAGGCCAATGGTCCTACAAACCGCATGTTGTCCATGTGACCGTTGGGTCTTCCTCTGGGAGCTCCGGTTTCCTCCCACATGCCAAACATGTGCAGGTTTGTAGGTTAATTGGCTTCTGTAAATTGGCCCTAGTGTGCAGGATAGAACTAGTGCACAGGTTGATTGACATGGACTCGGTGGGCCGAAGGGCCTGTTTCAACGCTGTATCTCCAAACTAAACTAAACTTTACCGACTGCAGCACTGTGCCGCTGAGGTTATATTAGGTGACAAGCAAAGAAAGAATCATATCCAAGTGAATAAGCCAAAAACTGTTTCCCTTTCTGTACTACAATACGTTTCCTCGCACAGATATGGAGTGAGAATGTGATCACTAAAATCCAATAAACGCAGAAGAAAGAGTTATAAAGATCCACAGAAGTACTAATAGGAGACATTGAAAATGCTGGTGCACCTTCCTTACATATGTTTAAAGCTGAGGATCCATTGGATTTTTTAAAAAATTGTCAGTTTGCTTTGAAAGAAGATGTTGCCTCGTGGAGAAATACAAATATAAGAGAGGAAATCAGGGGAACAGCAGAGCTGGAATCTGGAGCTTGCTAGCACATTGAGCAGTCAAGGCACAGCTCTTGGATGTGTTTCAGAATGTTAGATAAGCACGGTGGGGAGAATAGATTGAAAGGCTTTACAATGGGGTGAGATGAAGAGAGGTGGGATACAACTCCACACAAATACACATGGATGAACTGGCCTATTTCAGAGCTCTATATTCACAACAATTCTATGAAGTAGACTGCCAATAGTCAGTGTTCATCAGCGTCCATCTGGCACTTGGATGAGATGCCCCGAGGCGACTAATTCTTAAAGAACCAACAGGAGAGAAGTCAATAATACTACATTTTTCCTCAGGCCACTATATTTGATGAAAAGGAACAGGTGCAAGCGCCTCCTCCTTAGTTGATCTCTCTCTCTCCCCCCTCCTTCCATCCCTCCCTCCAACTCTCTCACATTCTCACTCTCTCTCTCCCTCCCTCCCTCGCCCTCTCTCTCTTTCGCTCTCTCTTTCTCTCCCTCTCTCTCTCCCTCTTTCTCTCTCTCCCTCTCTTTCTCCACCCCTCTCTCTCCCTCTCTCTTTCTCCTCCTCTCGCTCTCTCTCCATCCCTCCCTTTCTCTCTCTCCTTCTCACTCGCCTCCTCTCACACACACATGCGTGCGCTCACAAACACAGTAGCATTTCACACCAATGCATAAAACACATGCAGATAGATGCGCACACTATAAATAGGCATATAATTGCACAAACATACAAATGGACAAAATACACACAAAGTGCACAAACATCCTGACACACACACACACACACACACACACACACACACACACACACACACACACACACACACACACACACACAACGAATACCACACACTGACATATAACGCACAAATGCCCAACACTAACAGCCACATTGTAAAGCAAACACTGACACGCACTCTCTTTCACACACACACACACACGTAAAACACACTGACAAATGAAACACACACAGAAATGCACACACGGCACAGCTCACCAAACACAGACCAAGAACACATACATATAAAGTATATTACAAAATAAACATTAACACAGGAAACACATGCAAACATACACCCAGAAATAAGATACAAAAATGCAGAATGTAAAGCACAGAGTACATAAACAAAACATTCTGTGGTATACACGCAACAAACACACACACACACACACACACACACACACACACACACACACACACACACACAACAAACACACACACACACACACACACACACACACACACAACAAACACACACACACACACACACACACACACACACAACAAACACACACACAACAAACACACACACACACACACACACACACACACACACACACACACACACACACACACACACACACACACACACACACACACACGCACACACACACACTGACTTACAGAGCACACATTGAATGCCATCACCTCCTACAAGGCGAAATCAGGAGGCAGCTTAAATGTCAGCGAAGCATCTCTCCAACGAGCTCAATGCGTTCTACGCACGCTTTGATAGGGAGAACACTGATGTGCCTTCCCGAGCCCCCATTCGCCGTGATGGTATTTCGGTCACAGTCACAGAGGCCGACGTCAGAAGATCCTTCAGAGGGGTGAACCCTCGGAAAGAGCCTGGACCTGATGGTATACCCGGTCGTGTTCTCAAAACCTGTGCGAACCAACTGGCTGGAGTTTTTACGGACATTTTCAACCTCTCACTTCTGAGATCTGAGGTTTCCACCTGCTTTAAAAGGGCATCAATAATACCTGTGCCCAAGAAGAGCAAGGTGACGTGCCTCAATGACTATCAACCAGTGGCACTAACGTCTGTGGTGATGAAGTGCTTTGAGAGGTTGATCATGGCGCAAATCAACTCCTACCTCGACAAAAACATGGACCCACTACAGTTCGCTTACCGCCACAACAGATCAACGGTGGATGCGATCTCACTGGCTCTCCACTCCACTCTGGACCACTTGGACAACAAAAACTCATATGTCAGGCTGTTATTCATTGACTACAGCTCGGCATTTAATACCATCATCCCCTCCAAGCTGGTTACCAAGCTCTCAGATCTGGGTCTCTGCGCATCCCTCTGCAATTGGATCCTTGACTTCCTCATTCACAGCCCACAGTCTCTCCGTATTGGTGGAAATGTGTCAACCTCGATAATAATAAGCACGGGAGCACCTCAAGGCTGTGTGCTCACCCCCCTGCTGTATTCACTCTATACTCATGACTGCGTAGCCGGACATAATGTGAACTTCATCATCAAGTTCGCCGACGACACCACTGTTGTGGGACGTATATCACTGATGGGGATGAGTCAGAGTGTAGAAGTAAGATCGACCGATTGACCAAATGGTGCCAGCACAATAACCTGGCTCTAAACACCAGCAAAACCAAAGAATTGATTGCGGACTTTGGAAGGGGTAGGATGGGGACCCACATTCCCGTTTATATCAACGGGTCGATGGTGGAAAGGGTCAAGAACTTCAAATTCCTGGGCTTGCATATTTCCGAAGATCTCTCCTGGTCCCAGAACACTGATGCAATCATAAAGAAAGCACCTCCTTACTTCCTGAGAAGATTACGGAGAGTCGGTATGTCAAGGAGAACTCTACAGGTGCACAGTAGAGAGCATGCTGACCGGTTGGATCATGGCTTGGTACTGCCACCTGAGCATCCAAAGCTGCAAAAAGTTGTAAACACTGCCCAGTCCATCATCAGCTCTGACCTCCCTACCATCGAGGGGATCTACCGCAGACGCTGCCTCAAAAAGGCTGCCAGCATCATCAAGGACCCGCACCATCCTGGCCACACACTCATCTCTCCACTGCCATCAGGTAGAAGGTACAGGAGCCTGAAATCTGCAGCATCCAGATTCAGGAATAGCTACTTCCCCACAGCCATCAGACTATTAAACACAACTTCAAACAAACTCTGAACTATAACAGCCTATTGCACTTTATCTGTTTATTTATGTGTGTATATATATATATATATACTAGACTAAGTGGGACCCATTGGGTCCCATGTTCACACAGGAGGGCTGGTCCTCCAACGCAATATTCCACCTCTCCACTAATTCCAATATTGGTGGCGAGGGGGGGGGGGGCTTTCTGGGGCTCTACTATAGGTGTTGTGGGCTGAAGGGACTGGATCCAGCGGGCTAGTATGGACATTGTGGGCCAAATGGATTCTTGGGGTGGCAGCTCAGTCACTCAAGCCTGATGTGCTGGCAGCTCACTCATGGCTGGTGAGCTGGCAGTTGACTCACGGCTATTCCTTGAAATTCCATTTCAAGCAG
This sequence comes from Malacoraja senta, assembly GCA_038087875.1. Lineage (NCBI taxonomy): Eukaryota > Metazoa > Chordata > Chondrichthyes > Rajiformes > Rajidae > Malacoraja > Malacoraja senta. The sequence goes on from CM075980.1 coordinate 31,270,006, forward strand.
GGTCCAAGCACACAAAATTCAAATTCAGTTTCCTACCATTTCAAGCAGGGTGCAAGGCGACCAAATTCAAGTGCAGTTTCATACCACTTCAAGCAGGGTGCAAGGCCACCAAATTCAGGTGCAGTTTCCTACCACTTCAAGCAGGGTGCAAGGCCACCAAATTCAAGTCCAGTTTAATACCATTTCAAGCAGGGTGCAAGGCCACCAAATTCAAATGCAGTTTCATACCATTCCATGCAGGGTGCAAGGCCACCAAATTCAAATGCAGTTTCATACCATTTCAAGCAGGGTGAAACCACCATAAAACCACACAAAACACCACATAAACACCACACTCACAGTTCAGTAGACATTCAGTGTGTTCAGATGATTCACAGCTCAGACAGTCGTGACCTCTCCATCCCCCATCTTGCAGAGACTGAGCCAAACCCACACTTCTGGGTTTTATAATCCCTCCCCCCTCCCACCGGAAGGGGCATGGCCTTCATGGCGTGATTGACAGGAGAGAGATTCTCAACATTTTTAAAACATTAATAATACTTTGATTTTTCATTGATGGGAAGAATCCTCTGCACCTGATGAGCAGAGGGGGACTGAGTAAGATGGCCAAAAATCACAGCCGTAAGTGGTAGTGTTTTATCTAAAATCAATATACAGTGCAAACAGGAAGTTGTCAAGTTTAAACTTTTAATCATTTGTCATTTCAAACCAACCACCACCAACCATTTGTGTGCTTTTACTTCAAACCAAGCACCACATTTTCATTTTCAAACCACATTAAGGGCACTCAAGGTCAGTAAAACCACACTCACAGTTTAGAGGACATGTGTTCAGTGTTATTCACAGATCAGACACTCGCTCCCCCATCTTGCAGAGACTGACTGAGGCACTCAACACTTCCGGGTTTTATAGTCCCTCCAGAAGGGGCGTGGCCTTCAGGAGAGAGAATCTCAACATTTTTTAAACACTACTAACTCTTTTATTTTTCATCGATGGGAAAAATCTTCTTGTCCTGCGCAGCGTAGGGGGACTCTGAGTAAGATGGCCAAAAATCACAGCTGTACGTGGCAGCGTTTTTTCTAAAGTCAATATACAGAATAACAGGAAGTTGTCAAGATCAGTATAGATATTCTATGGTATATGGACACACTGATCTGATCTGTATTTATGCCTACAATATTATGTTGTGCTGCAGCAAGCAAGAATTTAATTGTCCTACCTGGGACACATGACAATAAACTCTCTTGATTTGACTTATCACAAATCATTGACACAGAGAACAAGATATTGCCCTACAAAAATACATGCATAACAAAATGCAGTTACTTGAAATACAAGCCAAGCGTGCAACCAAATACACATTATACATTTGAATTGCCGCTGACACATGTATAGCTCTCCAACAACAGCAAAACATACAAGCACACACATCAGGCCCACAGCACATAAAGAGCACTCAACAATAGAGTCATATTGACACTCAGTTCACGCATGCTTACACACACAAAAATTACACATACTGGGACACACGCGCACATTCGTACACACACACACACACTAGATCAATGACCAGATCACTTAAGGAAAAAGGGAATTTGAAATTATTTAGAAAATAATTACATTTTAATTACAGTATCCAAGCACTGGATCTCATGCACAAATGTAATATTGTTGAGCAAGTAAATAATTAATGACATGAACAGTTAAATCATTTCCTTTCATCAACTTCTTCTCTGAATTGCTCATAGTAATTGTACAGATTGTCATCAATATTATTCTATTTGTGAATTCAGTTTCAAGGACATTAGAGCCAATATATGGAGATTATGAATTTGTTTATATTAAACACTCGTACTTGGAGTCTTGCCAAAAAATGATCAGCAAAAATGTTTGAATTTATATGAAGTCATTAAAATAAGGTTTGGGACTAAAATATAATGACTAGCAAACAATGTGGTTCTAGATAATCATTTAGCTGTGAAAATGCATGAAAATTTGATTATTTATGCCTGAAAAATCATTTGTTTAGAGGCCTGTATTTTAGTCTTTAAAAAAAAAATCATCATTGGGTCGATTCCACTGAGCACTTAACCCAGCATCTGTGAAAATGAATTTTTAATAATATTTTAAAATCTGACTAAAAGCAAAAGAGGTTAATGTACTCTGATTGTGGCAGAACTATCTTGTATTGCAGTGAATCTGTTCTGATTGTTCCTAACCTAATCCAATTTGAACTCAATAAATCTTAATTACTGGATTAACTGCTTTTTATTTCAGTAATTGAGATTTTTTGGAGCTCAGATATAAAGCACGGCTCCCAAGGTGGTTCAGTGAGTAAATACAAGGGCCAGTTCTCTAATCAAAGGGGAAAACTAACCCACACTCTCTCTCTCTGCAGTGTGTATGTTTTCAAACGTGTGGGGCTGCTATTTACATAATTAGAATATGACGGGTAATGCTTAATTAATAGACACAAGAGGTGGGGTGATTCCTGACAGCAGCACCCTTTAATGACGGATGCTTTAGTTGAGTTTTCCTGCTTCGAAGGCTGGCTGTTGCTTGCGGAAATGGATGGAGGAACACTGAGAATTGCTGCGTACGTTGAAATAAAGCTACAGGCCCAAATCACAACAGGGAGATATTGTAATGATGATAGTCTTTGTAAAATAAACATACATTAAGCACAGGACAATAATAGCCAACAGATTCACTAGAGTTTACAATATTTAATGTTGGAGTAAATGTGAACAAAACAAAACAGGCCCTGAAGAAGGGTCTCGACCCGAAACGTCACCCATTCCTTCTCTCCAGAGATGCTGCCTGTCCCGCTGAGTTACTCCAGCATTTTGTGTCTATCTTCGGCAGGCACGGAAATCACTGTCAAAACGTTCGGGGGACACAATTTCTTGGCGGCCGCGCACACGCATGCGCATGCGCATGCGCATACACACACGCGCGCGAGGCTTGGGCCGTGGGCCCTGTGGACGGTAACATCTGAGCTGACCTGGTTGGTGACCGACTACGAACAACAGCAACGGCAGCTTCGATCGACCCGAATCGTGGGGCTTGAATCAGCCCGTTCACGGGGTCTTTCATCAGCCGGCGGGGGCTTCAACATCAGGAGCCTCGATCGCCTCGATGCAGCAGTTTGATTTTAAGCCGCGCCGGCACTGAAATGCCGATTCAGCCCTTAGAAAGCATCTGATGGAGTCCGGATTACAAAACATGGGTGGGGGAATCATCCCCCACCTCTCAAAGCAGGGGGGAACATGTCTCCCTGTCCCCCCCCACCCCCCCAGGATTTCCACCCCTGATCTTCGGTTTAAACCAGCATCTGCAGTTTCCTTCCTACACAAAATTGTGTTAATGTTGAGCTGAGTGAAATTGTCCAATTAATGCACATGCACAATTTTTAAAAAATATTTATGCCCATAAAATGTATTTATGACCATACTTTTCATTAACTTAAAGACGTCTCAAAAGAGAATTAAAACCCGAGAATGGCTTTGATGCAAAGACATATTTAGAATTACGGGAGCATAGTGCAGAATTGGTAAAAAAATGGTCAACAGAATGCACAGCAAGCAGTTAGTTTGTGTTGTGATGGCACATTAATGACGCAAACTCGCCCCGACCATACTCTTATAGCCCCAAAGATAGACACAAAATGATTCAGTGACTCAGCAGGACAGGCACCATCTCTGGAGAGAAGGATGGGTGACGTTTGGTGTTGAGACCCTTCTTTAGACTATGTGTCCATCTATCTTGATCTAATTTATGCATTAAAACATTCTTGCTGGAACAATTCCCTTTTCTGTTTTTTCTATTTATAATCCAGATATTTCCCTATATTTTTGTTATTCATTGATATATATTTATCATTTTTTGTTCATCTGAAATGGTGGCCAGGGTTTGACCCCTCAATGGAAGATGTCACTTGTGACAGTGGACAACTGTCAATGCTGCACTGGTGATCAGCCAACGGGTTTTGTTTGAAAGACGTCTGAAGAAAAGTCTTGACCTGAAACATCACCCATTCCTTCTCTCCAGAGATGCTGCCTGTCCCGCTGAGTTACTCCAGCATTTTGTGTTTATCTTCGGTGTAAACCAGCATCTGCAGTTCCTTCCTACACTCTTTATATCCCCTGCAGCGCCAACCGCAGGCTTCCTTCACCAAGTTCCTGCTGCTTCCAGACCAACTTGCACCAATTCTCTTCCTTCAGCTTTGAAAGACTGTGGCAGGATGGAGAAACTTCATATCTGGCCAAATAAAGCCTAGACATAGCCTCTGAATGGTGGCCCTTAGGGCAGCTCCACCCCTCTGTTCTCACCTTCCAACGTTGACCTGCCATAATTCAGGAGGGTCAGAGGTCGGGGTCAGAGACCTGGGAAGCAAGGCAAAGACACTTCACTTAATTCTTCATGTAGGAGGGAACTGCAGATGCTGGTTTACATGGAAGATAGACACAAAATGCTCGAGTAACGCAGCGGGACAGGCAACAACTCTGGAGAGAAGGAATGGGCGACGTTTCAGGTCGAGACCCTTCTTCAAACTGAAGGGTCTTGACCCAAAACTTCACCTATTCCTCTTCTCCGGACATGTTGCCTGTCCCGCTGCGTTACTCCAGCACTTTGTGTCTATCATTTAATTCTTCAAATATATACTTTAGTTTAGTTTAGTTTCGTTTCGTTTGGTTTCATTCCATTTCATTTATTGTCACATGTACTAAGGTACAGTGAAAAGGTTTTTTTCATTGCGTGCTATCTAGTCAGCGGAAAGACTGTACATAAGTACAATCAAGCCATTCACAGTATACAGATACAGGATAAAGAGAATAGCATTTATTACACAAAAAAGTCCAGTAAAGTTTGATTAAAGATAATCTGAGAGTCTCCAAAGAGGAAGATGGCAGCTCAGGGCCACTCTCTAGATGATGATAGAATGGTTAAGTTGCTTGATAACAGCTGGGAAGAAATTGTTCCTGAATCTGGAGGTGTGTGTTTTCACACTTCTGTGCCTGCTGCCTAATGGGAGAGGGGAGAAGAGGGAGTGTCCAGGGTGTTACTGCAGTTTATACATACAGCCCTCATTGCTGCGTAATGTTGTGCAAGTGTAAAACAACGCCGTTCCCAAGTTCTCAGAATGTAGAACATAGAATATTGAACAACACACCACAGGTACAGGCCATTTGGCCCACAATGTCTGTTACAAACACAATGTTGTTAACTGATCTCATTTGATGTTAAGGTCAGGTCTTCTTTCTTCTTGGACTCCCTTGCTGTTTGACCAATACCTCGCTCTGCCATGTCTAATTAGTGGCTGATGTGCACCGGGCGACCCAACGTCAAAAGAGGTTGCACAGAATGCTGAAGGTGGAATAAGTCTCTTTTACATGAATGATCCCAGGAATGAGTAGGATAACCTATGATGAGCGTTTGTCGGCACGGGCCCTGTACACGCTGGAGTTTAGAAGAATGAGTGGGGGTCTCAATGAAACATACAGAATAGTGAAAGGCTTGGATAGAATAGATGTGGGGAGGATGTTTCAACGAATGGGAGAGTCTAGGACTAGAGGTCATAGCCTCAGAATTAAAGGACGTTCTTTTAGGAAGAAGATGAGGAGAAATTTCTTTAGTCAGAGGGTGGTGAATCTGTGGAATTCTTTGCCACAGAAGGCTGTAGAGGCAAAGTCAGTGGATATTTTTAAGGCAGAGATAGGTAGATTTTTTAATTAATACAGGAGTCAGAGGTTATGGGGAGAAGGCAGGAGAATGAGGCTAGGAGGGAGAGATAGATCAGCCATAATTGAATGGCAGAGTAGACTTGATGGGCCGAATGGCCTATTTCTACTCCTATCTCTTATGACATTTTCACCTTATGAAAGGGACAGACTAAGGAGAACAGAGAAAAGAAAAACAGAAATGCTGGAGGAATGCAGATAGTAAATCAGCTATGGAAAGAGAAAGTAGTGAATGGTTCAGATCAGGGACACTTCCTTATATATATGAATGTGAAATCACAGAACATATTTGCCATTGGAATATCAATAGGTTAATGATAGGTGAGTCAAGAGTCAAGAGTCAAGACTAGACTAAGTGGGACCTGTTGGATCCCATGTTCACACGGGAGGGCTAGTCCCCCAATGCAATATTCCACCTCTCCACCAATTCCAATATTAGTGGCCAGAGGGGCGGAGAGGCTTTGGGAGCGCTAGTATGAGTGTTGTGGGCTAAAGGAACTGGTTTCCAGAGGCTCAGAAATTCTGCCCAAAACAGGCGAGAGACTCTGTGAGAGAGAAGGGGGAGAGGGTGGAGAATCAATTTTAGATATTTTTCATCTTTTTCTGCAGATCACAGCAATGAAGGAGGAACGTCTATCCCGACCTGGATCTCACAGGGACCCAATAAAGGGAGGGAGAAAAATACTGGGGTGAGGTTTAATACTTGCAGGGGGAATACTTACTGATGGGCTGAAGGGACTCCTCCTGGGCTACCACAGGCCTGATGGAACGAAGGGAATCTTTAATAAAAAATCTGAGTGAAATCTCAATGAAAGGCACTTTTTCTAGACATTTCTTTGCCTGGCACGACCTCTTGGGCAAAAGATGCTCCTCCTGGACTAATACGGGCATTTTGGGCAAAAGGGACTGGTTTCTCGGCTAATAGGGGCCTTGTGGGCCGAAATTAGTAGTTTCAGGCAGGCCAAACAACTCATTTCATTCCATTTCCATTTCAAGCACAGGGAAGGCCAAACAACTCATGGCATTGTCATTTCATTTCCATTTCAATTTTGCATTGCAGTCTCAAGCACAGGACAGGCCAAACAACTCATGGTATTGTCATTTCATTTCCATTTTGCATTGCTGCCTCAAACACAGGTCAGGCCAAACAACTCATGGCATTGTCATTTCATTTCCATTTTGCATTGCAGTCTCAAGCACAGGGCAGGCCAAACAACTCATGGCATTGTCATTTCATTTCCATTTTGCATTGCTGTCTCAAGCACAGGGCAGGTCAAACAACTCATGGCATTGTTATTTCATGTCAATTTTGCATTGCAGTCTCAAGTACAGGGCAGGCCAAACAACTCATGGCAATTTCATGTAATTTCCATTTTGCATTGCAGTCTCAAGCACAGGGCAGGTTAAACTCATGGCATTGTCATTTCATTTCCATTTTGCATTGTAGTCTCAAGCACATGGCAGGCCAAACAAGTCATTACATTGTCATTAAGGGCTAACAAATCATTTATTGCAAGTACATTGCAGACTCACAGTTCAGTTGATTCACAGCTGAGAATCACAGTTGTGGCCTCTCCCTCGCGATCGTCCAGAGTGACTGACTCACGTCCAGGCATCTAGGGTTTTATAGTCCTGCCCCCCCCCCACCCCCCGGAAGGGGCGTTATGTTCATCATGGTGATTGACAGGTGGGAGGACCAATCAGCTGATCTCAAGATTTTTTAATCACTCATAACCTTTTTATTTTTCATCAATCGGAAATATCCTCCTGGCTGCCTCAGCGGAGGAGGACTATGAGTAAGATGGCGAAACATATATATGTGTGTGTGTGAGTATGTGTATATATACACACTGAACTATTTTTCTCGTTTAATATATTGTTTACAGTGCACTATGTTTATATATTCTGTTGTGCTGTTGCAAGTAAGAATTTCATTGTTCCGTCTGACACATCTATATAAGTCTCATCTTGACCACTTCCTGTCTGCACTGTATATTGGTTTTAGAAAAAACACTACCCTATATCATTATGATTTTTCGTCATCTTACTCATAGTCCTCCTCCGCTGAGGCAGCCTGGAGGATATTTCCGATCGATGAAAAATAAAAAGGTTATGAGTGATCAAAACCACATCAACTATTATTTTTTATTAAACCACTATTATTGTTTGTTTGTTTTTATGTGTATATATGTGTGTGTATATATATATATATATATATATATATATATATATATATATATATATATATATATATATATATATATATATATATACACACACACACACACACACACACACATATATACACATAAAAACAAACAAACAATAATAGTGGTTTAATAAAAATAATAGTTGATGTGGTTCAGAGCTTATTTGAGATTGTAGTGTTTAATAGCCTGGGTAGACAAAAAATGCTGGAGAAACTCAGCGGGTGAGGCAGCATCTATGAAAATAATAGCCTAATGGCTGCAGGAAAGGAGCTGTTCCTGAACCTGGACATTACAGTTTTCAGGATCCTATATCTTCTTCCCAATGGCAGGGGTGAAGTGAGCGTGTGGCCAGGGTGGTGCAGGTCTCTGATGATGCTGGCTGCCTTATTGAGGCAGCAACTCTGGTAAATCCCTTCGTTGGTGGGGAGGTCAGAACCCGTAAAGGACTGGACTGTGAGATTCTATACTTTTAGGACTTGCAATAGCATTGTGACGTGGTGTCACAGGGAGGGCTTTCTCCACTCTGTTAAGTGTGCAGGTGAGCCCTCTGCCAGTGGCTCAGTTTGACTTTTCATCTCTGTACTGTCTGCAGATGAACTCCAGATGCTGGAAGTACCGACCTTCCCTTGGGAGAATTCTGCTCCCCTGCTTCAAACCTGGGGCAGTTGCGGTCTGCACTGAATCACGTGCAAACAGCAAGTCAAAACTTGTTTTTACCTGGAGAATGTTAATATATGCAGATGTACAACTTATGCATGTTCCATGAGAAACATAACCTTGAAGGTCCGATAACCAGGGAATAATAATGGAAAATATCAGGACCTTTGATGTTGAAAATTATTGATCAGTAAGTCCAAGAAAAACGATATTGTAGCTTTAAAATGTATATTAATCTATCTGGGGTGTAACTGTTGTAGGAGTGGATGGTTGAACTTTAATATGTTATCATGATATTGACATATTATCAATAGGCATCAGGGGAGCTAGTACTGGTGATGAACACAAGGCCTTCCTTTCCTTCTGAAAAAAGCAACACATGTGCTGCTGGAAAAATACAACCATTCTGTAACCATGTGTTAAATATTCTAATGCAACAATATGTTACATTCTGGTATTTATGTTACTCTGCAAGATATTAAAGCAATATTTTAATATATGCGACGAATATCTTCCTTGCGCGGATGGTACAACTTGCTGCCTCACCCCCCCCCCCCCCCACCCCAGAACCTGGCTCCGAAACGCTTTGTATCTGTGCAAAAGGTCCAGATCTCTTGATATGCTTCATATCTGTGGAGAAATGAACTATACGTTCTATATTTTTATTTATATTTATAATAACTAAACTTATATTTATAACTATACTATAACTGTACTTATGTTTATATATTTTTTAATATTTACCATAAACTAAGGATAGTTCTACCCTTCAAGTGTGGGCGAAAAAATGTTGTCTGTTTTTCAGATGGATAATTACCATGTGAAGCTTAATACATACCCGTCATTAATATTTTACAGGACTTTACATAATCAAAATTCTACAATGGTCTGAGAGCTTTTCTTTGCTTTCTGAGATTCCAGGGAGCTGATTTCATTCAACCATGAACAAATGTCATTGGCTTAAATGCATTTTATTTAGAATTCCCTTTCAACTCGCAAGGAACATTCATCGAGGGACCATTTTATGAATATATCTTGAACAATGGAGCCTTTTATTTCCACTGTTCATCTTGTGCAGTGCCTCCACAGTAAGTTATAGTCATGAAAAAAAATTCCTTAGAGTTATCCTAATGCTGTCAGATGCATTTGAGAATGTGGTTGAGAGTTTGTATGCATCAATAAAATAATCGTTGTAGCAAAAACTTTCAATATTCACCACCGTCAGGTATCAGTTCTAAGGGACCTCCTGTGTCAAACTTACTGAACAGGCAATAACACTTTGGAAATCGTACAGACGTTATAGCTTGCTAGATGAAGGTTGCAATATCCACAAATTTAGTTTTTTTTGTTTATATATATAGCAATGTTACAAAATTTTGAGATTTTAAAAATCAAGTCTGCAATTTATCCCATCAGATAAAGCATAAAAATAAGTTTAATTTAACACCTAATTCACTTTCATATCTTCAGTATTAAAAAAGTTATGGCCATTTTCATACTCGGAAATTAGCATCTTGTTCCCTATTGCTTTTCCATTGACTTAACTCAAAAGCTGTGATCGAGGACAGTCAAAAGCCCATTACTTTCTTAAAAATTAAGAGAACTGAAAGAAATTTTCAGTTATTAAAGATTGAAGCATTCTGTAACAAATATGAAACAATCTTACTTAGAAGGCATGAAATTAAAGCATATAATTAGTTAGTTACCTAATTGTAGCTAATTACAAAATTCAATTACTAGATCTAAACATCTATCAATTTCTTAAGAATAGATTAACATTTTTAAATAGCCTAAGTGTCCAAATAACATTCACACAAGAATTCACAATATAACATAATTTTTAAATCTCATTGTCATGGATTAAAGGCCAAATGGAAGGAATTGAATGTTTAATACCTGTAAATTAATGGGCATTTATATCATCTTGCGAGTGAGGATTTCTGGAACGCGATCATTTGGAACGTTCATTTGCGGTGAATTTAACCCCGTATCGGCATGAAAAAGTCTGCCGTTAGTTTGGGGAATAAAATCACCATTTCGCATGAAAAAATGTGAATTAAAGGCATCTTAAGAAGCACTTTTATACATTAAAATAAACCACTTTCGTTTACCTGTCCCATACGTGAAATCCGTCCCCGTTGTCGGCGTTGACGGCTTTAGGAGCTGCTTTTTAAATGACTCCAACGCTGACATTGTCGATTTAATAAAAATAAAAAATACACAAAACGCCCCCTAGGAACGATTTTTCAGCAAACGCTTGTACTCCAACGAAATATAATACAGGACAAGGTAGAAACCCGCGTTTTAACCCCGCCCCCCCCTTAAAGGCGGCAAAATCGCGCACACGGCCAGTGGCAAAATTACAGCGCCGGTGAAGGTAAGTATTGTAACATACCTAATATATACAGCGCGGAAACAGTGATCCCCGCACATTAACGCTATTTTGGCGGTTGCAAGAACGACAACCAAGTATTATTAACTTATTTATTTCAAAAATAACTTCTTGATTCACAGGTCCACGTCTGGCCACAACGGTGGTTAGTACACAACTGCCGCGCAAAAGTGAAACCGCGCGAAAACAGCAGCCCCTCCCGAGTCACATGACCACGGCTTCCGAACGCCGGGTTCGATACCTGCGTGCGCCAGCAGGCGCCGCTACATTATCCTACATACATTAGGGACAATTTACAATTATACCAAGCCACTTAGTAAAAATGTTACAAAATTTTGAGATTTTAAAATCAAGCCTGTAATTTACCCCATCAGATAAAGCATAAAAAGAACGTTCATTTGATACCCAATTCACTTTCATATCTTCAGTATTAAAAAGGTTATGGTCATTTTCATACTCGGAAATTAGCATCTTGTTCCCTATTGCTTTTCCATTGACTTAACACAAAATCTGTGATCAAGGACAGTCAAAAACCCATAACTTTCTTAAATATTAAGAGAACTGAATGAATTTTTCAGTTATTATAGATTGAAGCATTCTGAAACAAATATAAAACATCTTACTTGGATGACCTGAAATTAAAGCATATAATTAGTTAATTACCTAATTGTAGCTAATTACAAAATTGAACATTGTGACGGAAATAGTAATAAACACCCAGACTGTCTTGAAAATTCAAAAATGAGATATTCTCAAGATCAGAACATTAATATTTTTGTATTATATGCTGTAAGTCCGTAACAGACAGGTAAAGAAATTACAATTTCTAGCAAAAGTCTTTATGGAGAAGATCAGCTGCTAGCTGGTACATTGGGATATCATAATTAGTAGCATCATCATACTCCTCAGATTGCAACCAATAAGCAACTCTGTACACCTTGTTTTTCCTCAACTTTTCAATGTTGCCATTGTAAACTACAAGTTTTTGCTCTTCAAACCAAGCATGACATACTTTTCTGCCCACTACTTTCCCATTAAGATCATCACCTGTAGATCATCACATTTGGAATAGTCCAAATTCGGATAATCTCAGCGAATGCTGTCTAAATCAGTCTCTTTCAATTTTTTTCCTAGTTTTCTCATCCCTTTCGTGTCCCGAGCATGCTCCTTATCTGTATGTCGCTTGATGATTTCTGCTCTCAATTCCTTCTGTTTTTTCTTCCGTCTGTTCCTCTGCACTCTCTCCCATGTCACTGCCCTACAGAGCATCTGCCCTACGTTGCTCCTCGAGATTATCAAGGTAGATGACTGTTCTATTATTGCAGGCCCGCATCCTACATGACAAATAACACATGGTGGCATTGGGAGATTTCTGTTTCGATGAGCTAAACATCCCCATTATCTCCTCCGCATCAATGTTGTGTGATCTTGCTGATGCAGTCTCCTCCTTCAGTTTCTCAGTTACATCAAGTTTAAAGTATTTACTGTACTGCCTCTCCAACACAGTGATGACAGCTTGAAGACAGCTCCTCATCTTTGAACTGAACTGTGGATGTACTGGTAGCTCCCGAAGTTTTGTCAACGTGGCATCAAGATGCGCCTCCTCACTGAAGAAATCTTCCCTTGCCAATATCAAGTTCTCTGGATTTTCTGTGGCTTCCTTTAGAGCAGCAATTACCCCTTTAACCACTTTGATGCCATCAACATGGTTGATCTGATTCTGGCGAAGTGTAGAAGCGCTTCATCCAAGATATTTTCCAAGTAAGCCTAATATTTGAAGTTCTACTTTAGCTTCAGCCTGGGTGAAGTCATGGAGGATGGCGCTTCTCAACCCCCCACAGGATGTTCCGCAATTCAGCAGGGCAACAAAGTCATCAGAATGTTCTATGAGCTTGCCACTAATATGGAAAAGTATATGTAATCTGTTGCCACGCTACTGTGGGAGGACACCTCGGGGGATGTTCCTTTCATCCAAAAATGCAACAAATCTTTTTGGGTCCCCTTTTCCATTCTTGTAGCGAAGTTTGTTCATCTGCAGTATGACATTTCCTGCTAGACAGTCCTTTGCAAACAAGAATTTTCCTCTGGATTGTTTGTGCATTTTGAGGGCTGAGCGAACTGATGTTGCGATGGAGTCAAGAGGATGCAAATGGCAGTAGAGCTCATTCAAAGATTTACCCCACTCACTGTTCACAATCCTAATAGCAGCATGATTAGCTGCACACCTGTCACTCAGTGTATTTGAAATGTTGTTGATTATCTTTTGCCTGGTGTCTTGGAAATCCGCTTGCTCATTGAAATAAGTGTAAAAGGCCTGTCTCACGAGTCTGCGGTCATTGGCGGCGAAACAGGAACTATCTACCACTCCTGGGCCGCCAGAGACCGAGGGCTCGGTCAAACGCACAATTCCGGGGCCGTGCGGCGTTGTTCCCAACACCGCACGGTGCTAAAAAAAAACCAACACTGTCCAAAAATATGTTCCTACCGCACAGCCGCCGCCAGTGAGGCACGAGTTCGGCACGGCCGCCGCCACAGCCGCCGCCAGTGAGGCATGAGCGCCGTGAGTCGCACCTGCACCGCCACAGCCGGCGCCAGTGAGGCACGTGTGTGGCACGGCCGCCGCCACAGCCGCCGCCAGTGAGGTACGTGTGCGGCACAGCCGCCGACAGTGAGGTACGTGTGCGGCACGGCCGCCGCCACAGCCCCGCGATCCGAAAGACGTCATCAGCCGAAACCGCAAGCTCGTTGAACCGGCCGTACTTGGCCCCCCACGCAGCATCCGTGCGGCGCTCTCGTGGTTGCCGTGCGGTCCCCTCTTCCGGCGACACTGCGCTTCACCGCCAACGATCGCAAACCCGTGGGACAGAGCCTTAAGTTGTACACAAATTGTCAACAGTATTGCAAATATGTTGCACATAGTCCTCAGCAGTCCCACCAGCCAATTCATCGACTGCTGCAGAAAGACATTTATTTGTGGTGGTGAAGTGTACACTGTTAATATGGGTCTCTTCTCGGGTGGTTGCATCAAAACCCACAGTCAAATCCTTTGTTGCTAGGATCATCTCTGCTGTCTGCAACTCAGCAATAGCTCCCAATTCTCGGGCCATAACTTCAACTGCACTGCAAACAATCCAGAGGAAAATTCTGCACTGCGTCGAGGAACATGATCCGGATTAAGTCCACTCCGCTTGTAGAACTGGCTTATCAGGATTGGAATGTTTTTACAAACAATATGGATAAAGTTATTAACTTCCTTTCATGGAATGTGAATGGTTTGAACCATCCCATTAAGAAGATTTTTTTTTTAAAGTTCTTCGTAGACTAAATGCTCAGATTATCTTTGTTCAGGAAACTCATGTAAGGAAAGACGACAATCAACGATTTTTTTTAATTTTGGAGAGGACAGCAGTTTCATTCAAATTCACAGGCTAAGGTGAAAGGAGTCTCTATTTTTATTGACTCCTCAATTTTGATTGTTCATTATGAAACAATTTCTGATCCATATGGTAGATTTTTGATGATTACTGGTGTTCTTCATAACCAAAAAGTTGTTATGGTGAAAGTTTTTGCATCTACTACTGATCACCCTGAGTTTTTTAAACAGTTAATCGCATACTTTCCTAATTTAAATGAACATCTTTTGATAATGGGTGGAGATTTTAACTGCTGTTTGAACCCTTCGATGGACAAATCTGTATCTGATCATGTGCTACCAAATAAATCAGTTAGTTTTATCAATTCTTTCTACTTGACTCTGGAATATTAGAAGTCTGGAGATTCCTATACCCAAATGACAAAGAATTTTCTTTTTTCTCTCATGTATCAAGTCAAGTCAAGTGAGTTTATTGTCATGTGTCCCTGATAGGACAATGAAATTCTTGCTTTGCTTCAGCACAACAGAACATAGTAGGCATTGACTACAAGGCATTCTATAAATATATACACACACGAATCAATATACTGATAAAGTGCAAATAACGGTATTGGCTAATAAAGTTCAGTGTTATGTCCGAGCCAGGTTTAATAGCCTGATAGCTGTGGGGAAGTAGCTGTTCCTGAACCTGGTCATTGCAGTCTTCAGGCTCCTGTACCTTCTACCTGAAGGTAGTAGGGAGATGAGTGTGTGGCCAGGATGGTGTGGGTCCTTGATGATACTGCCAGCCTTTTTGAGGCAGCAACTGTGATAGATCCCCTCGATGGAAGGGAGGTCAGAGCCGATGATGGACTGGCAGTGTTTACTACTTTTTGTAGTCTTTTCCACTCCAGGGCGCTCAAGTTGCCGAACCAAGCCACGATGCAACCGGTCAGCATGCTTTCTACTGTGCACCTGTAGAAGTTAGAGAGAGTCCTCCTGGACAAACCGACTCACCGTAATCTTCTCAGGAAGTAGAGGCGCTGATGTGCTTTCTTAATAATGGCATCAGTGTTCTCGGACCAGGAAAGATCTTCAGAGATGTGCACGCCCAGGAATTTGAAGCTCTTGACCCTTTCAACCATCGACCCGTTGATATAAATGGGACTGTGGGTCCCCATCCTACTCCTTCCAAAGTCCACAATCAGTTCCTTGGTTTTGCTGGTGTTGAGGGCCAGGTTATTGTGCTGGCACCATATGGACAGTTGCTCGATCTCTCTTCTATACTCTGACTCATCCCCATCAGTGATACGTCCCACAACAGTGGTGTCGTCAGCGAACTTGATGATGGAGTTCGCACTATGTCCGGCTACACAGTCATGAGTATAGAGTGAGTACAGCAGGGGGCTGAGCATGCAGCCTTGAGGTGCTCCCGTGCTAATTGTTATCGAGTCTGACACATTGTGAGAGTGAGGAAGTCGAGGATCCAATTGCAGAGGGATGCGCAGAGACCCAGTTCTGAGAGTTTGGTAACCAGCTTGGAGGGGATGATTGTGTTAAATACCGAGCTGTAATCGATGAATAACAGCCTGACATATGAGTTTTTGTTGTCCAAGTGGTCCAGAGCGGAGTGGAGGGCCAGCGAGATCGCATCCACCGTTAATCTGTTGTGGCGGTAAGCGAACTGCAGTGGGTCCAGGTTTTTGTCATGATCAACCTCTCAAAGCACTTCATCACCACAGGCGTTAGTGCCACAGGTCAATAGTCATTGAGGTTACTCTAGGATTGACTACTTTATAATAGATTCTCGGCTCGTTTCATCGGTCACTGCATGTGAGTATGATGCAATTGCTATTTCTGATCATGCACCATTGAAACTATCAATTAAACTTCCTGATTCCAAGTTTAGTGCTAAACAATGGCGATTTAATACTACTTTGCTTCAAGATCTAAATTTTGTTAATTTTATTAAAAGTCAGATTGCTTTTTTCTTCTTAACAAACTCTACTGAAGAAATATCCAATGGTGTAGTCTGGGATGCTTTTAAGGCATATATTCGTGGACAAATTATTTCATACTCCACGGGATTAAAGAAACAAACTCAAAATGAAATACGTATATTGGCTGATGAGATTAAAGAGATTGATAAAAAATATTCAAAAGCTCCTTGTCTAGAGCTCTATAAGAATAGAGTTGAACTTAAATTGAGACATGATTTGTTATTAGTATCACCGATTGAGAATCAGTTACTCAAAACCAAAAGTCAATTTTATATACATGGCGATAAATCTGGCAAATTACTCGCCAATCAGTTGAAAGCTGTGTCAGCCAAACGTCGGATTATTAAAGTAAGTAAACTGGATGGTACATTGACTGTAGACCATGATGAAATTAATAAATCCTTTCAGGAATTTTATACCTCCCTATACCAATCAGAATGTCCTACTGATTCCAATATAATGCATGAGTTTTAAAGAAACTGAACTTGCCAAATTTACCACATAATAAGTCTCTGTTGTTTGATGAACCCATCACGGAGGAAGAAATACAGAAAGCAATCCACTCGATGAATTCTGGTAAAGCTCCTGGTTTAGATGGGTTTACAGTAGAATTTAAAAAGTATTTCTCAGGTTTACTGTCTCCCTGGCTATGCAATGTTTTTAAAGAACTTTTTAATGAATAGATTACCACAATCCTTTTATGAAGCATCTATTTCTTTAATTCTTAAAAAAGATAAAGACCCTACTGAAGTGACATCATATAGACCTATATCACTGTTAAATGTAGATTTCAAAACTATTTCCAAAATATTAGCTATGAGATTGGAAAATATTTTACTACAAATTATTTCTGAAGATCAGACAGGTTTTATTAAAAATCGTTACTCATACTTTAACGTTAAGAGATTAATGAATATTGTATATACAGCGTCAAATAAAACTTCAGAATTTGTCATTTCACTTGATGCTGAGAAGGCGTTTGATAGAGTAGAATGGGAATACTTATTCAATACACTTGAAAATTTTAAGATTGGTCCAAAAGTTATTTCTTGGATCAAGCTGATATATCATATACCTCAGGCCTCTGTACATACCAATAATCAGAGATACCCTTTTTTCAGGCTCTTTCGAGGTACTAGACAGGGCTGTCCTTTAAGTCCTTTACTGTTTGATATCGCTTTGGAACCTTTGGCCCCCGCTATTAGGGAATCCCCTAATATTTCTGGTATTGTCCGTGGGAATAAGACACATAAGCTATCTCTTTATGCAGATGATCTGTTATTATTCATCTCTAACCCTGAGAAATCTATTCCGGCAGTAGCACTACTTAATCAATTTAGTAGTTTTTCTGGTTATAAACTAAATCTTAGTAAGAGTGAGCTTTTTCCATTAAACAATCTAGTTTCGAATTATGGACAGTTTCCATTTAGACTGGCTACCGAACGTTTTACTTATTTAGGCATTAAGATTACCAAGAAACACGAGGATTTATTTAAAGCCAATTTTACGCCTCTAATTGACCATATCAAACAACAGTTTACTAAATGGTCACCAATGTCCTTATCTTTAATCGGCCGAATCAATGCCATTAAAATGTTTATCTTACCTAAATTTTTTTATTTATTTCAGACGATACCAATTTTTATTGCTAAATCTTTCTTTGATATTATTGACTCCAAAATTTCTTCATATATATGGCAGAATAAAAATTCCAGACTAAGTAAAAAAATACTAACAGAAAAAAAAAAAATGGTGGTTTGGCACTGCCGAACCTTAGATTCTACTATTGGGCTGTTAATGCTCGCTAGCTAATGTTTTGGACAAAAAGATTTAGAAGATACCCAATGCCCAGGATGGATAAATCTTGAACGTGATTCTATGCAAGGGCTATCATTGGCCTCTATTCTAGGGGCCTCGTTACCTTTTACAATTAGGAGATTGAATAAATATACGACTAACCCAATAATAAGACATACATTCCGAATATAGTTTCAATTTCGTACGTTTTTTTTGGATTGAATGATTTTATCTTATCGAGTCCTATCATATCTATTTTTTTCTTCCAACCTTCTAGTACTGATCAAGCCTTTCTGTTATGGAGAGGAAGGGATTAGTAGCTTTTCGTGATTTGTTTTTGGATGGCTGTTTTATGTCTTTTGAACAACTCTCCAATAAATATAATCTACCTAAAGCCCCTGTCCCACTTAGGAAACCTGAACGTAAACCTCTAGAGACCTTGCGCCCCACCCAAGGTTTCCGTGATGTTCCCGGAGGTTTTCGTCACTCTCCCTAACGGTCCAAAGTGGTTTCCGCGTAGTTGAGCTTCTTCTATGTTCCGGTGATTCTTTCCAAAATTCAAAATCGGCCTAGACTAAAAATAGGTTGCCGTTTTAAAAATCAGTGATTTTTTAGTCGAAGCCGGTTGCAATGCTAGTTGAAGGTGGTTACCGGAGGTTGCAGGTAGTGGAAGGTAAAACCTCCCTGGTGGAATAAAACTGGGTGAAAAAAAGGTCTTACCTTCCACTACCTGCAACCTCCGGTAACCACCTACCTTCAACTAGCATCGCAACCGGCTTCGAGTAATAAATTACCGATTTTTAAAACGGCAACCTATTTTAGTCGAGGCCGGTTTTTAATTTTTTGAAATAATCGCCCGTTTGCGGGGGGGGGGGCTGCGGCGTCACACTAACCACCCATTGGGTCTGTTCCTCCAAAGCACGGTTGAGGGGTGGGGGAGGGAGATGGGGAAGAGTGTGGAGAGAGGGGGAGAGGGGTAGGGGGGAGAGAGGGGGAAGAGTGGGGGAGGGAGAGGGAAAGGAGGGGGAGAGATAGGGGTGGGGGGGAGTGGTGTGGGGGAGGGAGATGGGGAGGGGTGGGGGATGGGGGTGGGGGGAGATAAGTGGAAGAATGGGAGGGATGGGGAGAGGTGTAGGGGGGAGTGGTGGAAGTGGGAGAGAGGGAGGGGGAGAGGGGTAGGGGGAATGGTGGAAGAGGGACGGAGGGGTAGGGGAAGGGGTGGGGGGGAAGAGGGGAGGCAGGGGGAAGGGAGGGGAGAGAGAGGGATTGGGAGGGAGAGAGAGAGAAGGTGGGGTAAGGGGGAGAGAAGTGGAAGAGTGGGGAGGGAGGGGTAGGGGAGTGGTGGATGAGGGACAGAGGGGTAGGGGGAAGGGGCGGGGTGAGAGAGGGAAGGGGATGGGAGGAGAGAGGGATGGGGGAGGGGGAGAGAGGGGATGGGGGGAGGGGGAGAGAGGTGTGGGGAGGGGAGGAGGGATGGGGGAGGGAGGGGATTTGGGAGATGGGGTAGGGGAGGGAGGGGAGGAAGAGTGTGGAGGGAGAACGGGGGTGGGGAGAGAGGGATAGGGGTGGGAGGGAGGAGGGGAGAGAGAGAGGGGTGAGGAAGAGGGAGATGGAGAGGGAGAGGGGTGGGGGAGGGGAGGAGAGAGGGAGGGGGGAGAGAGGTGTGGGGGAGGGGGAGGGAGGCGAGGAGGGAGAATGGGGTAGGGGGTAGAGGGGGAAGAGTGTGGATGGAGGGGGAAGAGTGGGAGGGGGGAAGGGGGTGGGGGAGGAAAGGGGAAGGGGGTGGGGGGAGGGAAGGGGGGAGAGGGAAGGGGGTGGGGGAGAGAGGGATGGGGGTGGAGAGGAGAGGGAGAGGGTGTGGAGAGGGAGATGGAGAGGGGGAGGAGAGAGAGATGGGTGAGGGGGAGAGAGGTGTGGGGGAGGGGGGAGGGATGGGGAGGGAGGGGAGGAAGGAAGATGGGGTAGGGGAGGGAGGGGGAAGAGTGTGGAGGGAGGGGGAGAGGGGGAGAGCGGTGAGAGGAGAGGGGTGGGGGGAGAGAGGAGGGGAAATAGTGGGGGAGGGAGAGTGGGAAGGGGAGGGGTAGGGACAGTCCATCTGTTCCCCATTCCCTATCACCCCCAAACCTCTTTCTCTATTCCCACACACGTGATGATGCGCTTTGACACAGGCTGAGGGGTGGGGCGAGGGGTGGGGCTGGGGCTGCTGTAAAGGCATATGTAAATGATCCATTCTGATTGACATATGTGAGCATTGGGCATTGTGACATCACACGATGGAACGTTCACCAACATTCTATGGTTGAGAGCTTTTTTAAAAACATTTAGAAATTTTGGGGGTGTGGGGGAGAAGGGTTTTATTAAAAACGTGTACATAAACACGACGAAATTTAATCAGGAGTGGCTACTCAAAATGAAAAGTGAAATCTCTACCGAAATTGAAAAATCTCGGCGTTTCTGCGTGTGGTGTTGGCGTAGCAAGGAATCAAAGGCTGGCAGCCACAAGACACGCAGACACACACACACACACCCACACACACACACACACACACACACACACACACACACACACACACACACAGAGTTTTAAATATAGACTAGACCAAGTGCAGGCCCGTTGGGTCTGTTCCTCCAAAGCACGGTTGCAGGGTGGGAATCTGGCACCCACAAACACACACACTCATCACACCCCTTGATATTATCTTAATTTTATTAATTGGCTTCTTTTATCCCATCTCCACCCTATCCACTGATGAATAGCCCTCACCTCTCAGGTGCGTCTAGAGGGGCGGGGGGCAGAGAGAGAAAATTTAATGTTAGAAAAAAAAATTGTGAGGAGGGGGAGGAGGAGGGTGGAGAGGAAGGGGGGAGAGGAAGGGGGAGAGGAGGGGGGAGAGGAGGGGGAGAGAGGAGGGGGAGAGAGGGAGGAGCGAGGAAGGAGAGGATGGGGGAGAGAGGTGAAGGGGGGTTGGAGCGGGCGTGCATGAGTCGAGCCGCGGGCTTTGAAGAGAGAAGGCAGAGAGAGAGAGTGAGAGAGAGGGGAGAGACAGAGAGCCTGGTACACAAAAAAAAGCTGGAGAAACTCAGCGGGTGCAGCAGCATCTATGGAGCGAAGGAAATAGGCAACGCTTTGGGCCGAAACCCATCTTCAGACGGGTTTTGGCCCGAAACGTTGCCTATTTCCTTCGATCCATAGATGCTGCTGCACCCGCTGAGTTTCTCCAGCTTTCTTTTGTGTACCTTCGATTTTCCAGCTTCTGCAGTTCCTTCTTAAGACAAAGAGATTGTTGGCGGGATGGGGTGGGAGGAGGAGGGGGAGGAGAGGGAGGGGATGAGGAGAGGGAGGTGGAGAGGGGCGGAGAGAGGGATGGGGAGGGGAGAGAGGGATGGGGAGGGGGAGGAGAGATGTGTGGGGGAGGGGGGAGGGAGGGAGGAGGCAGATGGGGTAGGGGAGGGAGGGGGAAGAGTGTGGAGGGAGGGGGAGAAGGGTGGCGGGAGATAGGGGAAATAGTGGGGAGGGAGAGTGGAAGGGGGATGGGTAGGGACAGTCCATCTGTTCCCCATTCCCTATCACCCCCAATCCTCTTTCTCTATTCCCACACACGTGATGACGCGCGTCGACACAGGCTGCTGGGGTGGGGGGGAGGGGCTGGGGCTGGGGCTGGGGCTGCTGCAAAGGCATATGTAAATGGATCCATTCCGATTGGACATCTGTGAGCATTGGGCATTGTGACATCACACGACGGAACGTTCACCAACATTCTATGGGTGAGAGCTGTTTTTTTAAACATTTTGAAATTTTGGGGGTGGGGGGGGAAGGATTTTGTTAAAAATGTGTACATAAACACGACGAAATTTAATCAGGAATGGCTACTCGGAAGAAAAGTGAAATCTCTACCGAAATGGAAAAAATCTCGGCGTTTCTGCGTGCGGTGTTGGCGTATCGAGGAATCAAAGGCTGGCAGCCACAAGACATGCAGACACACACACACAGTTTTTAAATACAGATAGAAGATAGATAGATAGATAGATAAATAGATATATTCATATATAAATATACACCTGCCTCAGAGGGCGGTGGAGGCAGGTTGTCTGGATGCTTTCAAGTGAGAGCTAGATAGGGCTCTTAAAATAGTGCAGTCAGGGGATATGGGGAGAAGGCATGAAATTGGGTACTGATTGGGATGATCAGCCATGATCACATTGAATGGCGGTGCAGGTTCGAAGGGCCAAATGGCCTACTCCTGCACCTATTGTCTATTGTCTATTATCTATTGTCTATTGACATAGATGAACCCTTGGTTAAATTTGATAGGAATTGGGGAAGATTTATTCAACATCATACGACATAAATTGTCCCTCTCCAACTGTTATAATAATTATTTTACCTTTATACGGTGGAACGGACTTGACGACAAACAGGGACTTAGATTGTTGAAATTCTTTGCAGGCCAGATTCTAGTTTAGGGGGGTTTTTTTTTTTTTCTTTTTTTTTTTTTCTTTTTTTTTTCTTTTTATCTATTTGTTTTTATATATATGTTCTCTTTTAAACACTTAACTATATTTACATAGAGACCAGGTCTATATTCAATGTGTATTTTGACACTGGACTCATATTTAGGTTATACCTGTTATTAATGTAATCCTGATCCCTATGTATCAATATCATTGTTATGTTTATCATTATTTGTTGTTGTTTTTGTTTTTGTTTTTGAAAAAACTAATAAAAAAGATTTTAAAAGGAAGAAAGGATTGGAATGTTTGCTGTGGGAGTTTTGTTTACAATGCAGTCGAACACATGCATCCTTGTTGTTGAGGAGTACGTCTTCTGGTCCACCTTTGACTTGACAATTACTGGCAGCCTCCAGAGTTTTTGATTGTTTTCTTTGAGGACAATATTGTCAAATTTCAAAGGCGTTCTCACATCCTCTTCCCTGTCCTTTATCCTGAACTTTCCTGTACTGGTGAATTGAAACAGTTTTCATCTTTTTCTTACTGCCACGAACCTTGAGCAATTGTCTGTGTGCTTTTTTAAGTCTCAAAAACTCTACCTTGGTCTCATCAAGCTCTCGTGCAAAAGTATTCCCACGTAATTTGGTTTTGAGTTCCTGAATCTTTCTGTCCTTTAAATCTATTTGGTTTTGCTTTCTCTTTAAGGCTTGATTAACTACATGTTTGGGAGTTTTCAACTGTGCCCTAAGTTCACTGATCTTTGTGCGATACTTTAGTGCAAGAGCGACCTTGAATGTGGACAGAAAGTTTAGACTTCGCTTCATTTTCTGTTTCCTTGGTGAAAGACTTAGAAATTCTCTGCTACATCTT
This sequence comes from Malacoraja senta, assembly GCA_038087875.1. NCBI lineage: Eukaryota > Metazoa > Chordata > Chondrichthyes > Rajiformes > Rajidae > Malacoraja > Malacoraja senta. Next base: position 31,293,474 of record CM075980.1, read on the forward strand.
GTTGAAACACTATTCGTTCAGGTGAGGCAGCAGCTGTCGTTGGCGTTGCTAGATTCAGTGGAGGATGCAGACTATGACTGTCATCGCCCTTGTCCACAGTGTCTTGAAATATGGGCACTTGGCTTTCGGCTGATGTCAAGGATTCAGGATCTTGAGCACCAGGCGGTGGAATGTCATCTAAAGAAATGTGTTGACTGCCTTCTGGAAGTTTAAAAGTTTCATCACAAATTTTCATAAATGCTCCAGGTTCCTTGGGATTGCTGAGTTTTTATGAATTTAATGTTTAATTCCCATAAATTAATCCAGAAACATCCACTCTCAAGATAATCAAAATCATTATTTTTTGCACAATACATCTGACTAAATCTGTACTGTGGATATTTAGTATGAAAATATTGGTCACGGCTAGACAATAACACAAAATATAGATGATTTAGATGTTCTTATGACATGATTGTGCAAAAGTATAATGAATTTGATTATCTTGAGAGTGGATGTTTCTGGATTGTGATCGATTGGAATGTTGCCGTTGCCATAAATTTTAAGCCCATATCGGCAGGCAAGACACGGCTGATTCGTATGGGGCCTAAATAACATTTTCACATCATGATTAGAATGAAGCCACACCAAAAAGCAAGATAATATATTAAATAAACAACATACCTTTTGTTTTGTCCTGATATTGCGATCCGTGATGTTGAAGGTGTTGAAGGCGTTAGAAGTCATTTTTACTTCAATCCAGCGATTAAATCGTCCAGCAATATTTTAAAAAATAAACCGGGAACGGAAGCCCGAACGATTTTTCTTCATCATCTAGCAGGCCGAGGAAATCCCTCTCCGACAACCAATACAAACCTGCATTTTAATCCCGCCTCCCACCCCCAAAGCCTCCGGAGTCGCACGCACAGGCAGTGGCAGATCTGTAGCGCCGCTGATGGTAGGTTTTGTAACAACGCTACACTAGCAATATCCTACACACACTAGGGACAGTTTACACTCCAAAACCAATTAACCTACAAACCTGTACATCTTTGGAATGTTGGAGGAAACCGAAGAAAACCCACGCAGGTCAGGGGGAGAACTTACAAACTCTGTACAGACAGCACCCGTAGTTAGGATCGAACCCGGGTCTCTGGCGCTGTAAGATAGTAACTCAACCGCTGCGCCACCTTTCTGCCCCTGTTAGATGAAATATAGTTGAAATATAACATATTACATTTTTTAAAGTTTATAATCACCTATGTTGGTGGAATTATAGTACATACATAAAATTCGTTTTTTGAGATGGGGTTTGCAAGGGAGCAATTATATCTCAGCAGTGGAAGGTAAGACCTTTTTTTCACCCAGTTTTATTCCACCAGGGAGGTCTTACCTTCCACTACCTGCAACCTCCGGCAACCACCTTCAACTAGCATTGCAACCGGCTTCAACTAAAAAATCACTGATTTTTAAAACGGCAACCTATTTTTAGTCGCGGCCGGTTTTGAATTTGTTTAAATAATCGCCGGAACATAGAAGAAGCGGAAACCACTTTCGACCACTAGGGAGACTGACAAAAACCTCTGGGAACCGCACGGAAACATTGGGTGGGGCGCAAAATCTCCAGAGGTTTCCGTTCAGGTTTCCTAAGTGGGACAGGGGCATTAGTCATTTCAATTGACGAAATTATGACTCATTTTTGAGCAAGCAGATTATCAGCAAAAATGCAATGGAGAGGTTGAAAAAGCTGTTGGAGATACCTGGTGGGCCAAAGGGCCTGTTTCCATGCTGTTTCAATCAATCACAAAGGACCTACCTCTGATCAGATTAGCAGTGCCTAATTCACCACAGACCAGAATCAATCAATCTGATGCCTTATTGTTCAGTCTCAGCCTTGAATTCGGGTTGAGGAAACCTTGCAATGTAATAGAGTCTTTTGTAACCCTTATCTTTTATGCAAATTGACCAAGTTATGTGCCTCCTTCTTTATCGCAATGAAAGCTTAAATGCTTGTATTCAACTTTATTTCCAGTTAGGCCAAAGAGTAATGCATATTTCGATAAATGTAAAGCTGAAGGTATTAGGAGGCAGAATTTGTTTTTTTCTGGCTCTCTGCTGCCATCTTCCTGGATTCCTCACTGCACAACCAATGGTTCTAGGGACCAATGTGAAAATCAAAACTTATTCCATCCTATCTGCCTTTAATGTAGGCCAGGTATCTGAGCTTACCCTAAGGTATTTTATTATTTTAATTACTTCACAGGAAAATTCACTTAAAACTGCAAATCATCAGAAGCAGACTGGGACATTTCAGTTTGGAACAGACCTACAACCTATATTACATATGAATATTGATTTATCTAATTTCATCCTAGTCGTCCTACTAGTTTCACTGTCGTCTTGCTTAGTTTCACTGTTCCTATCCCCTCGCTATCACCTTTTCCACAGCCAACAATGGACCATTGTTGGCTCCACCTCTCCTTGATCATCGGCGCTGGCTTTGATGTGTTCTTTATTCATTTGTTCTTTGTACCTTTTCCCACCTCTAGTTTCCCTCTGAAGAAGGGTTGGTGAAGAAGGGTTTTGGCCCGAAACGTTGCCTATTTCCTTCACTCCATAGATGCTGCTGCACCCGCTGAGTTTCTCCAGCATTTTTGTGTACCTTCTAGTTTCCCTCTCCCTGACTCTCAGTCTGAAGTAGGGTCTCAACCAAAAAGATCACCCATCTCTCTAGAGATACTGCCTGACCCGCTGAGCTACTCCAGCATTTTGTGTCTGTCTTCGGTGTAAACCAGCATCTGCAGTTCCTTCCTACACAGAGAATAATAGTTCACAGATATCTTCAAAATTATAAAATGGTTCATCGGTTGGATACGGAGATATGGAGGAGCTTCTCATTTGCAGGCGTGTCAAAACAGGATCACATGAATCTGAGCACATGCCCCGGAGAATCAATGGCATTGATACAAAAGCTCATTTATAAAGCATTAGAAATTGAACTGTATTTTAGTTTAGTTTAGTTTAGAGTTACAGCGTGGAAACAGGCCCTTTGGCCCACCGCCACGACCAGCGATCCCCGCACAATTTTACATTTAAACCAAGCCAAGTAATCTACAAACCTGTATGTGTTTTGAACGTGGGAGGAACACAAAGATCTCGGAGAAAACCCACGCGGTCACAGGGAGAACGTACAAACTCCGTACAGACAAGCACCCGTAGTCAGGATCAAACCCAGGTCTCTGGCGCTGTAAAGCAGTAGCTCTACCACTGTACCACTGTGCTGG
>CM075980.1:31296936-31426984 GCA_038087875.1 Malacoraja senta
GGAACCAGATGGGAAGTCGCCCAGTCCAGTTAGACAGAAGAGCCAGTTACTATGATGTGGATTCCTGAAACACTCTCTACCTCTTTGGTGATCCTCGGACTATCCTTGATGGGACTTTGCTGGCTTTACCTTGCGCTAAATGCTATTCCCTTATTGTGTGTCTATACACTATAAATGGATCGATTGTAATCATGTATTGTCTTTCTGCTGACTGGCTAGCACACAACAAAAGCTTTTCACTGTACCTCGATACATGTGACAATGAACTAAACTAATCTAAACCTGGAAACACACAAGGCTTATGTTCTATGATTCACTTTGTATAATATTTGATTTGTATTAAAATCCTCGTAGTAATTTGTTAAGTAATGTTTAGGCTTAAGCTAATGTTACTATTGTCACTTGTGAAGAGGTACAGTGAAAAGCTTTGTTTTGCACGCTATCCAATCAATTCAGATAATACTAGACATCATAAAACCAGAAGGCCACAAGACATAGGATAAAATAGGCCATTCGGCCCATCGAATCTTCTTTGCCATTTGATCATTGCTGATCTATTTTTCCTCTCAACACTATTCTCCTGCCTCCTCCCCATAACATTTGACACCTTTACTAATCAAGAACCTATCAATCTCTGCTTTAAAAATACCCAAATATCTTGGCCTCCCCAGCCATCTGTGGCAATGAATTCCACAGATTCACCACCATCTGACTAAAGAAATCCTTTCTCATCTTCATTCTAAAGGTACGTCCTTCTATTCTGAGGCTGTGACCTCTGGTTCAGAGTCTCCCACTAGTGGAAACATCCTCTCCACATCCACTCTATCCAGGCCGTTCATTATAAGGTAGGTTTCCATGAGATCCCCCCTCATTCTTCCAAACCCCAGCAAGTACAGGACCAGAGCCATTAAACTCTCATCAAACATTAACCAAGTTATCCCTGGGATCATTCTCGTAAACCTCCTCTAGATTCTCTCCAACACATCCTTCCTCAGATATGGGGCCCCAAACTGCTCACAATATTCCAAATATTGTATGTCAAGTGCCTTATAAACTCTCAGCATTACATCCTTGCTTTTATATTCTAGTCCCCTCAAAATGAATGCTACCATTGCATTTGCTTTCCTTACCACCAATTCAACTTGCAATTTGCCTGTTGGGAATCCTGTACCAGCATTTATCTATACTGTATTTCATTTGTCAATTCTTTGCCCACTCTCCCAACCTGTCCAAGTCCCTATGCAGACTCCTGCTTCCTCAACATTACCTGCCTGTCCACCTATCTTCTTATCATCTGCAAACTTGGCCACAAAGCCATCAATTCCAACATCCAGATCATTAAGCAAAATATGAGGTGCTGCTCCTCCAATTTGGGTTTGGCCTCACTCTGACAGTGGAGGATGTCTATGACAGAAAAATCAGTGTGGGAATGGGAAGGGGAATTAAAGTGTTTGGCAACCGAGAGTTCAGGTAGGTCCAAATGGCCTGAGTGAAGGTGTTCAGCGAAACGATCACCCAGTCTACGTTTGGTCCCGCTGATGTATAAGAGTCCACACCTTGAACAACGGATACAATAGATGAGGTTGGAGGAGGTGCAAGTGCACCTGAAAGGACTGTCGATGTCCCTGGACAGTTGAGGGAGGAGGTACAGCATCTCCTGCGGTTGCAGGGGAAGGTACCTGGGGAGGGGGTGGTTTGGGTGGGAAGGGATGAGTTAACCAGGGAGTTGCGGTAGGTGGAAAGGGGTGGAGATGGGAAGAAGTGACTAGTGGTGGAATCCCATTGGAGGTGGTGAAACTGTCGGAGGATTTTGTACTGTATGCGACGGCTGATGGGATGAAAGGTAAGGATTAAAGGGACTCTGTCCCTGTTGCGACTAGAGGGAGGGGGAGCAAGAGCGGAGCTGCGGGGTACCGAGGAGACACATGTAAGTTGCTCTAAGTTGAATAGATTTCCATTGGATGTGAAAATCATATCCACTCCCCCAGGTAGTTTGTTAGAGATGAGAAACAACATTACAACAGAAAAGATATTGAATGATCTGTTGGTACAACATCATAGCCTTATTTAACATTGCACTTCATTGGGATTGGCTCCATTGTAGATCCATTAGTCAGGATTATGGTTACTATGCTGTCGTGAAGCAAACAGAAAACTGTGATGAATTCTGTGGCAACTAAATTTGAGGCGGATGTTCCACACCTCCTTCTGATTAATGGAATTAAAGACCTACTGTTGTAATTTGAGAAGCACAATAAGCTTCACAAAACAATTACACGAGTGACCAGCTAGTCTGGTTTTATTGATGTTGATTGAGGAATAACTATTGGCTTTAGTAGTAGGCCCCCCTCGGTCATGACTGACCATGGGTGATGCATCCTAGTTTGTCAGATACAAGCCTGGGCGATGTCATATGGAGGACAGGCTGTTGCCCATGCAGCACATCCCCCCTCTCCACGTCGCTGATCGATCCAAAGGAACAGCAGGGCCGTTACAGTTTGGCACCAGCGCCGTCGCAGGAGCTGCCAGAGCGAGGTTGTAGACAACGACGAACTGCCTTAGGGGCTCCGACTCCGGATTTACTTGAGGTTTACTCCTGGAGCCTTTTCCATGACTGGACATGGCCACAAGGCAGTGGAGGTTTTAAATCAGAGTTTTCCCTCTCCTAGATGGACTGCCTTCCCAGGCTGACGAGCCCCATCTGCCCGAGACTCGTGGGGGCGGGACCGTCTACCTTCCCATGCAGGTCTTGGCTTAGACATTAAAGATAATGCCAATGCACTTTGGTGAAATAGTTGCGGGATTTTTTTTACACTCACTGATGAGGACAGAGAATTTAATGTCTTAAAAATTACAACAAATGTTGTCCTTAATTATTATTAAGGGTATTATGCTGATGAATGAAAATGTGTTTAATTACTGAGTGTAAAGGCTCTGTCTCACGGTGTTGCGGTCATCGGCGGTGAAGCGCGGTGACTGCGCGGGGGCCGAGTGATTAAGTACGGCTGGTCCCACGAGCTTGCGGTAAGTAAAAAAAAAGGGCGGGCCGACTGCGATGACGTCATTTAGGATCTGCGGGGCTGTGACGGCGGCCGTGCCGCACACGTGCCTCACTGGCGGAGGCTGTGGCGGAGGCTGTGGCGGAGGCTGTGGCGGCGGTCGTGCCTCACTGGCGGAGGCTGTGGCGGTGCAAGTTCGACGCACGGCGCTCGTGCCACACTGGCGGCGGCTGTGGCGGCGGCTGTGCCGCACTCATGCCTCACTGGCGGAGGCTGTGCAGTAGGAAAAGTTTTTTGAACAGTGTTGGTTTTATTTTAGCACCGTGCGGTGTTGGGAACAACGCCGCACGGCCCCGGAATTGTGCGTTTGACCGAGTGCGCGGTCTATGGCGGCCCAGGAGCGGTAGATTCTTCCTGTTTCGCCGCCAATGACCGCAGACTCGTGAGACAGGCCTTTTACATCAGGTACAACTTTGACACATTGTTGTACCAAACACTGCTCGTTAGTTGAGAATTACAATCTCCATTAATGCTCTGCCTCTTTTTAACTGATGATGCTAGCTTTAGTTTAGTTTAGTTTAGTTTAGACAAACAGAGCGGAAACATGCCCTTCGGCACACCGAGTCCACGCCGACATGCGATCCCCGCACATTAACACTATCCTGCACACACAAGGGACAATTTACACTTATACCAAGCCAATTAACCTACAAACCTGTATGTCTTTGGAGTGTGGGAGGAAACCGAAGATCTCGCAAAAAAAAACACACGCTCACAGGGAGAATGTACAAACTCCGTACAGACAGCACCCGTAGTCGGGTTGCAACCCGGGTCTCCGGCACTGTGAATGCTGTAAGGCAGCAACTCTACCGCTGCGCCACCATGCTGATCCTGCCAATTCTTCTTTGATTTTGACTCTGCAAAATGGGAGGAGCTTTCAAAGGGAAGAAATTAATGTGACTTCCCTCTTGTCTTAATTCTTGGACAAAATGTAGCAACCTGAGATAGAATATTGTGAACTGTGGACTCAGTGAACCTCCGACGGAATGTCACCTTTGCACGCACATTCGTGCATAAATTTTAGCCTGCCTTCTCTTAGATACTAAACTAAAATTCTGACTACCCTGTTGACTAGATATATGTGATCATCATGCATTATTTTCAAGATTTATTCCCCAGACACTTATCTCTCAACCCTTATCAAAGCAGAAGGCATCACTTATAGGATGAGGCAAGTTGCACTTGGAGACAATCCTGTTACGACAATTCAGCTTTATTTCTCTCCATTCACCTTGTCTACAAAATAAATAGCTGATGTGAGCAGTTTGCATGTGTACTAGGCGGGCACAAAGCAACAATGGAGAGATGAGGGAAGCCCTGCTATAATACTAATTTGGCACCGCATTGTACTATGATTCTGCACCGGAACATCTGCCAACATTAAACTCCCCAAAGGACTCTCTCAAAATGAAGATGTGAAAGAATAAATTAGTAAATAAGGATTTTATTATAACACTACGATCAATAAGTATTTGTGCTCACCCAAACATTGAATTTAATTGCAATTAGCAATTACTGTCTGGAAACCTGCTGGCAGTGAGAACTGTGGAAGGTTCACGTATCAATATTGGAGGATGTTCAGATTGGGTTTGATTGTGATTCTTCCTCAGTCAAGTAGTCCACCAAATCATAGAGTGCCAGCTGGCACTGGGCTGGCCAGTGGTGTCCGGACCGGCCACCAATTCCCACCTGCCCATGGTTTCAACCCGAAACGCCACCTATTCCTTTTCTCCAGAGATGCTGCCTGATCCGCTGAGTTACTCCAGCTCTTCCTTCACCCAGAACATGAAAGACATGTCTCAAAACGGACTGGGCTCCAGGCCACAAGTGTCCCAGACATTGTAACCTCCGACCCACCTTGCAAACACCCCCTGATGAACATTGCTGTTGGCATTAGCTTTTTAAATCATTTTTAAGTCTCTGATAGTCAACGAGATTTTGAAACTGTTCAAATGTAATGCTGAGGCTCTATAAGGCACTGGTCAGGCCGTATTTGGAATGTTGTGAGCAATTATGGGCCACCGCATCGGAGGAAGGATGTGCTAGCTCTTGAGAGGGTCCAGAGGTCGTTTACAAGAATTATTCCAATCAGGAATCAGTGGGTTAACATTTGATGAGCAAAAAACAGCTTTTTTCCACAAGCAGTAGCTCTACTCAACAGCCAAAAGTCTGTAGCCTCCCTTTGCTCTGGTATTTTATTTCATTCTTCACGTTTAAATTATAATGTTTTATTTTTAATTGTCTACTGTATGTTACTTGCGAGCAAAGCACCAAGGCAGATTCCTTGTATGTATACATACTTGGCTCATAACATTTATTCAATTTATTCAATTCAATTCAATTCAAATCAATTCAATAAAGATTTTTTTTAATTCAATCACTTGGCTACAGTCAGCGTTTTCCTTAGAGTCAGTCCTCCGGAATGCAAAATTCATCCAGACTGTGATCCACTGCCGGGCTCAATGGTGAGTCTTGTTATAGAATGGACATGGACTATCAGAAAGGGGAGTGGGTAGATAGGACCAGTATTTCCAACACTGCTCTAATACATCAGTGAATGTGGAGTCAGAGAGAGTTGCAGCACAGAAACAGGCCCTTTGGCAACCCAGCAGTATGAACATTGACTTCTCTAACTTCACGTAACCTTTGCTTTCCCGCTCTCTCCATCCCTCCCCCTTCCTAGTTCTCCAACCAGTCCGACTGTTCCGCTGATTAAATTTTATCTCTGTATGCTTCGTTTAAACTTTACCCATTCCTTCTCTCCAGAGATGCTGCCTGTCACACTGAGTTACTCCAGCTTTTTGTGTCTATCTTCGGTGTAAACCAGCATCTGCAGTTCCTTCCTACACCTTTGGCCTACCAAGCCCATACTGACCACCAACCACCCATTTATACAATGATCTTGTGTTTTATTCTCCCTGTATTCTCATCAACAACCCTGTATTCTATCATTCACTTACACACTGGGGGCTATTTAGCATGGTCAATTAACCTGTAAACCTGCTCATCTTTGAGATGCAGAAGGGAACCAGAGCACCTAGAGGAAACCCACACAATCACAGGGAGAACGTACCAACTCCACACAGTCAGCACCCGAGGTCAAGGTTGTACCTGGTTTTGTCTCTGGTACTGTGAGCTAATTGCTCTAATTGCTGCACCATTGTGTCTTCAGTCAGGACTACGTCAAAAAAAATGATGGGTTGGAACAAAGGCCAGAGATAAGAACAGAAGGTGTGAGACAGGGTTGATGAGTTGTGGATTGTGAATCCAGAGGGGGGAAAGGAGTAGGAGGGTAGTGATGGGGGGGGGGAGAGAGGGGGAGGGAGGAGGTGAGAATTAAGTGGGTTTCCAGGTGGAGCACATGGAAGGGAAAGGGAGGAGGTTTGGGGTGGGGGGGGGGGGGAATTAGTTTGAGGTGACCTGAAATTGGGGAATTCAAAGTTCAGACCATTGGGTTGTAAGATACCCAAGTGGAATATGAGGAACTCTCACTTTAGTTAGCATGTTGCCTCACTTTGGCAATGGAGGAGGCCCAATATGGAAAGGTCAGTGTGGGAAAGGGAATGGGCGTTGAAATGGTTAGCAACCAGAAGATCCAGTGGGCCTTGGTGGACCGAGTGCAAGTGTTCAGCGAAACGGTCACCAAGTCTATTCTTGGGCTCGCCGATATACAGGAGGCCACATCGGGAACACTCAATGCAGTAGATGAGGTTCACATAGACATCTGTCTCACCTGGAGAGTCTGGGGTCCTTGGATGGAGGTGAGGGAGGTGGTATAAGAACAAATGTTACATCTCCTGCAGTTGCTGGGGAAAGTACCTGGGGAGGGGGTGGTTTGGGTGAGAAGGCATGAGTGAATCAAGAAGTTGTGGAGGGAGCCACAAGGTGGAAGGGTTTCTATGTGGTCCCAATGCATAGACTCAACGTGCTGAATACCATCATGAATATAGACACAACATGCTGGAGTAACTCAGTCTGTAGAACGGTCTCGACCCAAAATGTCACCTGTTCCTTCTCCCCAGAGATGCTGCCTGTCCCATTGAGTAACTCCAGCATTTTGTGTCTATCTTCGGTGTAAACCAGCATCTGTAGTTCCTTCCTACACTCTTTATACCCTCTCACTCTGATGTCACAATAGCTGCAGCTCCAACCACAGGCTTACTTCGCCAAGTTCCTGTGGCTTCTCGACCATCATGAATGTTCCTCTTCCACTTAGAACAGTCAGGGGTGTACGGATGCCAGGAGTCACCAGGGAGGTAGCATTTTTTCAAGGAAACTGTGAACACATCCTTGAACCTTTTTCTCTGGTAGTCTCCTCCATAACAGATGTCAGAGCAGACATTACAAGTAGACACAAGAATTCAGCGGGACAAGCAGCTTCTCTGGAGAGAAGGAATGGGTGACATTTCGGGTCGAGACCCTTCTTCAGACTTGGGATCTCGACCCGAAACATCACCCACTACTTCTCTCCAGGGATGCTGAGTTACTCCAGCTTTTTGTGTCTATCATCGGTTTAAACCAGCATCTGCAGTTCCTTCCTGGACATTACAAGAGTTACTTTGTTTCAAATGCACTTAATTGACTATTGAGCATTGTAGAGAATGGTGACATTGTGAAAGGTGCAATGTAAATGTAACTTCTGTGTTTAATTATTCTGCAATGGACATCCACCTTGTGTCCATATTGATATTAATAATAAAACATGATAGTCAGACCTTCATTCTTTCAATATCTGAGTAAGGTCATGCAAGAGTTAGTTGGTAGATAATGCAGTGAAAAGAAATGATTCCTTAGTCTGTTAATTATGTTTTACTGCATTCTCTACGGCTGTCTAATGACAGAAACAGCTTTCCTTTCTAGTGTGTAGTAGTGTGCACTTGACAGCCGAGTGGGGAATGGGGAGACATAATAGGTGCAATTAAAAAATTTTCATAGGCCTATATTAATAACATATACATACTTACTTCATATTAAAATGGCAGCTTGAGTATGTGTTTTACATTCCAAAGTGTTCATCTTCTTCCAACGTGGGTTGTACATGGTAGGTGGCGATTTATGCTTGGTTCAGTGGTTCCACACCACACACAGATGTTTGTTGAGAATTAGGCATTCAGAGGCAATGCTAATCCATCTCTGACATAAACACAGCTGCCTCTGAGTTCCTGCCGCTTTGCAGTGTTAAACCAATGTGAGAATGTAAAGATTACATTTCCCAAACTCCTTGCTCGAAAACACATTTTTTTCACTCACGTTTAGCTGTAATTGTGGAACTGCCCCTTGGTATTAGTGTTTCAATTGAGTATGGTTTCTATTCCCCAATTTCAGAATATATCTGTGAAATTTTTTAAACATTATCCCTTAAAGCTGAACATGATAGCCAGGCTGCAGCGATGTTTGAAAAATTTCCTCGTCTGACTTTTAAAGTCAAAAGTGGTAGAATTAAGAGAGACACACACACACAAAGGACTGCAGATGCTGGAATTTCACATAGAACACAAACTGCCAGAGTAATTCAGCGGCTCAGGCAGCATTTTTGGTGGATACAGATTCATTTGGTGGATGCTGATTCAAGTTGGGACTACTTGAGACTTCTTCAGAAGACTCATTCAGTCTGAAGAAGAATCCTGACCCGAAACATCGCATATCCATGCCCTGCAGTGATGCGGCCAAACCTGCTGAGTTAGTCCAGCATTTTGTGTTCTAAGAGGTAGAATTACTCTATAGATCTGCAGTGTATGTTGGAACAGTCAATATTTCACATTGATTAACCTTTGGTTGTCGTTTAAAAAATCGGTAATTTTTTAGTTGAAGCCGGTTGCGATGCTAGTTGAAGGTGGTTGCTGGAGGTTGCAGGTAGTGGAAGGTAAGATCTTTTTTTCACCCAGTTTTATTCCACCAGGGAGGTCTTACCTTCCACTACCTGCAACCTCCGGCAACCACCTTCAACTAGCATCGGAACCGGCTTCAACTAAAAAATTACCGATTTTTAAAACGGCAACCTATTTTTAGTCGCGGCCGGTTTTGAATTTTTTGAAATAATCGCCGGAACATAGAAGAAGTGGAAACCACTTTCGACCATTCGGGAGACTGACAAAAACCTCCGGGAACCTCCGGGAACCGCACGGAAACCTTGGGTGGGGCGCAAAGTCTCCAGAGGTTTCCGTTCAGGTTTCCTAAGTGGGACAGGGGCATAACTCCAGCACATTGTGTCCATTTATGTAATCTGGCTGCTTGAAATATCAGATTGTTGGTTGCTGTGGATCCATCACCTGGCAAATGTCAACCTGTCCAGGAGATGGCAGACAATTGAGAGAGATGTGGGTAGAGAAGCTTGTGAAATAATCAGAGATGGAGCAATTCATGGGCAGCTGTCTGTCAGAATGGTTAACATAAATCATCACTTTGCAGATCAGAATAAGCTTCCAATGGCTGTTTGTGGGTTTGTTTCCATAATCAGAAATGTGTCCTGGTCTCATCAAAATGAGTAAGATGAAATGGATTCTATTAAAGGCTGTAACAACAAAGTGATGGGCAGACATTGACAGCTGAGTGTGGATTCCAAATGGCAAGAAATTCACACCATTGCCAAACAAAGAAAACATTATCATTTGACGTATATGGAATGAACTCAATTTTTTTAATGCAAATCTTTGTATTGTTCCCAAGTGCAAAGATTATTTACTAATTTTATGAAAGTATTTCAAATGAAATGTGCTATCTAGGGTGTGCACGGTGGCATAGCAGTAGAGCTACTGCCTTACGCACCAGAGACATGGGTTCGATCCTGACTACAGGTGCTTGTCTGTACGAAGTTTGTACGTTCTCCCCGTGACCTGCCTGGGTTTTATCCGAGATCTTCGGTTCCTCCCACATTCCAAAGACGTACAGATTTGTAAGTTAATTGGCTGGAGGTAAAATGTAAAATTGTCCCTAATGTGTGTAGGGTAGTGTTAATGTGTGGGGATCGCTGGTTTGCGCGGACTCAGTGGGCCGAAGGATCTGTTTCCACGCGGTATCTCTAAACTAAACTAATCTATAGTACAAATGGTAGTTAATAGCAGTGATTATTTAATTGTTGCTTCTCCAGTACACTTTAGTTTCATGGAAGCAATAAGTGTTGTAGATTATTTTAATTTCAGTTTGTTATTGAAACTTTATGATAATATGCAATGAGGCCTTTAAGTACAGCTTTAAAAAACATTTTTCTTCACAATTCACTCAATTGCTGCTTTGGTTGCAAAATACACAATTCCCCTTACGAACCAAGAATATGTCCAGGATGCAGTGTCAGTATATTTATTTTAATCAAAAAGAAACATCTTTTGGTTTTACACTTAATACGCATTCTTTCTGTTCATTGCACACAGTGGATGGTGATGATGGTGTAGATAGGATTTGTGCAGCAATCTGACCTACTTCACAGCATTAGTGCCATCAGATATTGTCCTGGGTTGCCATGCAGCAGATGTTGCATGTAAAATGAATTGTTAAAAATAAAACTGATTATGATCTGAAGAACATGACATCAATGTATTACAAACTGCCCTCTTCTAAATCAGCTAAAAATAAATAAAGTTGTGTTTGTTATGTTTGTCTTTATTCGTCGTCAGGAAGTCAGTGCCAATCGCTGATTTCTGCTCGGGGAGTGATGGATCATTGCCGTGCATGGTTCCTCGACCTTCCTCAATTACATCGCCAGTGTACTTGCGCAAGGCAGAGGAGCTGTGGAAAGAACGTTTCCACCAATGGGGGAATGCAAAAGCAAATGCTGAATGTAGAATTTACTCTCAAAGAAATCTAGGGGAAGAAAAAATGTCTCTGCTCAACGGATGGGAGACGAGGTCTGAATCACCAAATTGCATGCAGGGGCCACCAAGGTGATAGCATCATGCAGCATTAAACAGGCCATTTAGCCCAACTTTTCCTTACCAAACAAGTGGCCATCTAAGCTAGTCCCGTTTGTCTGTGTTTGACATATCTCGCTAAATCTTACCAATCCATGTACCTGTCCAATTATCTTTTAAATGTTGTTATGACCTACCACAACCAGAGAGCAGTGATGGTCTACTCTCTACCTCTTTGATGACCTTCAAACTATCCTTGATCGAACTTTACTGACTTTACCTTGCACTAAATGCTATTCCCTTATCATGTATACACTATAAATGGATCAATTGTAATCATGTATTGGCTTTCTGCTGACTGGTTAGCACGCAACAAAAGCTTTTCACTGTGCCTTGGTACACGTGACAATAAAACTAAACTGAAACTGAAACTATTGTACCTGCCTCCATCACATCGCCAGGCAGCTCGTTCAATGCACGCACAACCCTCTGTGTAAAACGTTGCCCTTCAGATTTCAATTAAACCTTTCTACTCTCACCTTAAACCTACGCCTTCAAGTTCTTGTACCTCAACACAGAGAAAAAAACGGTGCATTTACCGTATTTATGCCTCTCATGATTTTATCGTCCTCTGAAAGATCACCACCCCCACAACCCCCCCACCCCCCACACCCTCCACACCCCCCATCCCCCACACCCCCCACTCCGTTCAAGCCTGCCCTTCATATAACTCAGTGCCCCAAGTTCTGGCAACAACCTTGTAAATCTTTCCTGCACTCTTTCCAGCTTAATGGCATCTTAACCTTAACAGGGGCTAAGCAGTTCAGCCTTCAATACCATAATACCGAATAAGCTCATCTCTAAACTCCTGGGCCTTGGTCTTGGGGGCTCCATCTACGACTGGCTTCTGGACTTCCAGACCGGCAGACTTCAGTCAGTTAGAATTAGTCATAACATTTTCCTCACCCTGAACCTCCACATTGGTGTTCCTTAGAGTTGTGTGTTCAGTCCACTGCCCCACTTCTTGTACACCCATGACAGTGTGGCTAAGTCCAGCGCCATGTTTATCTTTAAGTTGTGTAGGAAGGAACTGCAGATGATGGTTTAAACCAAACATAGACACAAAAGGCTGGAGTAACTCAGCGGGTCAGACAGCATCTCTGGAGAAAAGGAGTAGGTGACGTTTCGGGTTGAGTCCGAAGAAGGGTCTCGACCCGAAACGTCACCTTGTTTCGGCACCTAGTGGTGAGGCTGGGAAGTCAGAAACCTCGTCATCGGTCAGCACTGTCACGTGACCGCGGGAGTTCGTTCGTGGGCTTTTAGTTAATAATTAGCGCTCCTCGCATCGACAGGAGCTGTACGCGTTAGCTAGACTAGGTACGCGGTATTACCAGCTTTTGTTTGTGTTTTGTTAATAAAAACCATTTCGCTCAACCTGCCTGGTCTCACTGCAACCTAATCTTTAAGTTCTCTTATGATATCACTATTGTCGGTGGGATCAATAACAACAATGGGAAGGAGGACACAAAGAAAGAGATCGGGAATTTTGTGTCAGCGCTTAATATCAGCAAGATGAAGGAGTTGGCTGTTGACCTAAGGAAGCAGGAGAGTGAAGATAACCATCCTAAACAAAGCTGCTGTCAAGATTCGCATCTAGACTGCTTCATGGTCTGTGGCATCCATTACCCCAGCACCTTAACTGGTCCCTTTACAATGATGCGATGATCAAGGGAGCACATCAACATATGTATTTTCTCGGGCATCTGAGAACATTTGGCCGATCCACAAGCGTTCTCTCAAATGCCTATAAAGGCGCTATAGAGAGTATTTTGGCAGGATGATCTCAGCGTGGTATGGCAACCGATTTCTCTTGATTACCAGAGAACGGTGAACACTGCCCAGTCCATCACAGGTTTGTCACTTTCCTCCATCTAGCCCAGCTTTGCCATGGGTTGCATCAGGAAGGCTGGAAGTATTGTCATGGATCCCTGCCACCCTGCACATTCCCTTTTCCCTCTTATACCTTCTGGGAGGAGATACAGGAGCTCGCAAGCTTAGACGTTCACACTTAAGTACAGCTACTCCCCCACTGCTAACGGACTCCTGAACAAAGATCACAGATCATGATCTTTGCTCCTGAACTATTGTAATCAGCTCTTTCACACCCCCTTCACGGAGGTAGTGTCATGTCCTCTTACCCTCAGCACTACCTCATTCAGTTATTCCGATATTGTATTTCAGTTATTTTTTTGCTCTACTTCAGATTGTAATCTGGTGACTGGCTTTTGCTGGCTTTACCTTGCACTACATTTTATTCCCTTATCATGTATCTATACACTGTAAATGGCTCGACTGTAATCAAGTATTGTCATTCTGCTGACTGGATAGCATGCAACAGTGCAACATAAATTGCACTGGCAGTTGTATTTATTCTTGTATTGATCATTACTAAATGTGGCCTGTGGACTATTCACTCTGGGAGCTTCATGTCAACAAGGAATTTCATTGCACTCTGGTGCATATGACAAGAAACTGATCTGAATTTCAATCAGACATTTTGTGGAGCTTTTTCTCCAAATGAAAATGTGAATATTCCTTTAAAGTTGTTGTTATTAATTTTTCTGCTTCTTTTTCACACTAATGATTTTTGTTTAGAATATTCACTATTTCATGTTGGCTGTGTTCATAAACAGGCCTTAACTGCAATGTAAATTTACATTATGAATTATTCAGAATAATTGAAATGTCTTCAACCACCAGAAGTGCAATAAAATTGTTAAGCTGTTAAAATATTTTGATTTCCTGTGATTCCTGAATATTCCATTACAGGCACAATCATACCTTTAAGTGAAAAAATACACCAGACCATTTAATTTAGAATCTAATGGAAAAATGTATTTGTCCATTCTGGACCTCTGGGGGGTTTATTTGACTCTGTAGCTTAGATCTAATTCACAAATATATATTGCATTAATGCTGTAATTGTTGTATCAACATTCATGGAGCATTTCTATAGTTTTGCTCAAACTCTGAAACTTTATTTTGGAAGTGTGTACTTTTAACGCCTTCTAGTGTAAAGAAGCAGTTTTGAGGTTGTTATAAAAAGCAGACCATGCCACTGCCCCCTCCCCGAGCCAATCATAAGGCCCCCTTGTCTGCAACAAGCGGCAGGGGTGGTCTACCCAACTATTGCTGTTGTGTTTTGTTCACCAACGCCACGCATTTCCATAGAACGGCCTGAGAAAGGCTATGCTCCCAAACAATGAACACAGGTGCGAGGTCAATTCTAGGAGATAACGTGTTTTGCAAGATTCTCATGATCTTCTCTGCAGCTGGTCAACAAGAGATGCCAATTGCCACATCCGCACAGCCTTTTCGTTACCTTATTTAATCCCAACCATAATTAAGTATCTGGAGATTTTAAATTTTCTTCTACACACACACTGAGACTCAACAGGACGAGTTTGAAGCTGATTGACCCACTGAGTTACTCCAGCACTGTGTGTCTTTTTTATAAACCAGCGGTTCCTTGTGTCTAGTTTCAACAGCGGCACTTTCATCAATGGAGCCCAGTTTAGACAGTTACATACAATTATCCAAATACATGGCAGCATTGACTGCACTAATGGTTCACCGACTCAGCATTGTGATATTCTGGGAACATGTGATAAGCAGATCAAATGCTCTCCTGTGGTTTAGTGTGGAAGACATAATACACGCACGATTCCTTGGAAACATGGGTATTCCCACTCCAAATTTGGTAGAAACCCAAAGAGGGACTTCCTCAAACTTTTGGTTTGACCTGGCATGTTGATGAAATAATTGCAGTATATGCCACACAGATAACCCTTGCCACGAAAGGTTGTGTAAACACTGACTGAAGTGGATCTGCCGCAGGTTTGTGGGTGTGACCTGGATGGTCTGGCCCTCCAGCTTGGATTCCTTGCCCTTTGTTGTCTTACGTCTGTTCTTACCAGGCTAGACACAGATGATGGATTTTGCTGGCCTGCAGCCTTCAGAGGTGTGGTCTGAGGTGTGGTCTGAGCAGCAAGGTGACCTTGGGCAGTGCAGCAATAAGGCCCTGTCCTCAGCTCGTGGGAGGACTTGGTTGGACGTCCTAGAGTCACACAGCATGGACACAGTCCTTTTGGCCCAACTAGTTCATGACAACCAAGATGCCCCATACAAACTAGTCCCATTTCCCTGCATTTGGCCCATATCATTCTTTTGCATCCATGTACCTGTCCAAGTGTCTTTTAAATCCTTTATACCACCTGTCGCAACTACCTCTTCTGACAGCTCATTCCATATATCCATCGCTCACTGAGTGAAAAAGTTGCTCCTCAGGTTCTTGATTCCCCTGCCATGGGTAAAATAGAGTATTCACCCTGTTTATTTCCTTCCTCATTATATATCTACCTATCTATCTATACATCTATCTTTCTATATAATTAAAACTCAAATCTTGACCACTTCCTGTTTACACTGCATATTGATTTTAGAAAAAATGCTACCACTTACGGCTGTGATTTTTGGCCATCCTACTCAGAGTCCCCCTTCGCTGCGCAGGACAAGAGGATTTTTCCCATCGATGAAAAATAAAAGGCTTATTGATGTTTGAGAAATGTTGAAATTCTCTCTCCTGTAAATCAAGCCATGAAGGCGCGCCCCTTCCGGTGGGAGGGGGGAGGGACTATAAATCCAGAAGTGTGGACGTGCATCAGTCTCTGCAAGATGGGGGAGCAAGAGGTCAAGACTCGCAGTCTGAGCTGTGAATAACACTGAACACATGTCTACTAAACTGTGAGTGCCCTTAATGTGGTTTGAAAATGAAAATGTGGTTTGTTTGAAAAAGCAAAGCAAATGTGGTGGTGGTGGTTGGTTTGAAAAAGCAAAGCAAATGTGGTGGTGGTGGTGGTTGGTTTGAAAAAGCAAAGCAAATGTGGTGGTGGTGGTTGGTTTGAAAAAGCAAAGCAAATGTGGTGGAGGTGGTGGTTGGTTTGAAAAAGCAAACCAAATGTGGTGGTGGTTGGTTTGAAAAAGCAAAGCAAATGTGGTGGTGGTGGTTGGTTTGAAAAAGCAAAGCAGATGTGGTGGTGGTGGTTGGTTTGAAAAAGCAAAGCAGATGTGGTGGTGGTGGTTGGTTTGAAAAAGCAAAGCAGATGTGGTGGTGGTGGTTGGTTTGAAAAAGCAAAGCAGATGTGATGGTGATGGTTGGTTTGAAAAAGCAAAGCAGATGTGGTGGTGGTGGTTGGTTTGAAAAAGCTAAGCAAATGTGGTGGTGGTGGTTGGTTTGAAAAAGCAAAGCAAATGTGGTGGTGGTGGTGGTTAGTTTGAAAAAGCAAAGCAAATGTGGTGGCGGTGGTGGTTGGTTTGAAAAAGCAAAGCAAATGTGGTGGTGGTGGTTGGTTTGAAAAATAAAAAGAAATGTGGTGGTGGTGGTGGTGGTTGGTTTGAAAAAGCAAAGCAAATGTGGTGGTGGTGGTGGTTAGTTTGAAAAAGCAAAGCAAATGTGGTGGTGGTGGTTGGTTTGAAAAAGCAAAGCAAATGTGGTGGTGATGGTTGGTTTGAAAAAGCATATAATTAAAAGGCTAAACTTGACCACTTCCTGTTTGCACTGTATATTGATTTTAGAAAAAATCGCTACCACTTATGGCAGATTTTTGGCCATCTTACTCAGAGTCCCCCTCCGCTCATCAGGTGCCGAGGATTTTTTCCATCGATGAAAAATAAAAGAGTTATTAGTGTTTTAAAAAATGTTGAAATTCTCATTCCTGTCAATCACGCCATGAAGGCCACGCCCCTTCCGGTGGGAGGGGGAGAGACTATAAAACCCGGAAGTGCGGGCGTGGCTCAGTCTCTGCAAGATGGGGAGAGAGAGGTCACGACTTTCTGTCTGAGCTGTAAACCAACTGAACACACTGAATGTCTACTGAACTGTGGGTGTGGTTTTTATGTAGGTTTTACGTGGTTTTTATGTGGTTTTGATGTGTTTTTTTAATGGTGGTTTCACCCTGCTTGAAATGGTATGAAACTGCATTTGAATTTGGTGGCCTTGCACCCTGTTTGAAATGGTATGAAACTGCTTTTGAATTTGGTGGCATTGCACCCTGTTTGAAATGGTATGAAACTGCATTTGAATTTGGCGGCCTTGCACCCTGCTTGAAGCGGTATGAAACTGCATTTGAATTTGGTGGCCTTGCAGCCTGCTTGAAGTGGTATGAAACTGCACTTGAATTGGGTGGCCTTGCACCCTGCTTGAAATGGTATGAAACTGCACTTGAATTTGGTGGCCTTGCACCCTGCTTGAAGTGGTATGAAACTGCATTTGAATTTGGTGGCCTTGCACCCTGCTTGAAATGGTATGAAAATGCACTAGAATTTGGTGGCCTTGCACCCTGCTTAAAATGGTATGAAACTGCATTTGAATTTGGTGGCCTTGCACCCTGCTTGAAGTGGCAGGAAACTGCATTTGAATTTGGTGGCCTTGCACCCTGCTTGAAGTGGTATGAAACTGCACTTGAATTTGGTGGCCTTGCACCCTGCTTGAAATGGAATTTCAAGGATTAGCCATGAGTCAACTGCCAGCCCACCAGCCATGAGTGAGTGAACTGCCAGCACGCCAGGCTTGAGTGACTGAGCTGCCAGCCCAAGAATCCATTTGGCCCACAATGTCCATACAAGCCTTCAGGAAACCAGTCTATTCAGCCCACAACACCCATACTAATGCTCCAGAAAGCATCCCCCTCCCACTGGCCACCAATATTGGAATTGGTGGAGAGGTGGAATATTGCGTTGGGGGACCAGCCCTCTCATTTGAACATAGTCCCACTTAGTCTAGTACCTAACTAAAACTCTGATCTTGTGCTCTTCCGGTTTGTGCTTTTTCTCTTTCGGCATAAACGGTACACGATAGCACTATGATTTTCGCCTCCTTACTCACCATTCTGCTGTGCTCAAGTGCACCAAGTTTTTCTTCCAATCGATGGCATAGTTTCAGTTATTAATGTATGAAAATCTTTAAAACCACGCATGCGCAGATTGATCTCTTCTCCTGTCAGTGATTGGCATGCAGATTGGTCTCCTGTCCTGTCATTCACCGGTGGCGCCCGCCTCGCCCAGTGTTGTCCGGCATTGCACGGCCACAACCACAGCCACACAGCCAGTAGGCCGGAATCGGCCGGAGGGGACGGCCACAGCTGCTGCAGGCCGCAGCCAGAGCTACCACGGCCCACAGCCTGTGCCACCCCGGACGCAGCCAGAGCCGCCACAGGCCGCAGCCAGAACCGCCGCGTGCCATAGCTGCAGCCGCCGTTGCTCCGGGGGAAAGTGGCAAAACCTTGAGATCCTGGGGAGGTGAGGAGGGAGATGTGGGGGTGGAGGGGAAATAGAGGGAGAGGAGTGGGGGAGGTAGGGAGTGGGGAATAGAGGGAGAGGATGGCAGTGGGGGAGGTGAGGAGGGATAGTGGGGGGGGATAGGGGGAGGTGAAGAGTGGGGGATAGAGGGATAGGAGGAGGGTAGGGAGGGGAGAGGAGTTATGAAGGGAATGAGGAAGGGAGGGAGGGAGTGACTGAGGGTAGGGGAAAGGAGAGGGAGGGAGTGGTGATGGAGGGATTGGCGAGGGAGGGATTGGCGAGGGGAGGAGGAGAGGGGAAAGAAGAGGGAAGGTGAAGAGGGAGGATGAAGAGGAGGGGAGGGAGTGCTGGGGATGAGGGGAAATGAGCCGCGCATGCGGAATTGGGGGCTTTGGGTGAGTGGTGGAATATTACATTGGGGAATGGGTTGCGTTGGGGGACCAGGCCTCCAGTGTGGCAGGGACCCAATGGGTCCCACTTAGTCTAGGATATATATATTTCTAAGATCACCCTTCAACCTCCTGCACTCTGAGGAATAAAGTCCTAGTCTGCACAACCTTTATAAATATTGTAGCTCAGGCCCTTTTACCCTGACACCTTCATAAATCCTTTCTGCACTCTTTCCAGGTTAATGACATCCTTCCGAGCAGAATGAGCAAAACTGAACACAAATCTCCAAATGCAGACACACCAATGTCTTGTACAATTGTAGCCTAACATCCCCACTTCTAGACTCAGTAGATAGACACAAAAAGCTGGAGTAACTCAGCGGGACAGGCACTATCTCTGGAAAGAAGGAATGGGTGACGTTTCGGTTCTTCAGACTGAGTTCTAAAAAAAAGTGATTGATCTGAACCATTAACTTTGTTTCTCCTTCCACAGATGCTGTCTCATCTGTGGTGGGAAATGGACAGTCAATATTACTGGTCAAGACCCTTCGTCTGGACTGGATGTAGCAGGGCACGTAAGATGCTTATTACTTGCACTATCACCTTGTGAAAATAATTATGACAGCAATTGTTAAGTCAAATCTAACCATTTTCTGATTTAATATAAATAATAAACAGAAAGATATTAAGCAGCCGTACTTCCATGTAAGAGCCACATGAACAATTTATGTCACTAATGTAATTACTATCAGCCATTAATTTGGATTTTTTCCTATTAAGAAGTTACTGAAACATTAACGTTTATTGAAAATAAAATTTAACTGTTTTCTAATTAGATGGTAGCTTTCCAACCAATATTTTTCAATGCATCTGTTTTTTTTAAATTCCGTGGATGTATTAAAATCTATGAACCCCACCTGAATTTCCCATATTAAAAAAACATGAGTCTGAAGAAGGGTCTTGACCCGAAACATCAGCTATTCCTTTTTTCCAGAGATACTGTCTGACCAGCAGAATTACTCCAGCTTTTTGTGTCTACCTTTCATGTAGAATGTACTCTGAAATATCAGCTATGTATCAATATGTATATTTTAGTAATTGATACGATGGTTCAGTAAAGCACAATTCTTGTATCACTTTCCATATTGGATTGTTAATTAGGCAACTTTTATTATCTAGGTTTCACTGATGAGGTTTCTTATCACATTGAAACTAAACCAGACTATCATTAACTTAAAGTGCCTTTCTAATTGACATGTTATTTAAATTACATTTGCCAGAATTGACCATTTATTTCCAAAGGCTTTCTTTGCTGAATACTAATGATTTGATTTTATTCATTCAGACATTGTATTAATAATACAACTGAAAATGAATAAACTTCATAAAATCACTTCAAATTTGTTAAATATATCTACACTAGCATTTCAGTGTAACTATCAGTAACATAGCCAAGGATATGCTGATACTTAAAGGCCTGTCTCACGAGTCTGCGGTCATTGGCGGTGAAGCGCGGCGTCGCCGGAAGAGGGGACCGCACGTCAACCGCGAGAGCGCCGAGCCTATGCCGCGGGAGCGCCGCACGGATGCTGCGCGGGGGCCGAGTGATCTCAGTACGGCCGGTCCCACGAGCTTGCGGTAAGTTAAATAAAATGTAGCCTTACAAATTTAGAAAACAGCTGTTGTCTGAAACATTCTAACCACTATTAATATAATTGATTTATAGCCTGATTTTCTATACCAAGAGGTTTCTTAGAAACACAACTGTCCCATTATAGTATAACTACCTGCACTGATTTAGACTACAGGTGGTTCTGCTATAATATGATAGTTTTGTTCCTAAAACACCTTGTGTTATAGAAATTTGCTTTATAAAAGACAAGCGGGGCTGAGGCGGCGGTAGTGCTGATCGCGGCGCTGTGGCGGCGCCCGTGCCGCACACGTGCCTCACTGGCGGTAGTGCTGATCGCGGCGCTGTGGCGGCGCCCGTGCCGCACACGTGCCTCACTGGCGGAGGCTGTGGCGGTGAGAGTTCGACTCACGGCGCTCGTGCCGCACTGGCGGCGGCTGTGGCGGTGACCGTGCCGCACATCGTGCCTCACTGGCGGTGGCTGTGGCGGTGAGAGTTCGACTCACGGCGCTCGTTCCGCACTGGCGGCGGCTGTGGCGGTGACCGTGCCGCACTCGTGCCTCACTGGCGGCGGCTGTGCGGTAAGAAATTATTTTTAGACATTGCTGACTTTTTGTGAGCACCGTGCGGTGTTGGGACCAATGCCGCACGGCCCCGGCGGTGTGCGTTTGACCGAACCCGCGGTCTCTGGCGGTCCACGAGCGGTAGATACTTCCTGTATCACCGCCAATGACCGCAGACTCGTGAGACAGTCCTTTTACACTCTGCAACATGCTTGCTGGTCACAAAGTTACAAAGTTTATACATTGTAGAGGAAGTAGACACAAAATGCTGGAGTAACTCAGCGGGACAGGCAACATCTCTGGATAGAAGGAATTGGTGACATTTCGAGTTGAGATCCTTCTTCTGATTGAGTATCAGGGGAAAGGGAGACATAGAGATATGGAAGGGTAATGCGTGAAAACAAGAGATCAAAGGGGATGAAGCTCAAGGAAAATGTAGAATAGATCATTGTTAGCTCGGGGAAGGTGACAACGCGGCTTATAGAGATAAAATTTAATCAGGAGGACAGTCAGACTGGTCAGAGAACTACGATGGGGGATGGATGGAGAGAGAGGGAAAGCAAGGGTTACTTGAAGTTAGAGAAATCAATTATCATACTGCTGGGTTGTAAGCTGCCCAAGCGAAATATGAGGTGCTGTTCCTCCAATTATCCAAGCAGCTTAGCTAACATCTTATCAAAACTGTGCCCTTCTTCTTCTTCTTCTTCTTGCGTGTGGCGTGCACAGCCTAAAGTTGTCGGACAACTTGTATTATTTGATCTTATTTGATTGTGCACGCCGGGTTGATTGCATTTGTCGAAACAGGGCGGACCACGTGAAGGTTGCAATCTCCCACCCCAAAACTGTGCCCTAAAATAGAGGATGGCTTAATCACAGCACCAGTCAATGGGCACAGAATGTGATATGATCTTCCATCATAAATATTGATGCATGTCAACTGACGTGAACTTTGCACAGCTTTGTAAAATAGCTCATGTTTAAGTTTGTATGTAGATAAATTGATCATCAACAAATCAATCTGAAGGTAAATAAATTTTTCAGTGATTCCCATACATAGGGAACACCAATGTAAAGTAAAATATTAGTTGGTATAGTATAGGAATATAAATTAGAATTATTAATGTCGATTTTAACTTTGAGTGATTCTGTATGACAGCTGATAGTGAGTTTGCAGTTCCATATTACATCTCTGTTTTTTTTTCATTCTATTGCCTTCAGAGGAACTAAAGGCCAGGAGAGATACAACATGAATGTAGCCTTGTTTTTACCCCTTCAAGATCTGTCCCATTGACTAAAGCAAGTAAGTAAGTAAGTTTATTGGCCAAGTATTCACATACAAGGAATTTGCCTTGGTGCTCTGCCCACAAGTAACAACATGACATACAGTGACAGTTACGAATGACTCAGAAAACACTAAACATTATTAAGTGTTTGACGCAAGTATTGTCAAAACCCAGTGAGCATTTATTTGCCCTTTCTCCGGCCATTTGTTGTGTGCATTTAAATGAATTATTGTGAAGTTCCTACCAACAACACAATGATGTCAGTTTATTGTCGCATTGCAAAGAGCATTGGACCCACCGCATGATTATGTTCTGCTCATTTTGTGCTGACAAATTCTGTTATAATTTGAATCACTTGGTAAATCCCACTCCTTTCAAGCAGAAGAAATATGAAACTCCAAAGACAGAAGATGTTATGCGCTGTCCCTTACAAATGTAAACTCAAATCAGAAGAAAATCAGTGCTAATTTATAAATTCGCAGGTCCAAATGGATAAAGATCCTCTTAATTTGCTACAATTGAGTTGGTCCAGCTACACATGGATGCATGATCAATATGTTTGTGCCTGTGATTGTGCCAGATAACAGGCTCAGGCAAAGACCAATGTCACTTGGGTCCTCTTTAATGCAATGCCTTTGCTGTCACGGTGATGGATGCCCTAGTTTGAAAATGCTGATCCAGTCTCTCCGCTGTGCCATTTTAACATAGCCTGAGCCCTAATAATAGCTTCATCTTCCCTCACCAATTAAAGAAGTTAGTTATGAATTTCAAAGTTCAGTTAAATATCATCTGTTAATACCGAGAAAATTACATTTGAAATGATAATGTGCTTCATTTTGAGAAACGCAGACATGACAAACAAAAACATGCTGCTGAACAGATTAATCAACAGTATCAAAGAAAGATTCAATTAACCAAGGCCAACCAACCATTTAATCTCTTCTGACAGAAACTTCATAAAGATGCCATGGATTTTAAAATACAAAATATTGTAATAAAATTACAAATGTTCTTGTTAATATCAAGCCTTTGCAATTTCTTATTGAGCTCAGGGTTTATGTGATCAGTAACACTGAGCTTTATGATAATTATAGAGCTTTCAACTGCAAATCAAAAGGAAGAGGTAATAAATCAGCTATGTGGGCATCTTAGAAGCGATGCAAACATCATGAGCTAAATAAACTTTCAGATACTTTTAATGCACATTCTGACTGACATTAACTTCATTGAGTTCAATGGAAACATAAATGACAAGGGGTATACAAGGTGCTGCTGCCACATTTTCCCCACTTTTATCAATTAATAACAGCCTTGAAGTTATAGCAAAGTCTGTTATTTGTAAATTTATGTGCGCGAATACACTCTCACTTCTTTCAGTACCGTAGGAATTTTGTATTTCCCAATTTATCCCTCTTTATCCAAATGCATTGATCCTTGCCGCGACGTGGCTCCACAAATGTGAATGATGTCTCCGCCCCACATCCATTCTCTATGCGTCATTGAGCATTGGCAGGCATTTCCGAGATGAGTGGTATCATCAGTAGACTTGATCCTAGACTCACCGACTTGAACACCCGTGGACTTTCCAGCAGAGGTCACTGTACAGCATTAAAGTGTGGAACCTGAAGGATTGGTCTCTCTCCCTCTGGAACCAGTCGCACCGCAGTTCCTGGCACAGTGCATAGCAGCTAACTTATCGACAGCGATCAAACACAGAACCTTTTAAAACAGGTGTGTAGGAAAGAACTGCAGAAGCTGGTTTATACAAAGATAGACACAAGAGAAGAGACAGACACTTCAGAAGAAGGGTCTCGACCCGAAACGTCACCCATTCAATCTCTCCAGAGATGCTGCCTGTCCTGCTGAGTTACTCCAGCATTTTGTGTCTACCTTTTAAAACAAGATCACCCTTACAATGTGGACATTGCTGGCAGGGCTGATATTTATAGTCCATGCCTTTGGAGCATGTGAAGGGCTTTCTTCCTCAAATACAGCCCTGTGGCAAAATTTGTAATGCTGGTGGGAAACTGGGAGAGTGTCACCTGACTGTCACTCAGGCAGGATTTCACTCAGATTTATGTTCACAAATAACAATTTAATGTCATCATCAGGTCCTGAGTCGGGAAAGTAAAACACATTTCTTACTAGATTGAGGTTAACACGGCAGATTCATCATGAAGATAAAAGCCAAAGAGATCCAAGGAAAATTTTAAATTGGATGGAAAACTGTTTGATTGGAAGAAAGCCAAGAAGAGTGGCCAAGTTGTGTTCGAATGAGTGAAGGACTGTGTGCTATGGGTTCAGGAGCAGTTTCCTTACTGTGTGCAATATATATTAATGCTTTAATCATGGACCATACAAATAGAGTTCGCAGGAGACATTAAAAAAATGCAGCAAAGTTGACAGTGAGTTGTAAGTTCTGGGCTTCAGGAAGATACTGATTGAGGTCATAAAATTATAAGAGATAAAGACAGGATAGATAGTAAGAATCATTTTCCTTTTGTGTGGGTACCAAAAACGAGAGGACGTAGGTTTAAGGTGACAGGAAAGAGTTCATGGAAAAGAAGGGGATCAGTGTGTGTGTCAGTGTGTGTGTGTGTGTGTGTGTGTGCGTGTGCGTGCGTGTGTGTGTGTGTGTGTGTGTGTGTGTGTGTGTGTGTGTGTGTGTGTGTGTGTGTGTGTGTGTGTGTGTGTGCGCGTGCGCGTGCGTGTGTGTGTGTGTGTGTTGCTAGAGCAAAGAAGGCTGATGAATGACCTTACCAAAGTTTGTGCAATTATGAGAGGCATTGATAGAGTAAACACTCAAGATCGTTTTTCCCCATGGTAGGTGTATAAACAACAAAAGAGCATACATTTAAGATGAAAGGTATGAGCTTTAAAGATGATCTGAGGGATCGTTTTTTTTCCCCACACAGAATCAGATATTACACTATGTTTATGAGAAATTTAGACAGTCACCTGGCATAGAAAGGTATTGGTCTAATGGAGGCAAATGGGATTCGTATAAATGAGCAAAATGGTTGAATAGTGGAGGGCCAAAGAGCCTGATTCCGTGCTGTACAATTCTGTGATTCTAGGAAGTGGGTGAAAAAAGCAGAAATTGGAATTCAGTCCAAAGTAATGTGAGGTAATGCATCTGGGAAGAGTGAACAAGGCAAACAAATACATGATAGATGGGAAGATACTGAGGCATGTTCAAAATCTTGCAGTGCATTGCTCAAAGTAATGGGGCAGCTAAGTAAAGTGGTTTGGAAGACATATGGCCATTTGACTTTTTTCACTAAGGTATAGGGAGATCATGTTGGAAGTGTATGCTTTACTTGTTAAGGCAGAGCCAGAGTTTGCTAGTTTCTCCATCCACATATGCTGCTTAGACCTGCTGAATATTTCCAGCATGCACTGTCATATTTCAGGTCCAGCATCTGTACTGTCGTGCTGTTAGAGTCCTTTGTACATTTTTAGTTACCACGTTACAGGAAGTAATGGCTAGGGTACAAAAGAGCTTTGCAAGGTTGTTGTCAGAACTGGAAAGGAATATTTATATAGTAGAAAAGTAGAAAATGCTGGGGATACTCAGCACATCAAGCATCATCTTCGGAGAGAGAAACAATTACATTTCAGGTTAGTGACCATTTAATGCAGGACCATGGACCTGAAATCTTAACACTGCTTTCCGCAAGAATCAGTGCTGAACCATCACTATTTACAATCTATTTATAATATGAGGTAGTTGAATGGACAGAGGATTCGTTGATAATACAAAGGTGGGTGAGAGATGGTCACAGAGTATCTGCTAGGGGGTTTGAACAGGTCAAGTGAGAGAGTAGACACAAAATGCTGGAGTAACTCAGTGGGACAGGCGGCATCTCTGGAAAGAAGAAATGGGTGACGTTTCGTGTCGAGACCCTTCTTCTTCCTTCCTACTCAAGTGAGAGAGTAATTAGTTGGAATAGGGAACTGAAAGTGAGAAAAAGTGAGATTTTAGCAGACAAAAATAGATTTTTTTAAATAGTTATAAAAAGTGATCAATTAGAAATGAAACAAAATTGGCCTTCTATTTTGCCTGGGAACAGAAAGTAATTGTAGGAACACCTCTATCTGAGGTCAATTATCTCATTACATACCAGAAATCAAATCTGCGACCTTCCTGGTCATATGATTCATGAACTCTCTTAAATCACCGGGAGTATCGTATTATCTTTATTGATGTGATTGCAATTACAAATGACATTATTCTCAATCTAACATACTTGAATTGTGTGCAGGAAGGAACTGCAGATGCTGGTTTCTTTCTCTCCAGAGATGCTGCCTGAGTTACTCCAACATTTTGTATCTATGCTCTTGTTAACCTGAGGTATTCATAACTTGTAAAACTGATAGCTATACAATGACAAGGCCATGTTCATGTCAGGTTGGTGTTCCCGATGTGCACTCCTTTACATCTGTGACACCAAACATTGACTTGGCGACCACTTCACTGAAACTTGCGCTCGGTTCACCAAGGTCTATTGGATCCCCCAGTTGCTAACCATTTTACAATCCAGTGAGGCTACACGCAAACTGGAGAAATAGCACCTCATTTGGGTACCTTGCAACTGAATGATATGAACATTGAATTCTCTAATTATGGTAACTAACCTACAAACCCTACCCCCATTTCTATCCCCAACCTTCCTCTCCTCTCCTCCCTGTGTCCCAGCAGACCATGCACACATATCTCCCCACACACCCCTCCCCCTTCAACCTACGTTGCTTCCACTAGCTTCACAATTCACACTTCTAATCTCATACTTTTGTATTTTCATCTCTGACCTTTGTCCAACCACCTGCTTATCAAAATTCACATGTATCCACTATTAATTCACCAGGCTTTATTATCCTGTCCCTCCTGCCTTCCAACTTTCTCCATCCCTCACCCCCAGCGCAATCAGTCTGAAGAAGGGTCCCACCCTGAAGAGTCACGTATCCATGTTCTCCAGAGATGCTGCGAGACCTGCTTAATTACTTCAGCGTCTTTTTATGTAAATGAGCATCTGCAGTTCTTTGTTTCTTCTGCTTATGTTGATATTTATTTTGGATTTCAGTGCCTATGTAAGAAAGTTAAAGTATCCCTCAGTACTGGTACAGACATTCGATTGATGAATACGTTGTATTTACAATAATACGTTGTATTTACAAAATGTCAATTACGGGCATTTTTTATAATATATTGAAAAATGAATTGCACTTGATTGCATTCATTTTATAACCATGTAATTTAATATTGACTGCAACCATCATTTTGTGCTCTCCTCCATGAATGGATCAATTTCAGACTATAGCTAAATCTTGGATAGACACAAAAAGCTGGTGTAACTCGGCGTCTCAGGAGAAAAGGAATAGGTGACGTGTCGGGTCAAGATCCTTCTTCAGACTGGGGTTGTAATGGAGGCATGTTCAATGAATTTACTGCCCAGTGGAATTTCCCATCCCCCTGGCCCACAAACAGTGGTACAAAGAGACAAGTACATGGTTCCCTGAAAATGGGAACACGGAAAAACAGGGTGGTAAGGAAGGCATATGACACACTTGACTTCATCGACCAAGGCCATGAGTACAAGAATTGGGATTAACAGAAAACATTCACAAGGATGAAGCCTGGATTGGAAGACTTGAGTTATCAGGAGAGATGAGATAAACTTGGTCTACAGTGAAACAGCCTTAGAATCTGAAGAAGGGTCAGGACCTGAAACGTCATCCATTCCTTTTAACTACAGATGCTGCCTCTCCCGCTAAGTTACTCCAGCATTTTGTATCTATCTTCGGTGTAATCCAGCACCTGCAGTTCCTTCCTACAAAGCAGCCTTAGATGTGAGGAGATTGAACTACATCTATCCATCTATATAACTAAAAGTTCACTTTTACATATATAGATATAACTAAATAAGGACCACTTCCTGTCTGTGCTGATTTTAGAAAAACACTACCATATATTGCTATGATTTTTGGCCATCTTACTCACAGTCCTCCTCTGCTGAGGCAGCCCTGAGGATTTTTCCGATCGATGAAAAATAAAAAAGTTATGAATGTTTAAAATATCTTGAGATTAGCTGATTGGTCCTCTCGCCTGTCAATCACCATGTTGAAGGCAACGCCCCTTCCGGGGGCAGGACTATAAAACCCCGGATGCCTGGACGTGAGTTAATCACTCTGGAAGATTGCGAGGAAGAGGCCACAAGTGTGATCTGCTGTGCGTCTACTGAACTGTAAGTCTACTGAACTGTGAGTCTACACGTTATGTGGTTTATGTGGTTATGTGCTTTACGTGGTTAACCCTTAATGTGCTTGCAATAAATGATTTGTTAGCCAGCAATGTGCTTGCAATGAATGATGATTTGTTAACCCTTAATGCGCTTGCAATAAATGATTTGTTAGCCAGCAATGTGCTTGCAATGATTGATGATTTGTTAACCCTTAATGTGCTTGCAATGACTGATTTGTTAGCCAGCAATGTGCTTGCAATGAATGATGATTTGTTAACCCTTAATGTGCTTGCAATAAATAATTTGTTAGCCAACAATGTGCTTGCAATGAATGATCATTTGTTAACCCTTAATGTGCTTGCAATAAATG
This sequence comes from Malacoraja senta, assembly GCA_038087875.1. Lineage (NCBI taxonomy): Eukaryota > Metazoa > Chordata > Chondrichthyes > Rajiformes > Rajidae > Malacoraja > Malacoraja senta. The sequence goes on from CM075980.1 coordinate 31,325,673, forward strand.
ATTTGTTAATCAGCAATGTGCTTGCAATGAATGATGATTTATTAACCCTTAATGTGCTTGCAATAAATGATTTGTTAGCCAGTAATATGTTTGCACTGAATGATCATTTGTTAACCCTTAATGAGCTTGCAATAAATGATTTGTTAGCCCTTAATGAAATGAAATGAGTTGTTTGGCCTGCCCTGTGCTTGAAATTGAAATGGAAATGGAAATGAAATGAAATTAGTTGTTTGGCCTGCCCTGTGCTTTTGCTTTGCATTTGCTTTGCTTGACCTCAGCTGAAATGAAAGCAAATGGATTGTATTGTTGGCTGGCCCCGCCTGTCCTGTGCTTTTGCTTTTGTTTTGCCTTTTGTTTCCTTGAGCTCACCTGAAATGAAAACAAATGGATTGTATTGTTGGCTGGCCCCGCCTGCCCTGTGCTTTTGCTTTTGCTTTTGCTTTGCCTTTGCTTTGCTTGAACTCATCTGAAATGAAAGCAAATGGATTATATTGTTGGCTGGCCGCGCCTGCCCTGTGCTTGACTTGACTTGACTTGACTTGAAATGGATTGACTTGACATGAAATGGTTTGAAAAGGATTGGTGGAGAGGTGGAATATTGCTTTGGTGGACCAGACCTCCCGTGTGAACTTGGGACCTAACGGGTCCCACTTAGTCTAGTAAAGTCATATAGATTGGGTAGAGAGCCAGTCTGTTTTCCATGATTGGGGTGTCCAAACCTGGACAGCATAGATGCAAGACTCTTGCATCTTTTTAGCAGCGAGGATTCCCAAGGCCTGTAAAGCCAAGTCAGTATGCATTGAAAAAGGGAAACACTTAAAGTGAAAGTATGTTCCTTCCTTTACAACTGACTCAGACCCTACAGATCCTTCATCATGCTTCAGTTAAAACTAGAAGAGAGTAGGATAAAAAGAAGGGTCTCGACCCGAAACGTCACCTATTCCTTTGCTCCATCGATGCTGCCTCACCCGCTGAGTTTCTCCAGCATTTTTATCTATCCAGGATAAAAAGTAAGCTCTGTCCCTGTTTCATGAGTTTATCTTTTTAAACACCTTGGCTAACCATGTAGGAGTTAAAATTACTTCAATACAGTAAGAAGCCATTTCACCTTTATCATCTGAGCTGGTTCTTCAAAAGAGACAATCATTGCTTCCACTCCCCTGTTGCTTCCCCTTAGTCCTACAAAATGTTTCCTTTCCACACGCTTTTGAATACAAGTTATATTTAGAAAATAGAGGGAGCAGGGTGCCATCTACCTCTTCGATTAACTACTGGATGAAATAATTCACTCCAATAATAAAATGAGGTAGAATTAAACATGTTGAGAGATACCGAGACTAAAATTCAGAACTATTGTGAAGCTCCAGGTCTCAAATAATAACGTAATGAAGCCGAAACATTTTGCTTTAAAAATAACCCTCAGACTGCAAAAAGGTACATATTTGATAAAGATAGACAGAAAATGCTGGAGTAACCCAGTGGGGCAGGCAGCATCTCTGGAGAGAAGGAGTGGACCCTTCAGTGCGAGTAACTGTGAACAACTCGACCTTCACTGCTAAGATTGATACCGGGGCGGTTGCGAACGTTATGTCAACAACACTCTTCAAAAAGATAAGAACTAATGAGCAGGTTTTTTCTGACAGCTCAACTTTGCATGCTTACGGGGGAGGGGTTCTTACTCCTGTGGGCAAGGCTACGCTAAGCTGCAAGATACTGGAGTCCTCTCGGCCCCTCACCTTCTATCTCCTTGATCAAAAATGCATTACCCTGTTGGGTATCCAGGCATGCCAGGAAATGGGCCTGGTATCCTTCCACCGTGACATTCACCAGGTGCAGGCCCTCATGGACCCGTTGGCTGAAATCCCTGACCGCTTTGATGATGAGCTGGGCAAACTGCCCTGCAACTACAAGATTGCAGTAGACCACAAGATCGAACCAGTGGTCAATGCACCTCACCGTGTCTCCTTCGCCATGAAGGCCAGAGTGGAGTCGACGCTACACAGCATGGTAAAAATGGGCATCCTAAAGGCGGTCATCGAGCCCACCAGGTGGGTCTCCACCATGGTTGTTGCCGCGAAAAAGGACAAAAGCGAGATACGCATTTGCATCAACCCCAAAGACCTCAACCTGGCCATTAGATGCCCACACTACCCTATGAGAACGGTAGAGGAAGTCGCTGCACAGGTTGGTCCGGCAACTGTCTTTTCTGTCCTCGATGCCAAAAGCTCCTTCTGGCAAATACCACTTGACGAGCAGTCCTCCATTTTGACAACTTTCGCCACCCCCTTCGGCAGATTTTGGTTTCTCCGAATGCCATTCGGAATCAACTCTGCCAGTGAGGTATTCCAACGGACAATGGAACAGCTGTTTTCCGATCGACCGTGCTCCATCATCGTTGACGACATCCTCGTTTACGGTAAGGATGTCGCCGAACACGACTTCAACCTCTGCCAGGTCCTAGACCGGGCCCGGGAAATCAACTTGAAACTGAACCCCAAGAAGTGCCGATTTCGCGTCCCGGAGGTCACCTATGTTGGACATGTATTCACCGCCGAGGGGCTGAAACCGGACCTGCAAAAAACGGCTGCCATTTCCGGGATGCCTTCTCCTACTGATGTGGCAGGCCTACAACGCTTCCTGGGCATGGTGAACTACCTGGGGAAGTTCATCCCCGACCTCAGCGAGCTCAGCGCTCCCCTGAGGGATTTGATAAAAAAGGACACGTCCTGGGTTTGGTTCCCCCACCACCAGAAAGCCTTCGGCATCCTTAAATCCAAGCTAATCAGCACCCCCACACTCAAGTTTTTTGACCTGCAGCGTCCCATTGTCCTCACCTGTGACGCCTCTCAGTTCGGACTCGGTGCCGCCTGTCTCCAGGTCCATGACGGCCTACAGCTGCCTGTCTCCTTCGCATCCCGCACCATGACCGTCACCGAACAGCACTACGCGCAGATTGAGAAGGAGCTACTGGCCGTGGTGTTTGCCTGCTCCAAATTCAAAGACTACGTCCTGGGCAACACTTTCACCATTGAAACTGACCACCAGCCACTTGTCACCATTCTCAACAAATCGATCCATGTTGCCTCATCCCGCCTGCAGCGCATGATGCTGCAGCTCCAACGCTTCACTTTCAATGTGGTTTATCGTAAGGGCAAGGACATGTTCGTGGCCGACACGTTGTCTCGCGCCCCGCTAACGTCCACCGTTCGCCACCCCTATGAGATGTCTCATCTAATGGTGCTCCAAGTGAACATCGTCCCTTCACAGCAGATGAAGTCCCTGGTTGAACACACTACCAATGACCCTGCCCTGCAACAGCTTTCTGCCGTCATCCAACGGGGCTGGCCCGACCGTCGTTCCGCGTTGCCGGCTGGCGCCGTGCCCTACTTCCTGGTCCGTGACGAGCTCGTACTACACGACGGCGTGGTGGTGAAGGGTCACAAGGTGGTCGTGCCTGCTGCGCTGCACGACCACTATTTTCAGGTCGCTCACCGCGGACATCCTGGGGCCGAAGCCACCGTGTCTCACGCCCAGAGCCAGTTCTATTGGCCTGGTATGGCACAATACATCCGGGAGAGGGTCTCCTCGTGTTCCACCTGCAACAGTCTCGCCCCCCACCAGCAGCGTCAGCCGCTTCTGCAGCAGCCTGCCCCCGAACTGCCCTGGATGGCGGTTGCCGTCGACATTTTCGAGTGGCAGGGCAAACACTTCCTGGTTCTCGTTGACTCCTACTCCAGCTGGTTCGAGGTTGACCGGCTGCACTCCCTAACCTCTGCGGCCGTCATCGACACGTTAGGCCATCATTTTGGCACTTTTGGCCCCCCGGCAAGCCTGCAGTCGGACAGTGGCAGCCAGTTTACGAGCTCCGAGTTTAAAGCTTTCGCTTCCAGATGGAACTTCCACCATTTCACCAGTAGCCCGGAGTACCCGCAAAGCAACGGTCTGGCCGAGCGCGCCGTCCGCAGTGCAAAGAACTTGCTGGAACAATGTCGGTTATCCAACTCCGATTTCTATCTGGCCCTCCTCAACCTCCGCAACATCTCCCGCGACTCTGCCATGGGTTCACCTGCTCAGCGGCTCATGTCTCGCGCTACCAGACTCCCGCTCCCTGTGGCCCAGCGCTCCCTCATACCGTCTGCCCTCAAGCCTGCTGCGGTTCAGAAACACATTGCCTTCAGGCACGATGTCCAGAAGCGTTCCCATGACAGGTCCTGCCACCCGCTGCCGCGCCTCTTCCCCGGTCAAGTTGTCCGCATGCAGAACCCTTCCGGTCACTCCAAGCTCGCTACCGTCATCGGCCCTGCGGGGTCGCCCAGGTCTTATCTCGTCGACCATCCGGGAGCCATTTACCGATGGTCCCGCCGGCACCTTCGACTCGTCAACGAGCCGCGGCCGCCTGCCGCGGCTCCCTTTGCTCCCCCACTGCCGTTTATGCGTCCGGGCGATGCTCTGCCCGTCCTTCCTAACATGCATCGGTCTACACCACCTCAACTCCTTCCGTCCCACCCTACTCCGGCTAGTCCTCGCTCGCCTGCCCGCGCTCTGCCCCCTCCTGATCCCGCATCACCTCCGGTTCTGGTGCCGCGGTCTCCTCCGTCTCCTCCCGTTTCCCCCTTTCCGGTTCGTCTGTCCCCATCAGTGCCTCTTCTTCCTGCCGGAAGGGAGGATGGCGAGATGCGAACCCGGTCGGGACGTCTTGTCAAACCGCCTGTCCGCTATGGCGATTTTGTTTAACCGTCCTAGCGCATGAGCCGTGGTCGCCCTGTCACTATTGTATTTGCCTGTCGTTTCCAAGGGTAAGGATGTAGATGATATATGCATGTGCCTTTAATATAGTGACCTCATCACTACTAACCACTCCTCATATCACAAGTATAACTACAACCTCCCCACCCACAGATCGCTCTCTAGTCCCTGTGACAGACCACGTACAGCTAGTGCAATATGTAATGCTCCAGTATGAATAAAGATAGTAAAGTAACGATGTGTCGTTATAGCTTCTTTACAATGTTCACACCAGTTCTACATTATCCCACTTCCTCTTCCATTCTGTACACACAGGGCATTGTACAGAAGCCAATTAATCTTAAAAACCTGCACGTCTTCGGGATGTGGGAGGAAACAGGACCATCTGGAGGAAACCTACGTTGTCAGAGGGAGAACGTGCAAAATCCACACAAAGAGCACCCGAGGTCAGGATCGAACCCAGGTCTCTGGCACTGTAAGGCAGCAGCTCCACCAGCTGCACTACTGTAATTGCAATAGTAATAAATGGAATTAGATTTGCCTTTCATCAAAAAGCTATTAATGATTCAATGGGTGTTTAAATAGCTTTAGAGCTTTAAAAAAGACTCGAAGGAAACAGTTCTGGAAGTACTCAGTGATTCATGATTCAAGATTCAAGATTCAAGAGAGTTTATTGTCATGTGTCCCAGATAGGACAATGAAATTCTTGCTTTGCTTCAGCACAACAGAATATAATAGGCATAAATAAATACAGAACTGATCAGTGTGTCCATATACTATTGAATATATATATATACAGACATAAATAATCAGATAAAGTGCAATGGGCTATTAATGTTCAGAGTTTTGATTGAGTTGAGTTTAATAGCCTGATGGCTGTGGGGAAGTAGCTATTCCTGAACCTAGATGTTGCAGATTTCAGGCTCCTGTACCTTCTACCTGAAGGCAGCGGGGAGATGAGTGAGTGGTCAGGATGGTGTGGATCCTTATGGCTCTGTCCCACGGGTTTGCAGTCGTTGGCGGTGAAGCGCGGCATCGCCGGAAGAGGGGACCGCACGGCAACCACGAGAGCGCCGCACGGATGCTGCGCGGGGGGGCCAAGTACAGCCGGTTCAATGAGCTTGCGGTTTCGGCTGATGACGTCTTTCGGATCGCGGGGCTGTGGCGGCGGCCGTGCCGCACACGTACCTCACTGGCGGCGGCTGTGGCGGCGGCCGTGCGGGAAATGGACAGTCGATGTTTCAAATTGCTGGACTGGCACTGAGATCCCACCCAAAACATCAACTGTCCATTTCCCTCTAGAGATGCTGCCTGATGCGCTGAGTTCCTCCAGCAGCTGATGTTTTGCTAACGATTCTGATCTTATAGAGGTGTATAACACCATGAGAGGAATAGATCGGGTAGATGCACAGAGTCTCTTGCCCAGAGTAGGTGAATCGAGGACCAGAGGACATAGGTTTAAGGTGAAGGCGAAAAGATTTAATAGGAATCTGAGGAGTAACTTTTTCACACAAAGGCTGGTGGGTGTATGGAACAAGCTGCCAGAGTTTTCAAGAGAGGGTTAGATTTAGCTCTTAGGGCTGAGGGAATCAAGGGATATGGGGAAAAAGTCAGAGCATGGTACTGATTTAGGATGATCAGCCCAGATCATATTGAAAGGCGATACTGGCTCGAAGAGCTGAATACCCTACTCCTGAACCTATTTTATATGTTTCTATGTAGGAGGTAGTTGAGTCAGGGACTATCCCAACATTTAAGAAACAGTTAGACAGGTACATGGATAGGACAGGTTTGGAGGGATATGGGCCAATAACACAATGAGCATTAAAACATAAGCTGATGGAGGAACTTATCTTACTTCTTATGTTCCTAAAATAAAGTTTAAACCAATACATAAAATAATTAACAATACTTGTAAATAATGAGAAACATTAAACTAAACTCACAATTTATTCAGAGGCCTATATTACCTTGAGCCCACACAGCTGTTTCTCGCCATTCAAAAAAACAGAGTAGCCTTTCCTGACACATTTCCTCTAATTGGATTCCCCAGTTGGTGACTGTGGGTTTGTGCATCACCATTGGGCTCCATGAGAGTTCTTAGAAGTGTGTATATTTCATTCTTTCATCAAAGAGTTGAACACATAATTCACTTCTTAGAATATTGCACTTCTGGAGTCCGTCAGCAAGAGGAGGCAGAGAGATGTGCAAAGGCAGTCTCACAGTCCAAACATGGGCCAGTGGACTACCTGGGAAAACATGGAGCATCGTAAGCTTACCTGGAAGGATCTTTGGGAGATGGAAGGAAGCCATCTTAGTTTCATCATCAGAGCCACCTACGATGTTCTTCCCACACCCAAGAACCTAAACCAGTGGTTTGGAGAAGATCCATCATGTTCTCTCTGCCAATCTCTCTCCCTCCCCCCCCCCACCCCCCCCCCCCTTGACTTCAATCAAGGACCCAAGCAGTCTTTCCAGGTGCAACAGAGGTTCACCTGCACCTTCTCCAACCTCATCTATTGCATCCGCTGCTCGAGGTGTCAGCTGCTCTACATCGGTGAGACCAAGCCTAGGCTTGGCTATCGCTTCGCCCGCTCGGTTCTTTTAAAAAAAAAATTATTAACGCTTCACGAATTTGCGTGTCATCCTTGCGCAGGGGCCATGCTAATCTTCTCTGTATTGTTCCAATTTTAGTATATGTGCTGCCGGTTCGCAATAACCAACCTGGTCTCCCGGTGGCTCAGCACTTTAACTCCTGCTCCTATTCTGAATCCGACCTTTCTGTCCTGGGCCTTCTCCATGGCCGGAGTGAGGCCTACCATAAATTGGAGGAGCAGCACCTCATATTTCGCTTGGGTAGTTTATACCCCAGCGGTATGAACATTGATTTCTCCAATTTTAGGTAGTCCCTGCTTTCTCCTCCTTTCCCCTCGCCTTCCCAGCTCTCCCACAGCCCGCTGTCTCCGCCTCTTCCTTTCTTCTTCCCGCCCCCCAACCTCACATCAGTCAAAAGAAGGGTCTCGACCCTAAACGTCACCCTTTTCCTTCGCTCCATAGCTGCTGTCTCGCCAGCTGAGTTTCTCCAGAATTTTAGTCTACTTACATCATCCCTGTCCATTTACATTAAAACAAACAGAATATTCTCAAATAGATATTGATTTGAATACTGTTTGCTAATGTTTGCATTTGGCCTTTGGAGCGTGTGTTTATTTTAAGCAATCAGCATGTATGCAGAAAGCTAACTTTAAGACTCAAATGACCTCAGCCAGACAAGCTGGTCTGGGCCTGGTGCTCCCAGCTCATCAAAATTATTAATTAGTGTGTCAGCTGCAGTCCCTACACGCCTCGATAAACATATCTCTACATTAGTCAACGCTGTTTGGCTAGAAGCTGAAAGAAAGACAATTTGCACCTTTCCCTTAAATTCCTTCTTAAGGCAGCAAATCACAATGAGCAGAGTGTTGCCTGATGCAAAAACAAATCTGTCAAATTAATGGGGATTAAAATTTGTCCCAAGTGCACGCTTCTTTATGTAGATTCTGCGCCTCTCCTGGTAGTTCCATATCCAATTTGTTTTGACAAACTAGTATGATAGATACCTACATATATTCAGATCGTTCTGCAAGCCTGATCTCTGATCATTTCTTTATCCTATTAACAGAAAATAAACCTTTTAGGTTATGTATCTTCCCCCAAACAATCATTGTATTCTTTTTAAAAGCAAAAAGCTGCCGGTTTTATAGCATTTTTGCCCATATACCCAGAAAATACTATTGAAAAAGATTACATATAACTAAAGAATGCAAATTGAATGATAATTTGCCACAAGTAGTCTTTAATAGCATTGATTCAAATCAAATTAATTTGTTACGAGGCAAATTAATCTTTTCTGTCAAAAACTAGATGATCAACTTTTGAAGATTAGGCAAAAAAGCACTGATGCTTTGAATGTCCAATACATAGTTAAAAGACCCAGAAACATAAGCACACTAAAAAAACACAATCCTATTAACTTTTTCGCTGAATTCAGGTTAATTGAATCATTGGAAATCACAGTCACGGAGAGGTCACTGTGAAAGATTGATGAGAATTAGGACTTGAATTATAGGAACATAGAAAATAGGTACAGGAGGCCATTCGGCCCTTCGAGCCTTGTGATCATGGCTGATCGTCCCCAATCAATAACCCGTGCCTGCCTTCGCCCCATATCCCTTGATTTCACTAGCCCCTAAAGCTCTATCTAACTCTCTCTTAAATGCTTCCAGTGATTTGGCCTCCACTGTCCTCTGTGGCAGGAAATTCCATAAATTCACAACTCTCTGGGTGAAAAAGTTTTTTCTCACCTGTCTTAGATGGCCTTCCCTTTATTCTAAGACTGTGACCCCTGGTTCTGGATTCGCCCAACATTGGGAACATTTTTCCCGCATCTAGCTTGTCCAGTCCTTTTAAAATGTTATATGTTTCTATAAGATGCCCCCTCATCCTTCTAAACTCCAGTGAATACAAGCCAAGTCTTTTCAATCTTTCCTCATATGACAGTCCCGCCAACCCAGGGATCAATCTCGTGAACCTACGCTGCACTGCCTCAATCACAAGGAAGTTCTTCCTCAAATTAGGAGACCAAAACTGTACACAATACTCCAGATGTAGTCTTACCAGAGCCCTATACAACTGCAGAAGAACCACTTTACTCCTATACAGAAATCCTCTTGTTATGAAGGCCAACATTCCATTAGCTTTCTTCACTGCCTGCTGTACCTGCACGCCAACTTTCAGTGACTGGTGTACAAGGACACCCAAGTCTCACTGCACCTCCCCCTTATCTAACCTAAACCCATTGAAGAAGGGTTTCGGCCCGAAACGTTGCCTATTTCCTTCGCTCCATAGATGCTGCTGCACCCGCTGAGTTTCTCCAGCATTTTTGTGTACCCATTGAGATAATAATGGGAGGTAATTATAGAATTATAGCTGTACACAATAATAGAGTCAGTGTGATACAGTATGGAAACAGGCTTTTCAAACCACTGGCCACCAACAACCTGTTTATCCTAATCCTGAAATAGACACAAAATGCTGGAGTAACTCAGCGGTATAGGCAGCATCTTGTGGAGAGAAGGAATGGGTGACGTTTCGGGTCAAGACCCTTCTTCAGACTGAGAGTCAGGGAAAAGGGAAACGAGATATGGAAGGGTACAAAGAGAATGTAAGATGTGAAAAGGACAGATCAAAGCAGACGATGATCAAGGAAATGCAGAATGGTTTATTCAGACCACATTCTAATTAACTCCCTTCAGATTTTACTTCGGAGTCACGTGAGCGACTACGTGAAGAAGCCCGTCAGTGCGCCTGCGCGTCATTACGTCAGACGCCTTGACGCAAACGGACGTGAGGAGCAGTGCTCCTCGAGTGGTTTGTAGTTTTTCAACTACAAGGTAAGTAAAAACTTTTTTACAGGTTTTCCAGGTCCGTTTACTGTGGGTCTATGGCGATTTTTTCCACAGACGCCATGGGAAAAAACGGACAGGGGGAAGAGGCGAGCGACATAGCCGACAGAAGTCGGGAAAGTCGGGAGTCCGCGGTTAGAGACCAACCGCCTCTAAACCCCGGTACAGTCGCCAGCGGTGAGCATAGCGACTGTGGACCTGGGGCTGGTGAAAACACAGTCAGTGCCTGTCGGGCAAAAGACAAAGTTTAAATCCCAACGGAGGGAGTCCCAGGCAATGAAGAAGCTCCAGGGCTAGATACTGCTTTAGAGCGTATTGCCCAAACAGAAAGCCTTTTACACAGGCTGTTGGAGCAACGTTCACTCAGTGAGGAGTGTTCTGAAAGCCAAGCTGCTGGAAACAGCTCAAACAGCTCCTGGTACAGGGCTAGATACTGCTTTCGAGCGTATTGCCCAAATAGAAGCCTTTTTCATAGGTTGTTGGAGCAAAAGTTCACTCAGGAAGGAGTGTACTGTAATCCAAGCTGCAGGAGCAGCTTAACAGCACCTGGCTCAGGGCTGATGGAATGCACCCTCAGGAATGAGGAGCGTGCTACGGGTCATGAGATTTCAGACCCCGACTCTGACGGTGAGGCTGTACAAGGCGATGAAAGGCAGCTGCCAGATGTTCCAACCCTGGTAGTAGGATTCGCTGCCCCGTCAGGGTCAGGAGAGCCATTAGGAAGAACTGGCCTCCTTAATAAATTACTTGGTTTACCATTAGCTGGAACAGCATGAAATGGATGAGACTGCAAGAGTATCTGGAATCAGTTGCAGAGAATATTAAAGCTGCTGGGTTCTGGAATAACTGCTTTTACCAGAATAGCAGGTAACAACCAAAAGATGACGAAGTTGCATCAGCAAGCACTGGGGTTGCTATGCAGCACCCACTTCGAGAAGTGCTATACGGTCTACTATGAATCCGAAATTCGCAGCACTCTGCAAACCAAGTAATATACAAATTACCCAACTTACTCTTTGGAGAGATCTCGGGAGACGTATTAAAGAGTTGGAAGATGAAGCGAAAACAGGATTGATGAAGACATCAATGGTTGTGAAGTCTGTAAAGAGGAAGTATCCTTTCAGACGTCATACGGATCCTGGACCAAGTCGCTCATCAACGCAGGGACGTAGTTGGCGGCCTGCAGCGGGAGCAAGAACCAGTGGGCGTGCTTCCGGGAGAACCCAGGAATCTCAGGGTACTGAAATGACTCAAGAGGTAGGTGGACTGGTTCTCATGGGAACATACTAACTGGATTAAGTCCAAAAGTTGGAGGCAGGTTACATTTCTTCTATAATAATTGGAAGAAAATGACTTCAGATGTGGTAATCCTGAATAATATACAAGGATTTCGAATTGAATTCAATCCAAATTATGATTTGCCTGTTCAGCATGTTCCTAGCCGAACTCTGCACTTTGTACAAAAAGAAGTGATGGAGGTTCAGGTTGCAATTGAAACCCTATATAAAAAAAAGGGGTTATTGAAAAATCAGTCTACCAAAGTCACCAATTTGTGTCAAAAATATTCCCTCGATCAAAAAAGGATGGAGGATGTAGGATTCTTGTAGATTTGATAAATTTGAATCCTTTTGTGCAATTTAGACATTTTAAAATGGAAACATTTGTGACTGCCAAACAGCTTATTTCAGAAGCATGTTATATGGCAACTATAGACTTGAAAGATGCATATTATTCAGTGTCTGTTCATTCACAAGATAGGAAGTATCTTAAATTTAAATGGATGAACCAGTTGTGGCAGTTCAAAGCTCTGCCTAATGGGTTAATATCTGCACTCAGAATATTCACAAAAATTGTTAAAACCAATTCTGGGCTTGCTGAGTAGCCAGGGGCATGTACTAATGGCATATTTGGATGATGTCTTGATTATAGGAAAGACAAAACAGTCAACAGAAGTATCTGTTGCAGTTGTGAAATCAACTTTTGAAAAGTTGGGGTTTCTAATTCATCCACAGAAATCTAGGTTAACACCATGTACCTCTATTAATTATTTGGGGTTCACAATTGATTCAGTCCAAATGAATATCACTTTGCCCAGGGAAAAGGGTGGATTTGATTAAAGATTGCAGTAATCTCCTAAACGAGCAAAAACCTTCAATTAGACAGGTGGCTCGTGTACTGGGAAAATTAGTAGCAGCATTCCCAGCAGTCCAATTTGGACCATTACATTATCAACAGCTGCAGAGACTTAAAGAACAGGCACCGAGAATGCATGTTGGTCATTTTGATAGAACCATGCAACTAACAACAAATGCTGTTTCTGGTCTGCAGTAGTGGATTCTACATGTCTCAAGCAGTTCCAGCAAAGTGCTGATTGAACAACCTTCCATGATATTACAAACTGATGCCAGTGCACCAGGATGGGGTGCAACTGACTTAACGTCTAGCTGAGGAGGCAGATGGAATCAGGAAGAGTCATTGTTACTGCAGACATGGGGAATTAACTATTTGGAGCTTCTAGGATGTTTCTATGGGCTCCAAGCTTATTGTTCTAACACAACTAATAAGCATGTTCAAGTTCAAATTGATAACACAACAGTAGTTGTTTATATTAATGATATGGAATTAAGTCGGTGTCTTGTGACAAAATGGTTAATCAACTTTGGGCTTGGTGTATTGAAAAGAACATTTGGATTTCAGCTATCTATCTACCAGGTAGAATGAACGATAGCAGACACCAAGTCACGAAAAGTTCCATGATAATAAAGAATGGATGTTGAATCAAGAGGTATTCAATGATATAGTCATCAGATTTGGAATGACCGACATCGACTTGAATCATCAGCTATCGAGATATGTCTCATGGAAACCAGATCCAGGAGCAGTGGCGATTGATGCTTTCTCGCTACATTGGGGTGGTATGTTTTCATATATATTTCCACCTTTCTGCCTCATAAGCCAATGTTTGCTTAAAATCAGGCAAGATGCTGCTTCAAGGGTATTGGTAGTACCAGATTGGCCTACACAGCCATGGTATCCGTTGATATTAGAATTAAAAACACAAATGTTGATGAAAGTCCCAAAAAAGAGTAATTTATTGCTGCTCCCTGTACAGGGGAACAACATCCATTATATGATCGTTTGGATTTGTTGATTTGCAGGTTTTAAGAATGCCTTTTCTGGGACGAGGACTGTCTGAGCATACTGTGGACATGCTTACGGCAGCCTGGAGGAAGAGCACTCAAAAACAGTACCTTTCTTATATTAAGAAATGGGAAAAGTTCTGGGTACAAAAGAATGTGCAATAAAGTACTGCAGATATTTCAAATGTTTAGAATTTCTGTCAAAACTTTATTATGATGAAGGTCTGAGTTATAGTGTAATTAATTCAGCCAGAAGTGCATTGTCCTCATATTTGGTTCTGGATTCAGAAAGAAACTCAATTGGGTCACACCCAATTGTTTCCAGACTAATGAAAGGAATCTTTAATTCCAAACCACCGAAACCTAGGTACGTGACAATCTGGGATGTAAGTGTGGTACTGAAACTACTTCGTGATGGTTATCAAGTGTGTCTTTACCTTTGGTCAAGCTCAGTATGAAAGTATTCATGTTTATGTCATGAGTGACAGCACAACGAGTGCAAACACTTGGAAAATTACAAATAGATAGTATGGAAGTAACTGAAGACAAGGTTACATTCTATATCTATGACCTAATAAAGCAAATTAGGCCAGGTGTGACAGGATTTAAAATTATGCTGGCAGCATATCCAAATGATCCATGTCTTTGTATTAAGACATATTTATTACAATACATTGAGGTCACAAAGAATTTGAGAATACGGAAACTGGGTTTTTGATCACACACAAGAAACCACACAAGAGAGTTTCAATACAGACTATTTCCAGATGGATAAAAGAAGTCTTAACAGCTGCTGGTATTAACACTTATGTTTTTACGTCTCACTCGACTAGGGCAGCAGAAATGTCGGCGGCCAGGGCAAAAGACGGCCCCGTCGACCATATCCTCGCAGCCGCCGGGTGGTCCAATGAGTTGATGTTTCAACATTTTACCATCGGCCTATTGTTAATGCGGGGTTGTTTGCAGAAACTATTTTAAGTTCTGTGTAAATTCCTCTGGTTTAAAGGGGATCTGATTCATTTCATTCTTGAAATGAATTACTGCATTTGTGGTACAAATGTTATTATGAATGCATGATTGATTATTCTCGTTCCGAGTCAATCTATGCAGTGAGAAGCCGGGATTGATCCACGGCATGAAATCACAAAGCTTTAAAATCTTCACGTAGTCACTCACGTGACTCCGAAGTAAAATAGTAAGATTAAACGAGAACTTACCTAAGTTTGAAGTTTGATCTTTATTTTATGAGGAGTTACGTAGGTGATTACGTGCCCGCCACGACCCTACCCTCTATCATAAAGGTCAGATGGAAGTTCTTGTATTACTCGTTTTAGTATGAGACTATATTACTTCGGTTCTTGTTTTTTGTGATTTCACACCGCTGCTTTGAAGATTGACGCGCAGGCGCACTGACGGGCTTCTTCACGTAATCACCTACGTAACTCCTCATAAAATAAAGATCAAACTTCAAACTTAGGTAAGTTCTCGTTTAATCTTACTATTCTACTGCTCACCTATGTACTAGGAGTAAATTACAATGGATAATTAACATACTGACTCTCGTGTTTTTGGGATGTGACATGAGAGTGGAGCATCCGGAAACAATCCACGCAGTCACAAGTAGAATATGTAAATTCAATACAGCCAGCAAAACAGAGAGCACCTGAGGTCAGGTTTGAACCCAGCTGTCTGGTGTAGCAACACTGTGGCTCCACTAGCTGCACACCCTGCTATCATGTTAACCACATCATCTTCATCAAAGGCAATGCAGTTAGTGTCACAGTGCAAATGGGAGAATACAAATATTAGATAGGGTAAAATAGATAACTTGGAACTGCTTTATGGATTGGCTTCACTCAAAGTTATTACCGTTAAGTCTTTTTGTCCAAAAGGTGTATTATAGGTAGCTGAAGGAAGCCAGAATGTACATAGCAGAAACTGCAACCACAGTCTTTCCATTGATTCTTATACAATAGTTGTACCAGAGGACTGAATGGCTGCAATGGTACACTTCTGTTGATAAGTTTAGTTTAGAGATACAGCCCGGAAACAGGCCCTTTGGCCCACCGAGTCCGCACCGACCAGCGATCCCCACACATTAACATTATCCTACACACACTTGGGATAATTTGCACTTATACCAAGTCAATTAACCTACAAACTGGCACGTCCTTGGAGTATGGGAGCAAACCGAAGATCTTGGAGAAACCCACGTGGCCACGGGGAAAACGTATAAACTCCGTACAAACAGCACCCGTAGTCAGGATCAAACCCGGGTCTCTGGCGCTACAAGCGCTGTAAGGCAGCAACTCTACCGCTGCGCCACCGTGCAGATGGGAGATAGCTAAACTTACTAACCATAGCCAGAAAAGTACCAGAGATCAATAGTTACAGAATAAGTTAATTCCTACCTTGAGATGCATGGGCCAAGAAGCAGGAGCCACCATTGATGTCTTAAAGACAAATCATTCAACTACCAGATTGATTCCTCAAATGAAGTAGCAGAGAGTGCTGATGGGGAAACAAGGAAGTCTCATTAAACTATCTGTTGCAAAATATTCTCAAACTCATTAAGAATATAGTGCATAACTCAAGTTAGCACATTATAAGAGGAATGTCTGGAGGGTTTCAAGAAGGTTTAGTGGGGCAACACCAAGGAATGAGCGCTTCAATTTTGTGGGGAGGTTGAAGAGGTTTGATTGACGAGAAATGTTCCCCAGAATAGTTGAGGAAATAATGTGAGATCAAGAGTCAAGAGAGTTTTATTGTCATGTGTCCCAGATAGGACAATGACATTCTTACTTGCTGCAGCACAACAGAATATGTAAACAAAATACAAAACGGAAGATAAATGTTCAGTGTGTCTATAGACCATAGACCATATATACACAATAAATAAACAGATATAGCACAATAATAATAATAGACTGTTATTGTTCAGAGTTTATTTGATGTTGTGTTTAATAGCCTGATGGCTGTAGGGAAGAAGCTGTTCCTGAACCTGGATGTTCCAGATTTCAGGCTCCTGTACCTTCTTCCCGATGGCAACGGTGAAATGAGTGTGTGGCCAGGATGGTGTGGGTCTTTGATGATGTTGGCAGCCTTTTTGAGGCAGCGACTGCGATAGATCCCTTCAATGGTGGGGACGTCAGAGCCGGTGATGGACTGGGCAGTGCTCACAACTTTCTGCAGTCTTTTCCGCTCCTGGACGTTCAATTTGCCGAACCAGGCCATGATGCAGCCAGTCAGTATGCTCTCCACTGTGCACCTGTAGAAGTTCGAGAGAGTCCTCCTTGACATACCAACTCTCCGTAATCTTCTCAGGAAGTAGAGGCGCTGATGTGCCTTCTTGATAATTGCATCAGTGTGCTGGGACCAGGAAAGATCTTCAAAAATATGCACGCCCAGGAATTTGAATTTTTTTACCCTTTCCATCATTGTCCCGTTGATATAAACAGGATTGTGGGTCCCTATCCTACCCCTTCCAAAGTCCACAACCAGTTGCTTGGTTTTGCTGGTGTTGAGAGCCAGGTTGTTGTGCGGACACCATTTGGTCAATCGGTCCATCTCACTTCTATACTCTGACTCATCACCATCTGTGATTCGTCCCACAACAATGGTGCCGTCGGCGAACTTGATGATGAAGATCGCACTATGTCCGGCTACACAGTCATGAGTAGAGCCAGGATGTTTAGGCGCGAAAAACTCTGAAATAGGCAGGCAAAAAGGCACAATAAAATTACAAAAAAAGCATGAAAAAGGCATATATTGACAAAAAAGGCATAACAACGCATGTATTTCCACCACCAAAATATGGTTAAAAATGATAATATAATGGTATTCTACATTAAATGACCAAAGTTGCCTGGTTGCACATAATTACTAACATTTTTATCAAATTATCTAGTGTTAAACTATGCTGTCTGTCAGACAGAATATGCTTCTGTTGTGAGAAACTTCTTTCTACCTCAGCTGAGGTCACTGGTGCATACCAGAAACAAGCTACAGACTCTATATTCATGTCGATATCTTGTGCATTACAACTACCTTTGAGACTTTAGCTATGTTTTGTATTTCTTCAAGATCTTTGTTAGCTAAATTCACTCTCTCACATTTTCCTTGTATGTCTTTACCTACATCACCAGGAATTTTACGGATATCGTCAGTTACTTTGATGAAAACCTGCAAGTTATTCACTAATGTTTTGCCACGTTTCTCAAGGGAAGTGATAGCTTGTGGGAAGTTTGCAAAATTGGAAGCAATAAACACAAGATCCCGGTGGAGGGACATTTTTTGCAGGATTTCTTTTTATTTTCTTCTTTTTTTTAATTTTTATTTATTAGAAGTACATTACATTACAACCAATTACATTAGTACTCATCACGTATATCTTATTACAATTAATGTACTCCGTCATTTTTTACATGGATAAAAAGGAAAGGTTGAGATTAAGAAAAAAGAGAAAGTGAAGGAAAATAGTGAAGGTGTAAAAACGTGACAACAAGAAAGAACAGAGACCCTGTAGAAAAGAAATTAAAAAAGAAAGGATTAAGAGATAGACACTAAAGAAGAAAAAAAAGAGAAAGAGGAAAAAAGAGAAAAACAAATACTTTGTTATAAGCATCACGCAAATGGGATATACCAACTCTCCAGCTTTCATCCCCCTTTACCTGACCTCAGTTGTTTTTTTAAAGTACTTTTGCACCCTATACTTGTAATAATTCTATAAATGCAGACCACGTCAGGTGGAAGTGATCTGGTTTACCTGCCAGGAGGAGTCTTATCTCTTCTAGGTGTAATGTTTCAAACATATTTGAAATCCACATGTTTATAGTTGGTATTGGAGCGTTTTTCCAGAATTTTAGGATTAACTTTTTTCCAGTTATTAACCCGCAATCTATTAATTTCTTTTGAAACACATTTAGTTCAGGACTATCTTCCGTTGTTCAGAAGATAATCCATTCTGCTTTTGGTATCAGTTTTATTTTAAATAATTTTGTAAAGATTTCAAAAATTTCAATCCAAAATTTTTGAATTTTTGTACAAAAAACAAATGAGTGCGCTATAGTAGCTTCTTGAGATTGACATTTATCACAAATGGATGATACATTGAGGAAAATTTTATTAATTTTAGTTTT
Source organism: Malacoraja senta (assembly GCA_038087875.1). Classification (NCBI taxonomy): domain Eukaryota; kingdom Metazoa; phylum Chordata; class Chondrichthyes; order Rajiformes; family Rajidae; genus Malacoraja; species Malacoraja senta. The sequence goes on from CM075980.1 coordinate 31,344,141, forward strand.
TGAATAATATAATCTATGTAAAATTTTAAATTGTATTAAAGTGTGTCTTACATTAATCGAACATTTATGCACGTTTAATAAATGTTCATTTCACCTTTCCTTTGAGATTTTAATAGCTAATTCTTGTTCCCAGTCTCTTCTAATACCTTCCGTAGATGGTATTTCTACATTTAAGATAATATTATACAAATATGATATTAAGTTTGCTGATTCAGCTTTTATCTGCATTGCTTCATCCAATACATCTGCTGGGATATTATAATGATCTTTTGTATATTTTTTCAAATAGTCACATATTTGAAAATATTTAAAATATTGATTATTTCCCAGTTTATATTTTATTTGTAATTGTTGGAATGATAGTAATTTTCCAGTTTCATACAAGTCACCTAACGTTTTAATTCCTAGTCTATCCCATTGTGTAAAAGATTTGTCTGTAATAGAGGGATTAAACGAAGGGTTATTAACTATTGGAGATAAAAGCGATAGATTTCTTAATTTTAAATTTTGTTTTATTTGTTTCCAAGTTCTGATTGTACTATGTATAATTGGGTTTTTGTTATAATTTATGTTATTCAGTTTCATTGGTGAGAGGAAGATCGCTCCAATATTACCAGAGGAGCAGTCCTCTCTCTCCATTACAATCCAGTCCACTTGCTGGGCAGAGTTGTCCAATGGTTGGATCATATTTTTAATATTTACTGACCAATAATAATACATGAAGTTATGGAGTGCTAAGCCCCCTAATACTTTAGCTTTGTTCAAGTGTGTTCTTTGTATTCTATGGGATTTATAATCCCATATAAAATTAATAATGTCTGAGTCCAATTTAAAAAAAAAACTTCTTTGGTAGGTATATAGGAATCGATTGAAATAGGTATAAAATTTGTGGTAAGAAGACCATTTTTATTGCATTTATTCGGCCTATTTAAGACATCGGAAGCGTTTTCCAAAATTTAATTAATGTATTTAATTTATTAAGTAGAGGATCATAATTTGCTTTGAACATGCCTTGATATGTTCTGGTGATTTCAATACCCAAGTATTTAAATTTTTCTGTAGCTATTTTAAAAGGGAATTTTAAAAGATGTGTTGAGTCTTTCGGTTTTATTGACATAATTTCACTTTTATTCCAATTTATTCTGTATCCAGAAAAGGATCCAAAGTCCTCAATTAGATTTAGTATGTTTGGTATAGTAATTTGAGGTTTTGTAATGTACAATAATATATCAGAATGCAGGATTTCTCTGACGATCCTGACTGCAGCAGATTCTTCTTCTTCAAAACAGTTGATGATTTCTTTTATCTTTTCAAAATTTGCAGCATAGTAGAGTACAGCGTAGAGCCATGTACCCCACCTAGTCAAAACGGGCTGAGGAGGTAGCGGAATCTCGGGTGACATTTCCTTTGACAACTGCACACATGACAGTGCTTTGAGGAAGATTTTCTTGACATTTGAAACTAGGCGATCGACATTTGGAAACAAGCTACTTATGTGCTTGACAATTCTATTAAGTCCTTGAGCTAAGCATGTCAATTGCAACATTTTGGGGAATAAAACTTTAAGAGCACGAGCAGCTTTTTTCTTGTATGGAGCTGCATCAATCACAAACAGAAGAACATTCTCATGTTATATACCTTCTGGCCAAAGTACAGCAAGTGAAGATGTAAACAACTGAGCAATAGTTGAGCTGTTTGACCTCCAATACTTCTGAAGACAAATACTCCTTTGATGGTTCACCTGCCTCCAGTGTACCGATGACCACATTAGCAACATATCTCCCCACAGCATCGGTTGTCTCGTCTACTGAGATCCATATTTTGCATGCAACTTCAACTCTAACTTTATGCACAATAATGTTGGTTGCTGTCAACATCATTTTTCCGTAATGATCACTCACTTTGTAAATGTTCCTCGGTGTATTTCTCTAAAAAAAAAAACACTGAGAGATTTGTTTTCCAATTTCTACAGTGGAATTCCAGCATCAATGAATGCCTTGCACAGATCACTCAAACTTAGATTTGCATCTGGAGCCAGCAGTAAATGTAGTGAGGAGACAAGCTTGGGTATTTGGCTTGGGTAGTCTACACCCCAGCGGTATCAACATTGACTTCTCTAATTTTAGATAACCCTTGCCTTCTTCCTCCTCCCCCTCACCCTACCCAACTCTCCTTCAAGTCCTACTGTCTCCGCCTCTTCCTTTCTTTTTCCCGCCCCCCCACATCAGCTGAAAGAAGGGTCTTGACCCAAAACGTCTCCTATTCCTTCTCTCCATAGATGCTGCCTCACCCTCTGAGTTTCTCCAGCATTTTTTGTCTACCTTCAATTTTTCCAGCATCTGCAGTTCTTTCTTAAATAGATCTTGGCGAAGGCTGAACCAGCGGGCAGCGGCACGAACGAATGAACGACCGACGGTGGCGCCCCCCGTTTTGCCCCAGTGGTGGAAATGTTCTTGTAAGTTATACTATGTTAACACGTTAATAATAACATTAATATTAACATGTTAACATAGAAAACATCATTGTAATCACGGTACAATTAGAGAAAATAGCACGACCTTTTAGCAAAACGGCAAAAAAAGGCTGATTTAGGCACTTGATCGTGAAAAAGGCGTTATCTTGGTGAAATCGTCAAAAAAGGCATGAAAAGGCAATGGCATTTATGGCAAAATCCTGGCTCTAGTCATGAGTATAGTGAGTACAGCAGGGGGCTGAGTACACAGCCTTGAGGTGCTCCCGTACTGATTGTTATCAAGGATTACACATTTCCACCAATACGGACAGACTGTGGTCTGTGGATGAGGAAGTCGAGGATCCAATTGCAGAGGGATGCACAGAGACCCAGATCTGTGAGCTTGGTAACCAGCTTGGAGGGGATGATGGTATTAAACGGCGAGCTGTAGTCTATGAACAACTGCCTGACATACATGTTTTTGTTGTCCAAGTAGTCCAGAGGGGAGTGGAGAGCCAGTGAGATCACATCCACCGTTGACCTGTTGTGGCGGTAAGCAAACTGCAATGGGTCGAGATAGGAGTTGATATGCGCCATAATCAACCTCTCAGAGCACTTCATCACCACAGACGTTAGTGCCACTGGTGGATAGTCATTGAGGCATGTCACCTTGCTCTTCTTGGGCACTGGTATTATTGTTGCCCTTTTAAAGCAGGTGGGAACCACAGACCTCAGAAGTGAGAGGTTGAAAATGTCTGCAAAAACTCCAGCCAGTTGGTCTGCACAGGTTTTGAGAACACGACCGGGTATACCATCGGGTCCAGGCGTTTCCGAGGGTTCAACCCTCTGAAGGATCTTCTGACCTCGTCCTCTGTGACTGACTGAAATATCATCACGGTGAATGGGAGCTCGGGAAGGCACATCAGTGTTCTCCCTATCAAAGCGTGCGTAGAACGCGTTGAGCTCGTCAGGGAGTGATGCTTCGCTGTCGTTTGAGCTGCCTCCTGATTTCGCCTTGTAGGAGGTGATGGCATTCAAGCCCCGCCACAGTTGCCAAACATCCGTCTCATTCTCCAGTTTTGAGCAGAAGTCCCTTTTGGACTTTTTGATGGCCTTACCAAGGTCGTATCTGGACTTCTTGTAGACCTCTGCAACACCAGACCTGAATGCCCGGGATCTTGTCTACAGTAGAATGCGGATCTCATGGCTCATCCAAGGCTTCTGGTTAGGAAACATTCAGAAGGTTTTGTTGGCACGCAGTCCTCCACACATTTCCTTATGAAGACTGTAACGACTGAGGCATATTCATTCAGGTCCTTTGCCGATTCCTTGAACATTGCCCAGTCTATAGACTCCAAGCAGTCCTGGAGTTGTTCCTCTGCCTCTCCCGATCAGCTCTGTGCAGTCCTCACCTCTGGGGGTGCTCTCTTCAGTTGCTGCCTGTAGGCAGGAAGAAGCAGCACCGCAGTATGGTCGGATTTACCGAAGTGAGGGCGATAGGCATCTATGATGGTCGTGTAGCAGTGGTCGAGGATGTTTGGTCCTCTGGTGCTGCAGGAGACTTGTTGGTGGAAGTTAAGGAGAGATTTCTTCAGGTTGGCTTTGTTGAAGTCCCCGGCAACGGTGGTGAACGCCCCGGTGTGGGCTGTCTGGTGCTTGTTGACCACAGCGTGCAGCTCCCCCAGTGCCAGATGGATGTCTGCCTGGGGTGGGATGTAGACAGCGGTCAGGATGATGGCGGTGAATTCCCTCGGTAGGTAGAAGGGGCGGCACTTCACCGTCCGATGTTCGAGGTGTGGAGAGCAGGAGTTAGATAGAACTGCTGTTATGGTTTGTTTCACTTCAAACAGACGAAAACACAATAAAATTAGTAATCAAGTAGTAAAATCTTTATTTTGCCAGGCGGGTGCGGTAGTAAACGCTTACAGTATGTAATATACAGACTATGGGTTCACTCTATCCCCACACAAAGGGGTAATGTTTAATCAGATATATTTACACCCCAATAATCAGCGATTTAGCAATGCTTTATCTCACAGAGCATTGTACAGCCTCTTGCTTCTTAAGATTGACAGGTTCTTCTGAGAGAGGAAAGGTTAGCCCATATATGGTCATGATGAGGAGGCTATTTTTCTGCAGATCAAGCATTTTGGTTTTTTACTTTATTGACGCACATTATAATCTTATAGAGCTAGGGTAGGAGCCAAGAATCTGAACATTCCCTTGATTGTTTTGCTCTATGTTATAAACATTCAAGTATATGTGCTGTTATCTCGCTAGTGTTATGGAAGAATGGCAAAAACATATTTGTTAGCTTTGCTAGTATAATAGGAGAAAGGTGAAAGCCTTTCTTTGCTTCTAATTTTACAGCTGAATCCATTTTTGTAACTTTTAAATCTTTTAAACTTTCTCACTGCCACGTCTGAGCACCACACAGAGTTGACCATGAGGTTGACACCCCCTCCTCTCCCTTTCCCAGTTGCCAGTGTACGGTCCATGCGATGGATTGAGAAAACCTTCAGGCTGGACTGTTGAGTCTGGGGAGCTGGGGGTGAGCCATGTCTCCGTGAAACAGAACACAGAGCATCACAGATATGAAAGAGGTTTACAAAATTAGGCGTTTTAGGAAGAAGGTGTTTCCTTGAGCAAATGGTACAGTGGGTCAAAGGACCTGTTTCTGTGTTGTATAACTCTATGACCTGGCCAGTGGAGCTATCCAAATACAATGTCATGCACTGTGCAGTCACACCTGTGGTATTCCAGATACACCTTTACAGTGCTTAAAGAAAGAATTATTCTAGCTGGAGTCGGAGATAGAGAAGGTTGCCTAAGGATACAGAGGGAGTTAAATCAGCTGGAAAGTTGGGAATATTAACTTTAATCCAGACAAGTGAGAGATAACGCACTTTGGGAAGTCAAATTCAGGAAGCACATGTAGAATAAATGTCAGGGACCTTAGGAGCATTAATGTTCAGTGAGAACATAGAGTGCAACTCCACAGCTCGCTAAAAATGACAACACAGATGGAGAGTGTAGTGTAAAAGGATTTGGTATGCTTTCCTTCATAGGCCAAGGCATGCAGTACGAGCTGGGACTTCATGTTGCATATGTACATAACATTGGTTACACTGCATAGAGTAATGTGCATAATTCTAGTCATCACACGACTGGAAGAGTGTGCAGAAGGGATTTATTGGGATGTTAGAAAAGAAAACAGAACATTTGAAAAACTCAGCAGGTCAAGCAGCATCTGTGGAGGAACTAGATGGGGAGGGTATGATGGTCAGGCAGAACCAGGTGGGTGATGGGAATGGGAGGGATAAAAAAGAGAGAAGAAAGCTAAGACAGACAAAAAAAAGCTGGAGTAACTCAGCGGGTCAGACAACATCTCTGGAGAAAAGGAATAGGTGACGTTTTGGGTCGAGACTATGTCTGAAGAAAGGTCTCAACCGGAAATATCACCTATTTCTTCTCTCCAGAGATGCTGTCTGACCCACTGAGTTACTCCAGCTTTTTGTGTCTATCTTCGGTTTAAATCAGCATCTGCAGTTCCTTCCTACAAAGAGAGCTAGACGGTTTTCACTCCCATACCCTCTGCCAACCTGGTTCCACCTGCTCAGCATCCCCTCTCTACCTGTTTCTCCCCATCACCTATCAGCATCCAACCCACCCACCTGTCTCCGCCAGGTTTCATCTACTCATCTTCTCCTCTCCACCTGGTTCTACCCATCACCTGCAAGCCTCTGTCTCAACCCACCACGTCCTGGTATATATCAGCAATCTTTCCTGTTCGCTTAGTCCTAATGCAGGGTCTTGATCTGAAATGTGGACATGCCTCCATAGATGCTGCTTGACACAGAATTCTTCCAACTTTGTTGTAGATGCCAGCATCTGCAATCTATTTTGTCTTCATCGGAGATTGTAGTTATAGAGATTAAATCAACTGGATTTATTCTCTCGTTTCCCTTATCCCTAACCAGTCTGAAGAAGGGTCTCGACTCGAAACTTCACCCTTTCCTTCTCACCAGAGATGCTGCCTGTCCCGCTGAGTTACTCCAGCATTTTGTGTCTGAGATGTTATCTTTGCATTAGCACTGTAATTCTATTTGGTGCATGTGATCAATGTTAAATATTAAATTTGGTTCATGACCGAACTTAAAGTAATAGATTATGGAAATAATTAGGAGTTTCAAAAATACAGGTTTATTAATATTATATAGAGACTACTCCCTATGGCTTTATTAAATATGATAGTCATATTTCATTCACAAGCAATTTATGCCATCTCAAACTGTGTTAGTAAGATACTAAAAATATATGCACTCCCTGACAAATGCCATGTTATTCATGATCATTAATTTTACTCGTGTTAATGGGATGGAACACCGTGTGACAAAGTGAATTATACAATTGTTCTTTTTTTAAAAATTATTTATTGTATTTTTATTTTATTTATTAGAAGTATTTTACATTACAGTAATCTGCAATAATGTAAGTTTATACTTTTCTTGTACCACTTCTTATTTTAAACTTTAATAGGAAAAAAGGATAGAAAGAGTTAGTAAAGATAGTCAGTGAGTGATTGAAAGAGTGGTCCAGGAACACCCATATGAACCTAAACCACAAAAATAGTTAAAAAAGAAAAGAAAAAAACCAAAAGGAGGAAAAAGAAAAAAGAAAAAAGAAAGTAAGATAGGACAATATGAAAGGGATGTACCTATTTCTTATCTTTACTCACCCCTCGCCAAGTCCTAAAACCATTTATTATCAACATTTTGTTGCACCCTATGTTTGTAATAAGTCGATATATGGAGACCAAATCTTTTGGAATTGGTCTTGTTTACCTGCTAGGAGGAATCTCATATCTTCTAGGTGTAACAATTCCGACATATTAGAAGTCCACATTTTTATTGTTGGCGTAGGAGCATTTTTCCAGAATTTCAGTATCAGTTTTTTTGCCGTTATTAAGCCATAATTAAGAAAACTCCTTTGAAACGAAGTCAGCTCCAAACTTGCTTCTATTGTTCCAAAAATAATCAATTCTGCATTTGGTTTCAGTTTTATTTTAAATAATTTAGTGAAAATTTCAAAAATTTCATTCCAAAATTTTTGGATTTTTATACAAAAAACAAAAGAATGTGCTATAGTTGATTCTTGGATTAGGAATTTATCACAGATAGCAGAGGTAATTGGGTAAAATTTACTTAATTTAGCTTTTGAATAATATAATCTATGTAAAATTTTAAATTGAATCAGAGTATGTCTTACGTTAATCGAGCATTTATGCACATATAATAGGTGTTTATCCCAACTCTCTTTCGAGATTTTTATATAGAAACATAGAAACATAGAAATTAGGTGCAGGAGTAGGCCATTCTGCCCTTCGAGCCTGCACCGCCATTCAATATGATCATGGCTGATCATCCAACTCAGTATCCCGTACCTGCCTTCTCTCCATACCCTCTGATTCCTTTAGCCACAAGGGCCACATCTAACTCCCTCTTAAATATAGCCAATGAACTGGCCTCAACTACCCTCTGTGGCAGAGAGTTCCAGAGATTCACCACTCTCTGTGTGAAAAAAGTTCTTCTCATCTCGGTTTTAAAGGATTTCCCCCTTATCCTTAAGCTGTGACCCCTTGTCCTGGTCTTCCCCAACATCGGGAGCAATCTTCCTGCATCTAGCCTGTCCAACCCCTTAAGAATTTTGTAAGTTTCTATAAGATCCCCTCTCAATCTCCTAAATTCTAGAGAGTATAAACCAAGTCTATCCAGTCTTTCTTCATAACACAGTCCTGACATCCCAGGAATCAGTCTGGTGAACCTTCTCTGCACTCCCTCTATGGCAATAATGTCCTTCCTCAGATTTGGAGACCAAAACTGTACGCAATACTCCAGGTGTGGTCTCACCAAGACCCTGTACAACTGCAGTAGAACCTCCCTGCTCCTATACTCAAATCCTTTTGCTATGAAAGCTAACATACCATTCGCTTTCTTCACTGCCTGCTGTACCTGCATGCCTACTTTCAATGACTGGTGTACCATGACACCCAGGTCTCGCTGCATCTCCCCTTTTCCTAGTCGGCCACCATTTAGATAATAGTCTGCTTTCCTGTTTTTGCCACCAAAATGGATAACCTCACATTTATCCACATTATACTGCATCTGCCAAACATTTGCCCACTCACCCAGCCTATCCAAGTCACCTTGCAGTCTCCTAGCATCCTCCTCACAGCTAACACTGCCCCCCAGCTTAGTGTCATCTGCAAACTTGGAGATATTGCCTTCAATTCCCTCATCCAGATCATTAATATATATTGTAAATAGCTGGGGTCCCAGCACTGAGCCTTGCGGTACCCCACTAGTCACTGCCTGCCATTGTGAAAAGGACCCATTTACTCCTACTCTTTGCTTCCTGTTTGCCAGCCAGTTCTCTATCCACATCAATACTGAACCCCCAATGCCATGTGCTTTAATTTTGTATACTAATCTCTTATGTGGGACCTTGTCGAAAGCCTTCTGGAAGTCCAGATACACCACATCCACTGGTACTCCCCTATCCACGCTACTAGTTACATCCTCGAAAAATTCTATAAGATTCGTCAGACATGATTTACCTTTCGTAAATCCATGCTGACTTTGTCCAATGATTTCACCACTTTCCAAATGTGCTGCTATCCCATCTTTAATAAGTGACTCTAGCAGTTTCCCCACTACCGACGTTAGACTAACTGGTCTGTAATTCCCGTTTTCTCTCTCCCTCCCTTCTTAAAAAGTGGGGTTACGTTTGCTACCCACCAATCCTCAGGAACTACTCCAGAATCTAAAGAGTTTTGAAAGATTATTACTAATGCATCCACTATTTCTGGAGCTACTTCCTTAAGTACTCTGGGATGCAGCCTATCTGGCCCTGGGGATTTATCGGCCTTTAATCCATTCAATTTACCCAACACCACTTCCCGACTAACCTGGATTTCACCCAATTCCTCCAACTCCTTTGACCCGCGGTCCCCTGCTATTTCCGGCAGATTATTTATGTCTTCCTTAGTGAAGACGGAACCAAAGTAGTTATTCAATTGGTCTGCCATATCCTTGTTCCCCATGATCAACTCACCTGTTTCTGTCTGCAAGGGACCTACATTTGTTTTAACTAATCTCTTTCTTTTCACATATCTATAAAAACTTTTGCAGTAGCTAGTTCCTGTTCCCATTCTCTTCTAATCCCATCCGATGATGGAATTTCTATGTTTAAAATGGAATTATATAGGTATGATATTAAATTAGCTGATTCCGCTTTTATATTCATTATCCCATCTAATAGGTCAGGAGACATATTTTGATATTCTCGTGTATACTTTTTCAAATAGTCACGTATTTTAAAATATTTGAAATATTGATTACTATTCAAGTTGTATTTAAGTTGTAGTTGGTGAAATGTTAAAAAACTACCATTATCATACATATCTCCAAACGTTTTAATTCCTACTCTTTCCCAATTTATAAAAGATCTATCTATCATAGAAGGTTTAAACGAAGGGTTATTCATTATAGGTGAGAGAAGTGATAGATTTCTTAATTTTAACGTTAATTTTATTTGTTTCCAAATTCTAATTGTACTATGAATAATTGGATTTTTACTATATATTGTATTCTTCATTTTTGTTGGTGAGAGAAGGATCGCTCCTATGTTAAAAGGGGAACAGTCCTCTCTCTCCATTACTATCCAATCCACCTGCTGGGCCGAATTGTCCAACAGGTGAATCATATTTTTGACATTTGTGGCCCAGTAATAATATAAAAAATTAAAACATTAATAGTGATAATCCGCCAAATTCTTTAGGTTTACACAAATGTTTTCTTTGGATTCTGTGGGATTTATAGTCCCATATAAAGTTTGTAATATCAGCATTCAATTTTAAAACAAAAATTTTTGGTAAGTATATTGACTGGAATAGATATAAAATTTGTGGTAAAAAGATCATTTTTATAGCATTAATTCGGTCTATAAGAGACATCGGGAGGGTTTTCCAGAATTTAATCAGTGTGTTTAGTTTATTGAGTAAGGGCATATAGTTTGCATTAAATAGAGCTTTATATTTTCTAGTAATTTCAATTCCCAAATATTTAAATTTTTCTGAAGCGATTTTAAAAGGGAATTTTAACAGGTGTGTCGGTTCTTGAGGTTTAATCGTCATAATTTCACTTTTATTCCAATTTATTCTATATCCTGAAAACGATCCAAATTCCTCTATTAAATTTAATATATTTGGTATGCTAATTTGTGATTTTGTGATATATAGTAGTACATCATCTGCGTATAAAGATATCTTATTATTTGAGTATTTTGCATTGTACCCATGAATGTTCAGATGTATCCTAATACTTTCCGCTAACGGTTCTATTACAAGAGCAAATAGCAGAGGTAATAATGAACAACCCTGTCTATTTCCCCTTGATAACTGAAATTTCGAGGACAAAATATTATTCTGGTAGTAGGCCTATCAAATAATAATTTTACCCAAGCGATAAAATTCTCTCCCATTTGAAATTTTTGCAATACTTTAACCATATAATCCCATTCCACTTGATCAAATGCTTTTTCTGCATCCAGTGAAATAATTGATAAGTCTTGTTCTTCGGTTTTATGTGAGTGCATTATATTAAACAGACGTCTCAGGTTATTGCTTGAGTATCTCTTGGGTATAAACCCTGTTTGATCCGGATTTATTAATTTACTAACATAGTTACTTAGCCTTCTAGCTAATGTTTTCGCTAATATTTTTTTATCTGTATTTAACAGCGCAATAGCTCTATAAGAACACGGATCTTCTAAATCTTTAGCTTTTTTAGGTATAAGTGTAATCGTTGATTCCGCTAATGTTTCTGGAAGTGTATGTTCTTTAAAAGCATATGTATACATTTTGTGTAGTCGTGGTGTAATTATCTCGTAAAATCTTTTATAAAATTCATTACTAAAACCATTTGGTCCTGGTGTTTTTCCATTCTTTAATGTCTTTATTGTTTCTTCTATTTCCTTAGTTGAGACTTGTGCACCTAATTCCTCTTGTTCACTCAAATTGAGTTTTGGGAGATTACAATTATCCAGGAACTCTCTAACTTTGGTACTATCTGCTACCACTTTAGATGTATATAAGTTTTGATAAAATTGAGCGAATCTTTTATTAATATCCTTAGGTAGTGTTAACAATTCCCCTTTATCTGATTTAATCTTTAAAATCGTGTGATCCTTTTCCCGTTTTTTCAGTTGTTGAGCCAGAAGTTTGTGTGGTTTATCCCCAAATTCAAAATTTTCCTGTTTTGTAATTTGAAATAATCTAATAACATTTGCTGATAATATTTTGTTTAATTTAAATTTCATTATTGTTATTTTATTATGTTTGTCTATAGTTGGCTCTTTAGCATTATCTAATTCCAATTTTCTAATTCGTTCTTCTAACTGCCTTTGTTCTTTCTTATTCCTTTTATTTAAAAAAGCTTGGTATGAGATTATAGATCCTCTAATAACTGCTTTGAATGATTCCCATAGTAGAACTGGTGAGGTCTCTGGGGTATCATTATTCTTTTAAAAAAGTTCCATCTGTTGTTTTAAATATATTTCCCCTTGTGGGTCATTTAAGATTTGAGGATTAAACCTCCAAAACGATTTATTAGTAGGCATTCCTTCTAATTTTTAAAAAATGTTAACGGGGAGTGATCAGAAATTATACTATTGTGATACTTTGGATTCAGTGTATAGGGAATTAGTTTTGTATCCACTAAGAAATAGTCGATACGTGAATAAGTTTTGTGTACCATTGAATAAAACGAGTATTCCCTTCCGACAGGGTTAGCAATCCTCCAAACATCTGTTATATTTGTATATTTTATGTAAATATTTAAGATTTCCATGGTTTTAGATTTTGTGTTGCCCCTGCTCTGTTGTGAAGATTTATCCAAGTATGGATCTAAAACACAGTTAAAATCTCCCCCCAATTATCACATTTTGATAAATTGAACTCTGTAATTATGTTCAGGATTTTATTAAAAAATTGGGGATTATCAAAATTAGGCGCATCAATATTTACCAAGGTAATTGGGGTAGCATGAATCTCTCCGGTAACTATAAGGTATCTCCCTTCCTTATCTGTTATGATATTCTTCGATTTAAATGGTATACCTTTTTGAATAATAATTGCTGTGCCTCTAGCTTTGGAAATATATGAAGATTGGTATGTTTGGCCTATCCAGTTTGCCTTCAATCTGGCTTGAGCTTGCAGTTTCAAGTGAGTTTCTTGTAGAAATATTATGTCCGTATTGAGTGACTTCAATTGTGCAAAAATCTTACCCCTTTTAATTGGTTCATTAGCACCCCTAATATTCCAACTGCAGAATGTGATTCCTCCAAATTTATTTTGTTTATCGTCTTGCATTTTAAATTATTTAATACCTTTTAAACATGTGGTGCAACCAATACCTTAGGTCTCTGGCTGTTGGGCGAGCATTTGCAATATTAAATTCAGTTATTACATCCCTCTCAAAATTGTCCTTAAGCAAAGAAACAAAAAAGTGTACATTATTGTGACATTTAAAAAAAATCAAAAAAGTGAGGTTAAAGTGTCTAAAAATGATGACACTGTAACCAATTATCCACCTAATGGTGGTAGTTACACAATTAATGACTTCCGTAGTTGTTAATCTACATTTAGCTCCGTCCCCTTGAATGATCTTACTAAAAGGAGTTGGGACCCATTCAAAGCCAGATTTTATGTGTCAGCATTACCGTATCTACCATATCTATATATCTAAATAAATCTTCTCTAAAATCAATTCAATTCAATTCAATTCAATTCCTTTATTGTCATCTTGCAAGCAACAGTTGTGCAGTGCAAAACGAAAAGACGTTTCCCAGGGAATACCGGAGCATCGCACATGACGTTTAAAACATTTCACACATAATAATAACAACACTAAAACAATCCAGTCCCTGATGGAACAGTATAAGTTAAAATAGATACAAACAACGTTAAAGTACAGTAAGACCAATCATAAACATGTCCGGGGTGGCTGATTTGAGTGGCCAGTGCCAGTTATTGAAGTGGCCAGTGCCAGTTATTATAGTCTCCAATCTTATCTACCATTTACTTATGTTAACAATCATTACATTTTCTTCCCCTTCCATACTAATCTGCCTTTGGTTGGAAGGGATTAACCCGATTCAGGCACCTGGCTATTTGCCAAGATTCTGAATCTCCTCACCTCCTTCCACACAGAATTTGAACTGCAGCCTATCATAATTTCTAAATCAGTATTTTAGTCTGTTATAAATCTATTTCCTTATATTTAGCCCCCCTCCTCCCCTACCCGGGGGTGTCAATCCTTATACTGAATTATTACATTTTATCAATTAAGCAGGTCGATTTTAAATCAATTACTATTACTGTTAGTGTGTTAATTTCAATAACTTTAATTACTATTACTATATTAGTTCAGTAGTTTTTGTGTTAGTATGGAATTAATGTAGGGAATTTTTTTTAACAGTCTTTCATTCAGGAATTTTTATTTTCAAATCCGTCTTCGTTAGGTTCCTCATTCAGCCACGCCCTTGTTATTCCATCTTTCGCTCATGTTGGAGCCGAATATGTCCTTGAAGAGATAAGAGTGTCTAGACAGCCGCACATGGAGAAGCTGCGCCATCTTAATCCTTTTTAAAAGTTTTAAAAGATATTTCTATCGACCTTCCCTCAGCCGTTGTCTGTAGAATAAAAACCTTGCCTTGAGGATGTGATGTTTTACTTAAGCATCTATTTCTTTTAAGATGTCTTGAGCGTATTTGTAAGCAGCTTCTGGATCGTTAAACTTACGTTCGGTACCATTATAAGTAATGATCATCTTAGCTGGATAAATTATTCCATATCTAATGTTCCTGTGCCCTTTCAAGATCTGTGTATTTTTAAATGCTTCTCGTTTTTTTAGCAATTTCATAGGGATAGTCTCTAAAAAGTTTGATAGTGTCCGTCCCAAACGTCATAATCTTTCCATATTGAATTTTTCCCATGGCATCTTCCAAAGCTGAAATGTCCCGAAATTTCACAATGATCTGTCGTGGGGGAGCTCCTTTTGTTTGTGCCCTTGATTTTGCCCGTTTCACCCGGTGTGCCACTTCTATTTTCGGTTTAGCTGGCAGGTCAAGTATATGTTTAAGTAAGTTGGCAGTGTACTCTCGGGGCTCATTCCCCTCCGCTCCTTCTGTCACTCCAACTATTCTTAAATTCTGCCGTCTTGACCGTGCTTCCAAATCAAGGCATTTATCCGACGTTTTAGCCAGCTGACCCACGACACATTCATAATTCTTCTTGATTTTCTGCATTTCTTCAGCCATTTGTAACATTGCTATTTCCATATCTTTCATGGTAATACAACATGTTGTAACAGTTTGGTGGACCACATCCAACTTATTAGTACAATCTTCTTCCACCTTATCAATTTTCAAAGATAATTCACCATGCACATCGTCAATTTGTTTATTTATATTGCCGATTGAATCAATTACTTTCTGATTCCCAATGTTCATGTTCTCCATCATGCTCTCCATCATACTTTTATTACATGCCAAAAGTTCATTTTTTAACTCACTCACCGATGTCTTAATGTCCTCCAGCTCTTTATCCTTTAAAACTTTTTCAGCCGTTTCAGCCTTTGATCTTGTAGTCATTTTCAGGGCTGGTTCAGCAGTTATTTCTTCAGGTTCTTGAATTTTTTCAGGTGGTGACTGTTTTTTCAGAAGTTGCTTGGAGACAGATCTCTGAGGGCTCTGACAGGGAGTCGTTCTTTTCATTTAAAAATACCTTAAACCTCCGTTATTTTCGCGGCGATTTCTGATGACGTCATCAGCACCGCGACAAGTTTATACACTTGGTCCCGACTTCCCAATCGATTTTTA
Organism: Malacoraja senta; assembly: GCA_038087875.1. NCBI lineage: Eukaryota > Metazoa > Chordata > Chondrichthyes > Rajiformes > Rajidae > Malacoraja > Malacoraja senta. The sequence continues at coordinate 31,359,532 of CM075980.1, forward strand.
AAGCGAGAATCGCAAATTTCGGGAACGGAGCTAAATGCTGCGCCTGTTCAGTTCAACATGGTGCCACCGGAAGTCCGTGCTGTTATCTCGCTAGTGTTATGGAAGAATGGCAAAAACATATTTGTTAGCTTTGCTAGTATAATAGGAGAAAGGTGAAAGCCTTTCTTTGCTTCTAATTTTACAGCTGAATCAATTTTTGTAACTTTTAAATCTTTTAAACTTTCTCACTGCCACGTCTGAGCACCACGCAGAGTTGATCATGAGGTTGACACCCCCTCCTCTCCCTTTCCCAGTTGCCAGTGTACGGTCCATGCGATGGATTGAGAAAACCTTCAGGCTGGACTGTTGAGTCTGGGGAGCTGGGGGTGAGCCATGTCTCCGTGAAACAGAACACAGAGCATCACAGATATGAAAGAGGTTTACAAAATTAGGCGTTTTAGGAAGAAGGTGTTTCCTTGAGCAAATGGTACAGTGGGTCAAAGGACCTGTTTCTGTGTTGTATAACTCTATGACCTGGCCAGTGGAGCTATCCAAATACAATGTCATGCACTGTGCAGTCACACCTGTGGTATTCCAGATACACCTTTACAGTGCTTAAAGAAAGAATTATTCTAGCTGGAGTCGGAGATAGAGAAGGTTGCCTAAGGATACAGAGGGAGTTAAATCAGCTGGAAAGTTGGGAATATTAACTTTAATCCAGACAAGTGAGAGATAACGCACTTTGGGAAGTCAAATTCAGGAAGCACATGTAGAATAAATGTCAGGGACCTTAGGAGCATTAATGTTCAGTGAGAACATAGAGTGCAACTCCACAGCTCGCTAAAAATGACAACACAGATGGAGAGTGTAGTATAAAAGGATTTGGTATGCTTTCCTTCATAGGCCAAGGCATGCAGTACGAGCTGGGACTTCATGTTGCATATGTACAAAACATTGGTTACACTGCATAGAGTAATGTGCATAATTCTAGTCATCACACGACTGGAAGAGTGTGCAGAAGAGATTTATTGGGATGTTAGAAAAGAAAACAGAACATTTGAAAAACTCAGCAGGTCAAGCAGCATCTGTGGAGGAACTAGATGGGGAGGGTATGATGGTCAGGCAGAACCAGGTGGGTGATGGGAATGGGAGGGATAAAAAAGAGAGAAGAAAGCTAAGACAGACAAAAAAAAGCTGGAGTAACTCAGCGGGTCAGACAACATCTCTGGAGAAAAGGAATAGGTGACGTTTTGGGGCGAGACTATGTCTGAAGAAAGATCTCAACTGGAAATATCACATATTTCTTCTCTCCAGAGATGCTGTCTGACCCACTGAGTTACTCCAGCTTTTTGTGTCTATCTTCGGTTTAAATCAGCATCTGCAGTTCCTTCCTACAAAGAGAGCTAGACGGTTTTCACTCCCATACCCACTGCCAACCTGGTTCCACCTGCTCAGCATCCCCTCTCTACCTGTTTCTCCCCATCATCTATCAGCATCCAACCCACCCACCTGTCTCCGCCAGGTTTCATCTACTCATCTTCTCCTCTCCACCTGGTTCTACCCATCACCTACAAGCCTCTGTCTCAACCCACCATGTCCTGGTATATACCAGCAACCTTTCCTGTTCGCTTAGTCCTAATGCAGGGTCTTGATCTGAAATGTGGACTTATGCCTCCATAGATGCTGCTTGACACAGAGTTCTTCCAACTTTGTTGTAGATTCCAGCATCTGCAATCTATTTTGTCTTCATCGGAGACTGTAGTTATAGAGATTAAATCAACTGGATTTATTCTCTCGTTTCCCTTATCCCTAACCAGTCTGAAGAAGGGTCTCGACTCGAAACTTCACCCTTTCCTTCTCACCAGAGATGCTGCCTGTCCCGCTGAGTTACTCCAGCATTTTGTGTCTGAGATGTTATCTTTGCATTAGCACTGTAATTCTATTTGGTGCATGTGATCAATGTTAAATATTAAATTTGGTTCATGACCGAACTTAAAGTAATAGATTATGGAAATAATTAGGAGTTTCAAAAATACAGGTTTATTAATATTATATAGAGACTACTCCCTATGGCTTTATTAAATATGATAGTCATATTTCATTCACAAGCAATTTATGCCATCTCAAACTGTGTTAGTAAGATACTAAAAATATATGCACTCCCTGACAAATGCCATGTTATTCATGATCATTAATTTTACTCGTGTTAATGGGATGGAACACCGTGTGACAAAGTGAATTATACAATTGTTCTTTTAAGATTAACTATGATAGTTAATTTATCCATCTTATGCACTTTACAAGAGGTTAAATTTTAACCGGAGGTCATCTGGCACAATCCCGAGAATGGCCACCCAAAATGTGTTTACCTACAAATTAACAGCAATATTCCAGCCACTGTCTTCTCCACAGTGGCCATTATTGGGCAGTCAAATCAGCTACTTGTGTCAAAACAGTCAGTTCTCATAACTCAGACTTTGGTGCACAGGCACACTGTTGCGACTGGGACAGAAACTGTGCCTGGTTCATTCAGGTCTATCTGAAGTCAATGGCAAAGAACACCCTAAAGGTAAGTTGTTATTGATTTATAAGAACCAACAGCAGTATCAGAAACATTTGAAAATATGATGCCACTGTCAAGTGGGAGGGAGGCGAGGCAGAGCCTGAAGCATAAAAGCAAAGTGTTTAATTATTTAACTGCATAATAGATACTCCAAAACAAATGACCTAACAGGCAAGAGCAAAAGCTAAAGTATCAACATTAAATAAGTAAACAGATTCAGTAGGTTAAATGTATTAGTTTGAACAATGTAAGTAACTAACATGGTATTAAAATGCTGGAGAAACTCAGCGGGTGAGGCAGCATATATGGAGCGAAGTCGGAAGAAGGGTCTCGACCCAAAACGTCGCCTATTTCTTCGCTCCTTAGATGCTGCCTCACCCGCTGAGTTTCTCCAGCATTTTTGTGTACCTTTGATTTTCCAGCATCTGCAGTTCCTTCTTAAACATGGCATTAAAGATGATTTAATGAGCATAAGAGGTGATAAACAGTATATCAATTAATTTATTATTTAAAAAATGTAGGTGTAGTAGGACTGCAGAATGTGGCCATTTATGGATCATGCAATTGTCCCAGATTTGGACCAAGTAACTGCCTGGACAAGCTCACGGTCAGATTCATTGAGCTGGTTAAAGAGGCTCAAGATTCAAGATTCAAGAGAGTTTATCGTCATGTGTCCCAGATAGGACAATTAAATTCTTGCTTTGCTTCAGCACAACAGAATATAGTAGACATGAATACAGAACAGATCAGTGTGTCCATATACCATTACATAAATATATACACACATGAATAAATAAAACAGATAAAGTGCAAATAAACAGATAATGGGCTATTAATGTTCAGAGTTTTGTTTGAGTTGAGTTTAATAGCCTGATGGCTGTGGGGAAGTAGCTATTCCTGAACCTGGACGTTGTAGTCCAAGGTGCTCCAAGGTGAGAGTGGAACATTTGAATATTTTATTCCACCTGAGAGATTACAAATGGAAGAAATTGGGGAAGAAAGTCCAAATTTGACCTTCAGAGTAGAACAAATCATGTAAAAGCATTGCAGATGTTGTATGGGATATCTCAAGGTCAATCACAGCATCAGGCTCAGAACATAGGTATCCGTGGTTTATGCTATCGTGTTTTCCAGATCATGAGGTTTTGGAGTCAAAGACTGTGTAGGAAGGAACTGCAGATGCTGGTTTGAACCGAAGATAGACACAAAAAAGCTGGAGTAACTCAGCGGGTCAGACAGCATCTCTGGAGAGAAGGAATAAGTGATGCTCCCATTCCTTTTCTCCAGAGATGCTGTCTGACCCGCTGAGTTACTCCAGCTTTTTTGTGTCTACCTGGAAATACCAATGCCCTGAACTCAAGATAACATTTACTGAACTCTAAACATTCTACATTTGACGTTGCAGTCTTGTGAATTCCAGTGGGATTGTTCGGTTGTCAAGTGGGAAGAAAGAAATGCAATTAGTAGGTCTGCAGGCAATGAAGAGACCAGCTGGGAAGAGTTCCGGTTAATGAGGAGAAAAAAAATGCAGGAACTCATTATAGGGGAAAATGTGGGGTGTGTGCAACAAGCATGTTGTTGGCCATGGATTCAAAGCAGCGTTTGGGAAGCTGAATAGCTTTCTGTTTTGGACCTGCAGTGGGCTGCAGATATCAAATGTGTGACCAGCCATACCTTGCCCAGCCATTCAGAAACAATTGCATGGAGTCAGTTGGCAGGCAAGACCTTTCAGAAAGGGTGAGGCTGCCAGGTGGCAGGGGAGAGAAGTGGGTCTGCAGCTGGTCAGAATAGGCCACTAATGTGTCAAATCTGAAAAGCTTAGGGGGGAAAAAAAGCACTTATTCCTTAGAAAACAATACATTTTGGAAGCATTCTGTTGCTTTCTATTTAAGGACTGCCAATTAGATCTCTCAACAGCCAGGTTCCACCATGCATCCTTTATACACATCCCGTTGGAGATGACTTCCAAATTCTGCAGTTATAAAACTGGTGGTCCTGGATGAGCAATCAGTTTCCAACCCAGTTATTCACACACACTTGCTTACACTCAAAGTAACTCCCTTTGCAAATTCTAATCACTTTTTTCAACTGGTTTCCATAATTAAATGGACTCCTGCCTGTTTCGGACATGGCAGGTGTATGCCCATGAAAGTGGCTACCTGAAAGTTGCTTCCGATGTACAAATCAGATAACATCTTCAATTGCAGACACACATCTTCAAAGTGAAAATGTGCCAATTGCAAATGCTCATTGACTATGCAAATTGCTCTCTAGTTCTAGTCAAAGTATACAATGGTAAATACTACAGATGGAGTCCAACTGACATAATAACGACTGCCAAAAAGTATGTTTATGAGTCACTGAACTACCTATTTCATAATTACCCCTTCTAAGGGCGGCGCGGTGGCGCAGCGGTAGAGTTACTGCCTGACAGCACTTGCTACGTCAGAGACCCGGGTTCGATCCCGACTAAGAGTGCTTGTTTGTACGGAGTTTGTACGTTCTCCCCATGACCGCGTGGGTTTTCTCCAAGATCTTCGGTTTCCTCCCACACTCCAAAGACATACAGGTTTGTAGGTTAATTGGCTTGGTATAACTGCAATTGTCCTTCGTGTGTGCCGGATAGTGTTAATGTGTGGGGATCACTGGTCGGTGGGCCAAAGGGCCTGTTTCCACGCTGTATCTGTAAACTAAACTAAACTAACCCACAATCTGGTCAAGATTATAGGAGGTGCAAATTCAATTTCATAGGTCTGTATGTAGTAAATGCATGAATGAACAGGATAACAAGGCAACAGTAAAGGGGCTGTCCCAATGCGGCGACCTAATTGGCGAGTTTAGAAGAGTTTAGGAGAGTTTGAAAAAATGGCATGTTGAAGACCTCCTTCGACTATGTAGAAGACCTCCGTCGACCTCCTTCGACTATGTTGAAGACTAGCTTCGACTAGCTTCGGGAAAATTGGACACCGAATAGTGGAGAGTGAAGACGACCTCTTTCGACCTCCCTTCGACTATGTTGAACACTATCTACGACTACCTTCGATTACCTTCGACTACCCTCGATTACCTACAAATAACATGCCGACCTACTTCGACTAAATCTACGAGTAAAAGAAATATCTTTTTTTACTCGCAGGCATTATTCAGCATGTTGAAAAATACGCCGTCACCTAGCTGAGGCCTCGAGTACGCAGGGACCACTCTCGAGCATGAAGGAGAGTTACAAAGACCTCCTAAGACCGAGTGTCGACCATGCTGCGAGTATGAGTCGAGGGCAAACTCGTCAGAACTCGCGGATTAGGTCGCCGCAGTGGGACAGCCCCTTAACACAAAGCCCTCTGCCAATATCAGCATCAGCATGCAAATTACTGTGATGTGCTCACTCACTTTCCATTGTCTCGCAGTTAATGAATTATTTAGAAGCAAGCTGTTTATGATGTTAAAATAGCTGGCTCAGTCAGCATTTCAGCAGCAAATGTAAACCCTTTACATAACTTGCATTTATCTCAGAAAAAAATTAATGCATAAGTTTAACCACCCAGAAATATCATACAAATTGTGCAAAAATCCTTGCTTGGCCAAATGGCAAAAATTCTGAAAGCTTTAACAAATTAGCATTCATTCTCTTTCTCTTCTTCCTTCTGTGAAATTACATTTCTCAATTGACACCCAAAGATCTGAACTGAATTCAGAAAGATCATTTCAATTAAAATTTAGGCTTAATGTGAGAACATAAGTAGAAGTATCCCTCCGATCCCCTATTCAATAAAATTATGCCTTTCCCGCTTTACCACATGATCATCAAATTCTGACACCAGACTGCTAAAAAAATGGAGTGTCTTTCGATTGTTGATATTGGTTTATTATTGGGCCATATTTCACCCCGCTTCCTCAAGTCAATGACCAGCTCCTTCGTTTTGCTGACATTGAAGGAGAGATTATTATATTGGCACCATGTCAAGTTTATCGTCATGTGCGAGGTACAGCGAGGTACAGGTACTATTAAAATCTTGCTTGTAGCTGCATCACAGGCATAGACTCAGACACAAATACAAATGATAAAGAAAGATGGTGAAAAAAGAGTGCAAAAAAAAGACATCTGTGTAAAATTACACAATTAGAAAACAAGTCCAAAGTAGTACAAGAGGTCATCCTTAATGTTCCATTGCTGAGGTAGGATTGGGGCTATAGTGGTGTTTTCAAGAACTTAACAGCTGCAGGAAAGTGTTCCTGAACTGGGCAGTGGGACTTCAGTCCCTTCTGTCCAAAGCAAGAAGAGGATGCGGCCCAGAGCTACCTTCCTTTACTTCAACTAGTCATTGTTTGAGATCGAGCCCACTATGGTAGTGCTGCCTGCAAAAATGGAGTTTGAACAGAATTTAATTGCTCAGCCGTGAGTATACAGGAAGTTTAGTAAAGGATGAAAATGCAGCATTGTAGGGCACAGTATTGCGAATTATCATGGACAATGTTTTGTCACTTATCCTAAATGATTGAGGACTATGGGTCAGGAACCCAAGGATCCAGATGCAATAGGTGTGTAGGAAGGAACTGCAGATGCTGGTTTATATCATAGACACAAAATGCTGGAGTAACTCAGCAGGACAGGCAGCATTAGAGAGAAGGAATGGGTGATGTTTCGGGTCGAGACCCGAGTCTGAAGAAGGGTCTCGACCCGAAGCGTCACCCATGCCTTCTCTCCAGAGATGCTGCCTGTCCCGCAATAGGTAGTGTTGAGTTGTTGGTCCTGGAGTTTGCTTGAAATTTATTACTTATGCCATTTAATTCAATGAAGTTGATTCAAATAGAAAGCATTTTATCAGGATGCATCACAGCTTGCTTTGGGAATAGCTCCATCCAAGATCGCATTAAATTAACAGTGTTGAAAAAGGCACACCTCCAGATTCAGGGACAGTTTCTTCCCAGCTGTTATCAGGCAACTGAATCATCCTACCACAACCATAGCGCAGTCCTGAACTACTATCTACTTTATTGGTGATCCTCAGACTATCCTTGATCGGACTTTGCTGGCTTTACCTTGCACTAAACGTTATTCCCTTATCATGTATCTGTACACTGTAAATGGCTCTATTGTAATCATGTTTTGTATTTCAGCTGACTGGATAGCACACAACAAAAGTTTTTCACTGTACTTCGGTACAAGTGACAATAAACTAAACTGGAACTGAAATGTGCTTAAATTCTAACTTTGTTAATTGAAATTATTGGATGATGCATTTTTGGTGCAAAAAAACAATCAAACCTGCCCTGCACCTCCATGCAAATTGGACAAACAGCACTTCATATTTCGCTTGGGCAGCTTACAACCCAGCGGTATGAAAGGTGATTTACCTCATGTCAATTAAACCCTGCATCCTCGCTCTCCTCATAATATTTTCCTCCTCTTCAATATTTCATCCTCCTAAATATTTCCTCACAGTGAAATTACTTAAAGGAACAAATTTCACCCCTACCACATTTTTTTTTACATTGCTTGGATATAGGTTTGAATAAATAATCTCAACACTGGAGGAAAATGACTTCCATTTAGTAAAACCTGGGGAAATGAAATACATATCTGAAGACTGCCATGAGGGATGCTTATCCATTGCAGATTTCACATTGGTTTGGTAATTTTCACTTTGTTGACTCTGTGGAGCAAAATAAGACACAATGGAGGTGGTAATCTTTCACCTCTAAGTATTCTACTAGCAAATCTACAAAGGCGGTGAGTGTCATTCATACATAATTTGGTTTTAACTGCTGGACATTCAGGGGATTTTTAAATAAAAACACAATTGACCTTCATTTGAACATTTAGAGAGCAGAATTGTACTCACTTTTGGAAGAAAGCCCTATATAGTTCTCTACTGGCCAACATAGGTAGCAATCTAACCAAGAATGTTAGTGGTGAATCATATAATCTTTTCAGATTATGCTGTCTGCCTGAAATCTGAATGGAAGCTACCTGTTTCAAGCGAGTACCAACAGTGGAAGTGCACTTTTAAACATTGTAAATGAGGCTGATTCAGAATGGAAGCTTGGAGCAGGGAATGAGGTGAGCGGGTGTGGGGGGTGCCTGTAGTCAGTAGGAGGTCAAGACACATAATAATGAGTATGGTTGCAAGTTACTGATGTCAATTCTTATAATTGTCATTTAATTGGACATTATTCCATTGACATAAAAAATATGGTTATACATCTTGTAGTTACATTTCCATATAATCGCATACACAAATTAAATTAGATTACATTAAGTTAATAGAAACCTCAAATAGGAAATATAAAATAGAAGCACATGATTTATTCTAGCCCTCAGATTGATATTTTCTACATCATACTTCAGACATAAACATATAGAATAACAATTGTCTCATTTTAGCGTTTTCTTTTTACTAATCCTTTGTAACCAGCTCATCTGCATAGAGATTCAAATTAAAAACAAATAACGCCTTTCAACCTCAAACAATCAATGAAAATTCATGATTTTAAAATTGAGATTATTACAACCATAGGGCTTGTTTTATCTACAATTCCAAAGATTGACTTTATTCCAAAGATTGTCAGGAAACTCGAACAGGCTTTTTCCCCCTTTTTTGTTTTAATCTAAATTGTAGAAAATGTCCCTCTAGACTTTTGCTTAGCCTTTCATTGATTAATGGGTTGTCACCTTGGGAGTGCTGACATTATCAGGAACATCGAAAGATTACAAATGATCTTTAGTTTGTGCAAAATGAAGTACAATATCACAGAATAGAAACTTATCCCATGTTGCTCGCACTATATGTTGTAATCATGCACAAAGAACTCAGCTACTGAAATTCTGTTACATTGACTTCAAATAAATTGAGTATCAGAGACAGAATTCAATGTGCTTTCATTACCACACTGCAAGCTACCAATACTACCGAACACAAATCTCTAACCCCATGATAATATAGAAGGTATATTGTGAATATACAATATTGCACAATAAACATGATATTTATTATATTAATTGGCGGTATCCTAATGGCAACAATGCCAGCACTCTCCATAGTTCGCATTCTTTACATCACTAAAACATTTCAACTCTGCTGCTGCAAATATCACAGCTCACTCGTCTCCAATATGCTAGTGTCCTTCATAAATTGGCAAGACTTAGTGACAATCAAGCAAGCAAGACGCCTGAACTGCTCATAAATCAAGTGTTGTGTACATCTTAATTTTGATAAACATATGCATATATTTACATATCTTGCACAGATTAATTTCCAAATATGCAAATAAACTGTAATTAGTGTAGCAGATGATTCTTTATTTACTGGCAGTAGTCTGCTCAGGCTGCAATGTTCAGCACAACACTAATTACAGATTTGGATGGATGCTGTTTGGCATTTGGTTGTCTTGATTGCTGCAATCAAGGCAGTTCAAAAGCGACAACAAAATAAATATTAAATACTGATATAGAAAAGAAAGTTATTGTAGTTTCTTATTTTAAGAAAATCTGTATTCCTTCCACAGTGAAAGTTTGCCCAAACAAAATATGTCTTAATTATAACTCCCATTTAACATAGATTACAGCGGAAGTAGTTCTGGCAGATCTTCTCCATAGCAATACTTTGCAGCAGGATCTCGGTAGTTATTTTCATGCTGAACGCTCTGCAAGGAGGGCAAATACATTAGTTATATTGAAAAGGGAAAGCTTCAAGGCATTGTCATCAAATAATAATCATTGAAGACTATAGTAGCAGTGCAGTCCATAACTCCAATTAGTGAAAATGTAAGCAGGTTATAAGAATTAACATGAAAAGTAAAATAAGTGAAATTGTTTATTCTCACAGGCCATATTGATATTCAGCCAATGAATTTGTCAACCTCTGATCAGAAACTTTTGGAAACTATTCAAATGACTTATTTGCCCATTGCTTGGGCTTCAGAATGACCAACTTGCACTCCAACATTTTGAGATGTGCAAGAAATGTGTGCGTGATTTTCTTTAGTAAGGGATAGCCTGGGAAACTAACTACGGACCTGACGGAACAAAGTCTTGGTACATTGGTGATGAGATGCAAGATCACTGATGACCAGGCTCTATTACATGGACTCATCAGATGCATACATAGATTCACCATGAGATGCATAACAACTGCACACACACACATTCAGGCAGACACTTGCACACTCTTACTCAAAATTGAGACTGTTCCTCCTCCTTAACCCATCTCTATTTCCATTTTCTCCTCCCTTCCAATCAGCCCCCTCCCCTTTTCTCTCATTCCTTCCCTTCCAACTGCAGTTTCACTTTTCTCTACCGCCCTCAACCACACTCCGTGTCACATAGGTTCTTATAATAGAAGCATGTTTTTCTAAGCTGAAGGGGCCATGTGGTCAAGAGATCTCTTATTGTTTTTCAATATTTTTTGTTGCAATGTCCCTGAATGGTAATATTATCCTTGGTTTGCTCAAAAGGCACTGAATTAGGTAATAGCAAATATAGAGAGGAGGAAATCGTTTCTCTCGGAGAATGTGAATCTTTAGAATTTTCTACCTCAATTATTTGTCTTCCCAGAAATTGTGGCGGTGGGAAAATTCCGTTTCATCAGAATTTTCACACCGTTTTCAACAGTCCTTGCTATACTTTCAGGTTATTTCTCCAAAATATTTTGCTATATGTGTCGATATAATAAAATTAGAAACTATTCAGTGCATTCAGACGACATGTTTCAAAACTAAATGTAGCCCTTTTGAAAGTTAGCCATTTAAATTGTTGTAGGGAGGATAATATGCCAAATAAAGATTTTGCTTACAGAATAATAATAAATTGAATTTGACAATTTATAATTATCTAAAAAAATATAATGGTAATCATAATTAACATCTGTAATATGTATTTTTCTGATAAGTGCAGTCACCAGAATTCAATTAACTACATACCTGAGAAGATGTTCTGCACTTTGCCAGGCAGAGCTCAAAGTGGTCCTCAATTGCTGTAAACAGATTTTGGAAAGCTTCTGCAGCCCTGTTTAGGAAATGTTCTAATAGAGGTTGCTGAAAATGAGGAAACAACCAGATTACAAATGCAATTAGCAAAAAATATTTCAAAAACTAATCCAGAAATAAAACAGCTTTATATTTGTACGGTTAACTCCAGAAGAAATGTTGCACATGACAGAACTTTCCAATAAAGCTCATCAAATTAGCACTGAGGGAAAGAGTTCTTCACGTAAATTCCCAGCAAAGCCATATTATTCACTTAATAGATAAACTATTTAAATGAATGAAATATTTTTACTGTCTACTGCAAAAGTTTTAAAATGCAATTATGATTAAGTTGAAAATCCAAGTATTTTTCAACTATGACATTTACAAAATGATACCATTTACAAATTAAAGGCTAACTATTTAGCAAGCATCACTGGGACAAATAAAATGGAAACTGGTCTAATGCATGGACTTGCTGTCTGTTTCTCTGCTTCTCTGCACTTACCTGGGCCTGAAGAGCAGAGTCCTCATATTTGAGAGGCTTCCAGTGTATTGTGTACAGAGTAGTCCATGGGTAACATAACATAGACACAAAATGCTGGGGTAACTCAGCAAGACAGGCAGCATCTCTGGAGAGAAGGAACGGGTCGAGACCCTTCTTCAGACTATGTGTTTATAACCTTGTGTCAATTTTTGGTTTAAACCAGCATCTGTAGTTCCTTCATACACCAAGGGTAACATAGTCCCCACCCTTCTGCCCCCAAATGGCTTGTCAGCCTTTGACTGCTCACAAGGATGATGCTAGACATTGAGAGCTTGAATTACAACATTAAGACTCGATAGGCTGGGGCTGTTTTTCCTGGAGCGAATCTCAGGGATGACATTATAGAGGATTATTATGAGAGGCATAGATGAGGTGGATGGTCACAGTCTTCTTCCCAGGGTAGGAGAATATAAAACTAGAGGATAGACACAAAATGCTGGAGTATCTTAGCAGTACAGGCATCATCTCTGGAGAGAAGGCATCATCTCTGGATCGAGACCCTTCTTCAGCCTGAAGAAGGGTCTCGACCCAAAACATCACCTGTTCCTTCTCTTCAGAGATGCTGCCAGCCCCACTGAGTTACTCCAGTAATTTGTGTCTATCTTTGGTTTAAACTAGCATCTGCAGTTCCTTCCGACACATAAAACTAGAGGATATAGGCTCTGGATGAGAGGGGGAAAATATTTGATGGGGCAACATATTCACACAGTGCAAGGTGGGAATCTGGAACAAACTGCCAAAGAAAGTGATAGAGGCTGGGGTAATCCCAGAAACCCAGGAGTGAGTAGGATGTCATATGATGAGCGTTTGACGGCACTGGGCCTATATTTGCTGGAGTTTAGAACAATGAGGGGGAACTTCTCTGGAGAGGATGTTTCCACTAGTGCAAGAGTCTACTACTGGTGGTGATAGCCTCATAATTAAAGGATGTTCTTTTAGGAAGGAGATGAGAAGGAATTTCTTTAGTCAGAGGGTGATGAATCTGTGGAATTCTTTGCCACAGACGTCTGTGGAGGCCAAGTCAGTGGATATATTTAAGGCAGAGATAGATAGATTCTTGATTAGTATAGGTGTCAGAGGTTATGGGGAGAAGGCAGGAGAATGGGGTTAGGAGGGAGAGATAGATCAGCCATGATTGAATAGCAGAGTAGACGTGACGCCAAATGGCCTAATTCTACTCCTGCCACTTATGATCTTACATAGAAACATAGATACATAGAAAATAGGTGCAGGAGGAGGTCATTCGGCACTTCGAGCCAGCACCGCCATTCATTGTGATCATTGCTGATCGTCCCCTATCAATAACCCGTGCCTGCCTTCTCCCCATATCCCTTGACTCCACTAGCCCCGAGAGCTCTATCTAACTCTCTCTTAAATCCATCCAGTGACTTGGCCTCCACTGCCCTCTGTGGCAGGGAATTCCATAAATTCACAACTCTCTGGGTGAAAACATTTTTTCTCACCTCAGTCTTAAATGACCTCCCCTTTATTCTAAGACTGTGGCCCCTGGTTCTGGACTCGCCCAACATTGGGAACATTTTTCCTGCATCAAGCTTGTCCAGTCCTTTTATAATTTTATGTTTCTATAAGAACCCCCTCATCCTTCTAAACTCCATTGAATACAAGCCTAGTCTTTTCAATCTTTCCTCATATGACAGTCCCGCCATCCCAGGGATCAATCTCGTGAACCTACGCTGCACTGCCTCAATCACAAGGATGTCCTTCCTCAAATTAGGAGACCAAAACTGTACACAATACTCCAGATGTGGTCTCACCAGAGCCCTATACAACTGCAGAAGAACCTCTTTACTCCTATACTGAAATCCTCTTGTTATGAAGGCCAACATTCCATTAGCTTTCTTCACTGTCTGCTGTACCTGTAAGCCAACTTTTAGTGACCGGTGTACAAGGACGCCCAGGTCTCGCTGCACCTCCCCTTACCTAACCTAACCCCATTGAGATAATAATCTGCCCCCTTGTTTTTGCCACCAAAGTGGATAACCTCACATCTTATGATAATTATAATGTTTAAAGTCATTGGGACACAGATACATCAACAGGAAGGATGCAGACGGATATGGACCAAACACAGATCAGCTTAGGTAAGCATCTTGATCAGCATAGATGAGTCGGGCTAAAGGGCCTGATTCCATGCTTCTTCTGCAACCTTTTTTCATATCACCACAAAAGTTAAACTTTACTTCATAACTGATTTTTGAATGCTGAAACATTCAATGGTTAACTCATAATTAGGATGGCACAGTGGCTTAGCGGGAGAGCTACTCTGCCTGACAGTGCCGGAGAACCGAGCTCGTTCCCGACTACGGGTACTTATCTGTATGGAGTAGTACGTTCTCCCCGCGTGGGTTTTCTCCGAGATCGTCAGTTTCCTCCCACACTCCAAAGGCGTACAGGTTTGTATGTTAATTGGCTTGGTATAAATATAAATTGTCCCTAATGTGTGTAGGATAGTGTTAGAATGTTGGAATCACTGGTCGGCATGGACTCGGTAGGCTGAAGGTCTGTTTCCGCGCTGTATCTCCAAACCAAACTAATTCTTTCGAGTTAGGATTTTAATTATATACAAGTGCAGACCCGTTGGGTCTGGTCCCCGAAAGTGCTTGACACCCCGGGGTGTTGTTCCCGAACGTGCTTCAGACCCCAGGGTGAAAATGTGCTGGAAAAAAGATGGCGTCGTTTTCGGAAAAAATCGGAGAAAATCGGCGAAAAAAAGATGGCGTCGTTTTCGGAGAAAATCGGCGAAAAAAAGATGGCGTCGTTTTCGGAGAAAATCGGAGACAATCGGAGAAAATCACATTGGGGTTGGGGGGGGATGGATTTTATTGAAAAACGTGTACATAAACAGGACCGAATTTAATCAGGAGTGGCTATTCGTAAAGATAAATGTCATCTCTTTGGAAATGGCGAAAAACGTGGGCCTTTCCGTGTGGGCCAGGGGCTGTATCAAAGGCCGCGCGGCAAAGTCAAGCAGGCCGTCGGACGTACAGACGGACGACAGCCAGAGAGTTTTAAAAGTATATAGATAGATAGATATACAACAACATTCGGTATTCACAATCTAACAGATATCTATATCCTGAAATAAAACATTTACTCACCTTATTTGGCTGTAGACAACAAGAAACACAATACTCATACACACTGCAGCAGTCATTAGGCAAGCAGGTGTCACATGCATGCAGTTTTGTGCTTGGTGCATTTATACTGCAGCAGCCATTTACAAGCAAGTTCTTCCTCTCACATACATAACCTACAAAAAAATAAGGATAAAAAGTAAGCAATGTTAAATCTCTAAACACATTTTTCGTAATGCACAGCTTGTACCAGAAAAAAGCTGTTAATATGTTAAGGAATATACATTATTCAGAACAATTTAAAAAAAACATAATAATTCATGCACTTTCTGGTGTATTTAAGAAAGTGAGGTGGACGCGATCAGTCCTTGGAAACCAGGTCCTGACGAGTTGTCTCACCTTGTTCATCTGTAATTAGCAGTTTACCCTGGACAGAATTTCGACATTGTGCATTTTGTCTGCTGCTGTTACCCAGGTTAAAACGCACTTTCCATACAATTCGTCGTTCAGGACCTCGAAGCTGCAACAAATTTCGGTCGAGTACCGTTCTTTCCTCCTGAAGGGGTATTAAGAGAGAAGATACAAAAATGTCATGACACCAATGTTTTTTCTCTCAAACCATTGCATCATAACGAATTTAAATATTTTTGAAGTGTTATGATCAGTATAATAACGGGAATGCAAGAGCGAATTTGAGCATATCAACGAGATGACGAGATGAACAGTATGAGACAGTATTTTGGATACAAGTGTCAGACAACACACTGGGAGAAGTCCTCTACTCTTTTCCAATAGTTGCAACCATAGGGCCAAATAGAACTTCAGTTTAATATTTTATTTGATAAAACAGTTCACTTCATGCTACCATGGAAATAATGAGCATGTCCTGAAGAATAGCTTGAATCCTGTCTAATACAAGAGCACCCATCATTTCCTTTAAATCAATAAAAGAGAACCATATCCATAAGTTGCACCCACTCCCATCACATCAGCGCAGTTATATGCTAAATTCTCAGCTAACGTTTCTGCGTTGATTTGAACTATTGTACCCATCAATGATAACCTTATGATATATGTTTTAACTAATTCTGTGAATAATTTTTTTTGGGTGGTGGCAGGATTTAATTTTGCAATTTGGAATTTTTGTATTATATTACAAATTAAACTACCATCATTATTTTGGTCAATTTAGTTCTACTATAGTCAATTTAGTTCTACTATAAAACAATGAAATGAACTGCTCAAAAATACAAAAAAATTAATATGGCTCTTAAGTGGGTGTTTCGCACACCACCAATGTGTTAACAACTCAACTAATTACCTGGACAGGATATAGAATTTTTAACATCTGTTGCTTGTACAACAGATTATAAAAAATGCCATTATGAGTAAATGACAATTTTAATTAAAAATATTTCTTAAATAGATGATTAAAAGACTCATCAACAGCTTTGGCTATTACTATGATTCATGTTTTACAAATGTTAGAGCACGCAATACATTAATTTTCACATGTAATCTCAATGAAAATAAAATTCAGTGAGCAGATATTCACATTTCTGCCAAAATCTTTACTCTCGTGACAGTTATTTTAGCTATAAACACTTCATTTTAATATTACCACCTACATTTTAAGTGTACATTATCTACTACATCTTTCATTTCATAAAGGAGAAGCTTATCTACTTTTGATGACGTTGCATTCAAGTAAAAAGGGGCAATAAATCCAATCAAAATTTAGTGACATTAAAAAGCTGGTCTCATGCCGGTTTCAAGTTGTTGCTGCAAAAACCAAACATAACTAAAACCTGACTTCTAATTAATTTTACTGACTCCAATGGCTTAATCTTAAAACATCCATAGTCCAAGATCGTCAATGTCATAATTCCAGCTGACGCTTCCAACCACTCTCATAGCAGCTAACTGGAAATAATACATGAGCTTAAGGAGAAAACTATTTGGCTGCATTATCCTCCCACCCACCTGCAGTCTGTCCCTTTTCACAAGCAGATGTGGCACAATAACAGATGCAAGAGTCTCATTAACAGCATCTATAAAACCATTTCCAACTTTGACTGGATGGGTTAGTTTGCCTGTTTTTTTTTTACTCAGTTTTCGCTTTCTGCATTTTCTCCGTGCTGACTATCTCATTAAGAATAATTCCAAAATTATTTATCTTTCTGCAAATCCATTGCTATCAATTGGTCTGAAATCACTAAAGTTCAAAGTGAATGGATTTGTTCTTCAGACAATGACACCACACAAACTCCATGTCTCATTTCACATAAAACAAACCTTTAATGAGTTCCCTTCCAAGAGTTAGGTTCACTGTAACAAGATTTAAATGATAACTACCTCGGGCCCTTTGGAAAGATCTATTCCATAAATTATTTATTCTATTTGGAGAGGCTAAGCCAAATCTCAGTGTTTCACTATTTTGAGAACATTTGTACACTAATATAATCAAATAAGTTAAACATCTATCTATTTTCCCATTTTGCAGCAAAGTTATTTTGTTCTAGACCCAATCCTACATAATTCAATCTGACACTTCAGTGTAGTTTAGCGGGTCAGACAGCATCTCTGGAGAAAAAGAATAGGTGACGTTTTGGGTCGAGACCCTTCTTCAGACATGACCCGAAACATCACCTATTCCTTTTCTCCCGAGATGCTGCCTGACCCGCTGAGTTACTCCAGCGTTTTGTGTCTATCTTTGGTTTAAACCAGCAGTTCCTTCCTACACACTTCAGTGTTGTTTTGCAGGTGTGCTGCAACACTAGAGGTTACTCTTTATACAAGATGTTATACCTTGGATGCACTCAGATGGATTTAAAAAAAACCTCATTGTTCTATTTAATGAATTTCTCCTGCTAACCTAACAAATATTTCTCTCAACCAACATTAAAAAGAAATAACGTGCCAATAACCCTTAGTGCTATTTGTGAAATGTGCACATAAATTGGCTGCAGTACAAGAGCAAATCATTAACTGCAAAGTACTATGTCTTGAGGTCTCATACGGCGCTATAAAAATTCATGCCCTTTCCTTTACAATATAGGGATCCTGTAGTGGTTAGTGACGTCACTACTTTACTTGACTGACAGTACACATGCACATAGAAAATAGGTGCAGGGGTAGGCCATTCGACCCTTTGAGGCCAGCACCGCCATTCAATATGATCATGATATGATCCAAAATCAGTACCCCATTCCTGCTTTCTGCCCATATCCCTTGATTCCGTTAACCCTAAGAGCTATATCTAACTCTCTCTTGAATACATCCAGTGAATTGGCCTCCGCTGCCTTCTGTGGCAGATAATTCCACAGATTCACAACTCTCTGGGTGAAAATGTTTTTCCTCATTTCAGTCTTAAATGGCCTACCCCTTATTCTTAAACTGTGACCCCTGGTTCTGGACTCCCCCAACATCGGGAACATTTTCCAGTGAATATAAGCCCAGTCGACCCATTCTTTCATCATGTCAGTCCTGCCATCCCAGGAATTAACCTAGTGAACCTACTCTGCACTCCTTTAACAGCAAGAATGTCCTTCCTCAAATTAGGAGACCAAAACTGCACATAATACTCCAGGTGTGGAGTCTAATAGTCCCTACGTTGCTCAAAATTAATAATGTATTCATATCTTTAAGGGGGTGTTCCAAAAGAGGCTAAGTACAGAATAGCAAATAAGTAAGGAATATCAACAATAAGCCAGGTAATTTATTCTTTTTCTGGTTGTTTAGTTCTTCATAATGGCGACATTGGTGGCCTGTCATTAAAACAAATATTGAAATGAAAGAAATATTAGTATATGACAGATTTCAAAGTATATCACAATATCAAACATTCGAGCAATGTATTTTGACTTTAGACAATGTTTATTTCTCTGCACACTGGCCTTAACATCATTCATAGCCTCAATGCATTTATATATATGTGTGTGTGTGTGTGTGTGTGTGTGCGCGCGCGCGCGCGCGCGTGTGCGTGCGCGTGTATGTATATTATATATAGTGACAGCACTATATTTTACAAAGTTTCCATTTGGGACTGGGGATCGGCAACATAGTCAGTATGTAGCCACACCCATTGAATGTAACCATAATGACTAAATAGTCTAATCTGCTTTATGTCTTAATGTATAAAATTGCTTCATCTAATGCTAATCTAGCTACTAAATAATTTAGAGGTAATTTTGTGCCATGCTCATCTAAATTTTATAATTCAACAGATGTTAGAACAAACTGATATTGCTGTTATTTATCTTATTTTATGACCAGGTAACATGCAACAATTTGTGATAGAAGCAGCCCTGGCAGTAGAAGATTTGAAAAGAAACATCTGATTCACAGGTGGAAATTATTTAAAAAATCCTATTCGATTATTCTAATTGCATCCTCCCTGGGTGACTGAATTGAACTGTCAATTAAGAAAATTGCTTTAAACACAGCACCATACAGTTTCAGTGCATTTTTGCTGCAGCATCTGCAAGGGTAGGGGTCAATGACTTGAAAACATTATTTAACAAATTGCAATTTGAAAAATAACCCAAGATCAAGATTAGGAAAACATAGCATCAAGATTGGAATTGTTAACCATCTGCCAATTGACACCTAAATTACTCGTTATTGCTTCGGCCACAGTGTGTTAATGTGAGTGGTAGAAAGATTTACTGTGGCTCACTTCCAATAGCAACTAGTTAAAAAAAAAACACTTAAATTACACAGAATAATATTTGGGGCATATGCTCACAAAATCTGGTGGCACAAGAAAGTGGTTGACCATTTTAAAAATTATTTATATCAACTAAATTGCTGTATTTATGAATTTCACTTTTACAGAACACAATTTTTATAAGAACGCATTCAGCTTTTTCAAACACTGCCCCTTTTTGTGGAAGCGTTAACTTTGATATATAGTTCTATTACCTATTTTCTCTGGCTATTTCTAAAGAACCTTAAGAAATAATTGAGGGTCATCGATTTAACTGTGGGGCTTTTCTATTAGAGTTGTTCCCATGATCTCTCCACACCCATACTCAAAATGCCCTGCATATGAATAGTACTTATAACACAGAAAGGGTCTGACATTATATTACAAAGGGGCTGAAGAGGAAGACAAGGACACATAAGAAAAGAAGGTGATTAAAATCTCAGTTCAAATGCATGCTTTGTGAACACTGATAAAGAACAAAATATCTAGCCCTGGTTTAGAAGTTATGGAAGATTGGCTGAATGATGGATTAAAAAAAATTATAAAGATGACCATAAAGTAAAAAGCCAGACAGCTTCAGCCACAGTTCCAAGTGTGCAAAATATAGGCAGCAGTCTACTATAGACAGACACAAAATCCTGGAGTAACTGAGCGGAACAGACAGCATCTCTGGATAGAAGGAATTGGTGACGTTTCGGGTGGAAATCCTTCTTCAGATTGAGTGTTAGGGGAGAGGGAGAAACAGAGATAAGGAAATGTAAGGTGCGAAAACAAGACACCAAAGGGGACGTTGCTCACGGAAAATGTAGAATAGATCATTGTTAGCTAGGAGAAGGTGATAACGAAGCATAGAGATAACATTTCATCAAGAGGACAGTCAGACTGGTCGGAGAACTACAAAGGGGGAGGGATGGAGAGTTGGAAAGCAAGGATTACTTGAAGTTAGAGAAATCAATATTCATACAGCTGGGGTATAAACTGCCCAAGCGAAATAAAGCAAGCGGGAAGGAACCAGCATCTGCAGTTTCTTCCTACACACAGCAGTTTATTAAAGCTGGAGGAGCACAATCTGGCTCTACGCTATACATGAGTGGTGTTTGGACCACAACAAGAAGGTAGAGATTTGATAATTGAATGCAGATGGTATATACCATTAAACACTAATAGGAGATGCTAACAGGGTGTTTTCAAATTGGCTCAGAATTTATTTGCGGTTTATGGGACTCAGTAGATTTACCAACAAAATGGAAGTTTGGATAACATCTCAGGAGAGTATGTAAGGTTGTCTTTGTCCGTTCTGTTGAAAAGCTTACGTATCACAGTTTGTTTCAGTTCCTTCAAATAAATACTTGGCAGGACCATCGAGTATGCAAAAAGATTTATTCAAGCATTTCAGATTGTGTGAAGTGGGGTGGAAGGGACACCATAGCACAGATAGAGAGAGAAACATCATTATCCTGGACTATTCTGACATGAGCATATCAAAGATGAAAAGGATACATTTCCATCCCACAGCACTTTGTAAAGGTATAGCTTCCTTCATTTCCCACAACAGCAACACCTCTTAATGGTAAACTGATACTTTAATGTCACATGTTCCTAAGTACAGTTAAATGCTTTGTTTTGCATAAAACCCAGTAAAATAATACAGCAGACCTTACACGAGAACAGTACACAAGAATCGCCCATCTCTGCCGCCGACAGTTAGAAAAAGTTAATCAAACAGCTTTATCTTCTGCTTACCAGACATGAGTACCGTTCTCATATCAGGTGTTGGTAGATTTCCATAGGACCACGAGCAGTTATATCAATCACCACCATCCCCGTGTTTTTGCTCTTGATCCTTTCAGAACAATACCCGGGTGGAAATGTTAAGTACTAGATGAGAGGGGAAAATCTAAAGGAGATTTACGAGACAAGTTTATTTTTGTAGAGAATTGTAGGTACCTGGAATGTGCTGCCAGGGAAAGTTATGGAAGGAAATACAATAGCGATATTTAAGATGCTTTTAGACAGGCACAGAAACAGGTAAAGAATAGAGGGAAGATAGACACAAAACGCTGGAGGAATTCAGCGGGACAGGCAGCATTTTTGGAGAGAAGGAATAGGTGACGTTTCAGGTCGAGACCCTTCTTTAGACTGGAGGTCAGGGGAAAGGGAAATGAGAGATCTAAACAGAGATGTAGAGAGATATAGAACAAAAGAATGAAAGATATACAAAAAAGTAACGATGATAAAGGAAACAGGCCATTATTAGCTGGTTGCTAGGTGAGAACGAGAAGCTGGTGTGACTTAGTGGGGAGGGATGGAGAGAGGGAATGCAGGGGTTACTTGAATTTAGAGAAATCAATATTCATCCCACTGGGTTGTAAGTTGCCCAAACAAAATATGAGATGCTGTTCCTCCAATTTGCATCTGGCCTCACTCTGAAAATGGAGGTGGTCCAGGACAGAAAGGTCTGTATGGGAATGGGAATTAAAGTGTTTGGCAACTGGGAGATCAGGTTGGTCCAGGCAGACTAAGCAAAGGTGTTCAGAGAAATTATCACCCAATCTACGTTTGGTCTCGCCGATGTATAAGAGTCCACACCTTGAACAGCGGATACATTAGATCAGGGCTCAAAATTAGCAGTTGCCCGGTTGCCAATGGCAACCCACAGATCCGCGGGGCAACCTAAAAGCCATGCCATTTTGCCCAGCTAGGCAAGCACCCGGGACACCTCTCGTTTAATTCTGAGCAGGCCCCCTCTCTATCTTTCTCTCTCTCTGTCACTCTCCGTCTCCGCCTGCTATCCATGTCCATGTCTCGGGTCTCCGCCTGCTCGTCAGCCGGCACGGCCGGCCGCTTTACACATGCGCACAACCACGGCCTGCACCAAAGATCCTATAGCGAGGATCTTTGGCCAGCACATCATTGGCCGTGGTTGTGCACATGTGCCGCCCTGCACATGCGCACTGCCATTGCAACTGGTCGGCGTCGGCCACTTTCTCTCTCCCTTTGCATGGTGGGAGATCTGGCTGCCATTGCTGTCCATTCGCCACGACCGCTGAAAACCAACGTAGACTCACTCGCTGGAGTTGGAGTAACTCCCTGGAGTAACTCTTGCTGCTTGGTTTCCTGGTCCTCCAAAAATATTTGAAATGGAATTTAAACAGAATTTAAACACCACCACCAAACTCTGAAAAATAACAGCCTATTGCATTTTATCTGTTTATTTATTGTGTATATATAAATGGTCTATGGTATATAGACACAGTGAACTTTTATCTCCTGTTCTGTATTATGTTTACATATTCTGTTGTGCTGCAGCAAGCAAGAATTTCATTGACTCTTGACTTGGACTTAAACAAAAAAGGGTTCTTGGGGAAAAAAAGAGCTACCCTAAATTTAATTGCTTCTGGTTGGGTACCTATAGTTGTGTGAAGACTATTCCATGCTTTAATTGTGCAGCGGAACTCCATGGAGCAGCCAGCATCTCTGGATAGAAGAAATTGGGTGACGTTTCAGGTAGAGACCCTTCTTTAGATTTCCTCTGGTTTTAGTGTTTGTTTAATTTAAAGATACAGCGTGGAAACAGGCCCTTCGGCCCACCGAGTCCACGCCGATCACCGATCACCCGTACACTAGTTCTATCCCACACATTAGCGACGTAAGTCAAGAGTCAAGATTGTTTTATTCTCTCATGTCCCAATGAAATCCTTACTTGCAGCAGCACAACAGAATATGTAAACATAGTACTCTGTAAACAATGTTATCAACGAGAAAACAAAACAGTGTATATTTATATATGAACATATAACTATACACACACACACACACACACAATTTCCCTCCTTGGATTAATAAAGTTCTATCGTATAGTATCGTGTGTGTAGGAAAGAACTGCAGATGCTGGTTTAAACTGAAGATAAGACACAAAAAGCTGGAGTAACTCAACAGGTCAGACAGAATCTCTGGACAAAAGGAAAATATTACATTTTGGGTTGGGTCTGAAAAAGGTTCCTGCACACCTCTGGAATGTGGAAGGAAACAAGAGCACCCGGAGAAAACCCATGCGATCAAAGGGAAAAGAAGCAAACTCCATACAGACAGCACCCATATTCAGGATCAATTCCGGGTCTCTGGCAATTTTAGGCAGCAACTTTATGGCCAAGGTACTGCCTCATAGTCTTGAACTGAATTAAAACCTACAGTAGCTGTAAAGGGGGACATAGCATCACTTAGAGATTTAAGACTGAAAATGGATAGTTTCTTTTTTTTTAGTAACCAAAGTTATCAACGTATAATTTTGTGTGTGTTGGAAAATAAAATATAGTGGCACAGCTGGTGGACTTGCTGCCTCACACGCCAGGGATCTGTGTTCGATCCTGTCCTTGGGCACTGTCTGTGTTGAATTTGCACATTCTCCTTGCAAGCATGTAGGTTTCCTCCCACATCCCAAAGATAAATTGGCTTTGTAGGTTAACTTGTCTCTGTAAAATTGCCCCTAATGTGTAGGGAATGGGTGAGGAAAGTGGGATAACAGAACTTGTGTGAATGGGGAGACAAAAATGCTGGAGAAACTCAGCGGGTAAGGCAGCATCTATTGAGCGAAGGAAATAGGCGACGTTTTGGGTCGAGACCCTTCTTCAAACTGATGTGAGGGTGCAGGGGGGGGGGGGGAAGAAGAAAGAAAAGGCGGAGACAGTGGGCTGAGGGAGAGCTGGGAAGCGGAGGAGTAAACAGGGACTACCTGAAATTGGAGGTCAATTTTCATACCGCTGGGGTGTAAACAGCCCAAGCAAAATATGAAGTGCTGCTCTTCCAATTTACAGTGGGCCTCACTCTGGCCATGGAGGAGGCCCAGGACAGAAAAGTCTGATTCGGAATGGGAGGGGGAGTTGAAGTGCTGAGCCACCGGGAGATCAGGTTGGTTATTGCGAACCGAGCGGAGGTATTGGGCAAAGCGATCGCCAAGCCTATGCTTGGTCTCACCGATGTAGAGCAGCTGACACCTAGAGCAGCGGATGCAATAGATGGGGTTGTAGGAGGTGCACGTGAACCTCTGCCGCACCTGGAAAGACGGCTTGGGTCCTTGAACGGAGTCAAGGGGGGAGGTAAAGTGACAAGTGTAGCATTTCCTGCGGTTGCAAGGGAAAGTGCCAGGAGAGGGTGTGGTTTGGGTGGGAAGGGACGAAATGACCAGGGAGTTACGGAAGGAGCGGTCTCTGTGGAAAGCCGACAGGGGAGGAGATGGGATGATGTGGCCAGTGGTAGGATCCTGTTGGTAGACAAAGCTGGAGAAAATCAGCGGGTGAGGCAGCATCTATGGAGCGAAGGAATAGGTGACGTTTCGGGTCGAGACCCTTCTTCAGACTGATGTCGGGGGGGGGGGGGTCAGGAAAAAAAAGGAAGAGGCGGAGACAGTAGGCTGTGGGAGAGCTGGGAATGGGAGGGGAAGGAGGGAGAAAGCAAGGACTACCTGAAATTGGAGAAGTCAATGTTCATACCGCTGGGATGTAAACTACCCAAGCAAAATATGAGGTGCTGTTCCTCCAATTTGCGGTGGGCCTCACTCTGGCCATGGAGGAGACCCAGGACAGAAAGGTCGGATTCAGAATGGGAGGGGTTTGAAGTGCTGAGCCACCGGGAGATCAGGTTGGTTATTGCGAACTGAGTGTAGGTGTTGTACGAAGCGATCGCCAAGCCTGCACTTGGTCTCACTGAGGTTGATCATACGCTGAATAATCCAACCAGAATTTTGTTTGGAAGTGGAAAGAAATAATAGAAATTTCATTCTTTGCAACGTGTAAAAGGAGATGAGATACTGTATTGTAATTTTGCTGCATGTCATTGTGGTATATATCATGTCTTGATTGGTGAATATGTTTAGTTTGTGACTTTATTTGAAGCAGAAATAATATGTGAATGCTTCATTGACCATAATCCTGACTGGTAACTACGCACTTCGTCCAAGCACATTATCGCACGTGTCATGCAAGCCGTCTTAAATGACCACCTAAACTGTCATTTGGCAACCTAAAAAGCTGCCTAGGTTGCCCGGCTGGCAACAGGGAAAAAAAGTTAAGCGAGAGCCCTGTAGATGAGGTTGGAGGACGTGCAAGTGAACCTCTGCCTAACCTGAAAGGACTGTCAGGGTTCCTGGACAGAGTCGAGTGAGGAGATAAAGGGATAGGTATTACATCTCCTGTGGTTGCAGGGGAAGGTACCTGGTGAGGGGGTGGCTTGAGTGGGAAGGGATGAGTTAACCAGGGAGTTGCAGATTGAACGATCTCTGTGGAAGGCGGAAAGGGGTGGAGATGGGAAGCTTTGACTAGTGGTGGGATCCCTTTGGATGTGGCTAAAATGTCGGAGGATTTTGTGTTGTGTGCGACGGCTGATGGGGTGAAAGGTAAGGACTAGGGGGACTGTCCCTATTGCAACTCTGGGGAGGGGGAGCAAGGGTGGAGCTACAGGGTACCGAGGAGACACGTGTGAGGGCCTCATCTCTGATGGAAGAGGGGAACCCCCGTTCACCTAAAGAAAAAGAACATCTCGGAATGAGGGATCTATACCATGTGCTGGCCGATATGATTAGTTTAAACTGGTTTCATGATTGACATGGACATTGTGGGCAGAAGTGTGTGTTCTGTGCTGAACAGTTCTATGCACTAATACAGATCTTCTTCTTCTTCTTGCGTATGGCGTGCACAGCCTAAAGTTGTAAGAACAACTTGTTCTATTTGATCTTATTTGATTGTGCACACCAGGTTGATTGCATTCGTCGAAACAGGCGGACCACGTGAAGGTTGCAATCTCCCACCCCACTAATACATGTGACATACTGAATCTACTATTCATAAATGCAAAATGCTGCTTATAAATACCAGTGATTATTTAAATTTCCCAACACGTTTGTCAGAGTGAGAAGCTAACATCTCATCTCCAGCTAGTTCTCCGGCCCTATCTCCAGCACGGCATCCCCCAGACCCATGCTTGAAACTCGCATAGTGAATGGACTTTGTACAATGCAAACTTTACTTCTTCATTCTTTTGTTTGTGATATTTTAATATTTACCAATGCATTTAATAATAAACAGTAAATAAAAAGTAGATTCAGGCTTTTTGATTAGATGCTGACTTTTCTCAATATTTCTTTTATTTTACCTCTAGGAAAACAGCCCAAACCCAGTTGAACCATCTGAGTAGATTTGAATATTTGCTTTCTTCAAGCAGGTATAAGTCACTCTCCTGTGGTGTGAAATCAAACTATTTATTCTATAGCGCAAAGTTCTGCAGAAATATGGCTCAAACCCGCGAGTACCACATTACTGAAACGTAGACATAAAATGAGTAACTCAGGCAGCATCTCTGGAGAGAAGGAATGGGTGACGTTTCAAGTCGAGACCCATCTCGGGACATGCCTGCGCCTCCATCTTTTACCTCATGGATTCCAGCTCGGGTTCTAGACATCCCAGTTCACATCCAACCCGGAACTTCTCTCCAGAGATGCTGCCTGTCCCACGGAGTGACTCCAGCATTTTGTGTCTACCTTCAATGTAAACCAGCATCTGCAGTTCTTTCCACCACATTACTCAAATCGAGCTGCTGCCATCCACAAGCAAATTGCTCCCTTTCCCTGCAGCAAGAGAAATAATGTAGGAATTAGATCATCTTGGTGCATATTTAACCCTATACCATTCAAAGTTGATCATAAACATAATTCCACAGTTCCTGCTGCAGCATCCTGAAAAGCGCTATATAAATAAAATCTATTATTATTATTATTATCAGTAACGCACTATCCTGCATTTCCAATGCTTAGACTTGCTGGGCTGGATCATGCTGGCTATCATCAGCAGTTCCAGTCAATCCGGCCAAATTCAGCCCCAGCTTTATGAACCCTCAGCCGTCTGGAGAAGGGTCTCGAACCAAAACGTCACCCATTCCTTCTCTCCAGAGATGCTGCCTGTCCCGCTGAGTTATTCCAGCATTTTGTGTCTGTCTCCAGCCTAGCAAATGTATGGTGAAATGCAGTGTTCTGGGACTTAGTGACAGATTTTGCTTCCATGCAGCACAACTCTGCCTCGCTAGGATTCCCTGGCAAAAGAATAAATCAGGGAAGGTAGTGCATCCGTGGATAACAAGGGAAATCAGGGATGGTATCAAAGCGAAAGATGATGCGTACAAATTAGCCAGAAAAAGCAGCATACCAGAGGACTGGGAGAAATTCAGAGACCAGCAGAGGAGGACAAAGGGCTTAATTAGGAAAGGAAAAATAGATTATGAAAGAAAACTGGCAGGGAACATAAAAACTGACTGCAAAAGTTTTTATAAATATGTAAAAAGAAAGAGATTAGTTAAAACAAATGTAGGTCCCTTGCAGTCAGAAACAGGTGAGTTGATCATGGGGAACAAGGATATGGCGGACCAATTGAATAACTACTTTGGTTCCGTCTTCACTAAGGAAGACATAAATAATCTGCCGGAAATAGCAGGGGACCGCGGGTCAAAGGAGTTGGAGGAATTGAGTGAAATCCAGGTTAGTCGGGAAGTGGTTTTGGGTAAATTGAATGGATTAAAGGCCGATAAATCCCAAGGGCCAGATAGGCTGCATCCCAGAGTACTTAAGGAAGTAGCTCCAGAAATAGTGGATGCATTAGTAATAATCTTTCAAAATTCTTTAGATTCTGGAGTAGTTCCTGAGGATTGGCGGGTAGCAAACGTAACCCCACTTTTTAAGAAGGGAGGGAGAGAGAAAACGGGGAATTACAGACCAGTTAGTCTAACATCGGTAGTGGGGAAACTGCTAGAGTCAGTTATTAAAGATGGGATAGCAGCACATTTGGAAAGTGGTGAAATCATTGGACAAAGTCAGCATGGATTTACGAAAGGTAAATCGTGTCTGACGAATCTTATAGAATTTTTCGAGGATGTAACTAGTAGCGTGGATAGGGGAGAACCAGTGGATGTGGTGTATCTGGACTTCCAGAAGGCTTTCGACAAGGTCCCACATAAGAGATTAGTATACAAACTTAAAGCACATGGCATTGGGGGTTCAGTATTGATGTGGATAGAGAACTGGCTGGCAAACAGGAAGCAAAGAGTAGGAGTAAACGGGTCCTTTTCACAATGGCAGGCAGTGACTAGTGGGGTACCGCAAGGCTCAGTGCTGGGACCCCAGCTATTTACAATATATATTAATGACCTGGATGAGGGAATTGAAGGCAATATCTCCAAGTTTGCGGATGACACTAAGCTGGGGGGCAGTGTTAGCTGTGAGGAGGATGCTAGGAGACTGCAAGGTGACTTGGATAGGCTGGGTGAGTGGGCAAATGTTTGGCAGATGCAGTATAATGTGGATAAATGTGAGGTTATCCATTTTGGTGGCAAAAACAGGAAAGCAGACTATTTTCTAAATGGTGGCCGACTAGGAAAAGGGGAGATGCAGCGAGACCTGGGTGTCAAGGTACACCAGTCATTGAAAGTAGGCATGCAGGTGCAGCAGGCAGTGAAGAAAGCGAATGGTATGTTAGCTTTCATAGCAAAAGGATTTGAGTATAGGAGCAGGGAGGTTCTACTGCAGCTGTACAGGGTCTTGGTGAGACCACACCTGGAGTATTGCGTACAGTTTTGGTCTCCAAATCTGAGGAAGGGCATTATTGCCATAGAGGGAGTGCAGAGAAGGTTCACCAGACTGATTCCTGGGATGTCAGGACTGTCTTATGAAGAAAGACTGGATAGACTTGGTTTATACTCTCTAGAATTTAGGAGATTGAGAGGGGATCTTATAGAAACTTACAAAATTCTTAAGGGGTTGGACAGGCTAGATGCAGGAAGATTGCTCCCGATGTTGGGGAAGTCCAGGACAAGGGGTCACAGCTTAAGGATAAGGGGGAAATCCTTTAAAACCGAGATGAGAAGAACTTTTTTCACACAGAGAGTGGTGAATCTCTGGAACTCTCTGCCACAGAGGGTAGTCGAGGCCAGTTCATTGGCTATATTTAAGAGGGAGCTAGATGTGGCCCTTGTGGCTAAAGGGATCAGAGGGTATGGAGAGAAGGCAGGTACGGGATACTGAGTTGGATGATCAGCCATGATCATATTGAATGGCGGTGCAGGCTCGAAGGGCCGAATGGCCTACTCCTGCACCTAATTTCTATGTTTCTATGTTTCTATTAAAGGACAGGAGCTATATCTACACTGATAGCAAAGGGGCCTTTACGGCACAGATATGTGAAGCACGTGGGAAGGCGTCGCTTTTCACAAGAAAAAAATGCTTTTATTTCATATTTGAATTATTTTGAGGTGTTCTGCATTTATAATTTACTGTGTTTAATAATGATTTCCTTCTAATTATTAAAGTTAATCATTTTTAAATCTCTCTGAATATTGGCTCAGCCTTGCAGAACAAGCTGCAGTGTGTATAGTACAGCTTTGGTAAGTCCGGGCCTGTAGCAACAGGAGGGGCGATTACAGGCAGCCTTTCTCCGATATTGCTTCAGGCTTATTAACATGGAACCAATGTTCTCAATTTCTCCGACCATATTTTGCTTCCCCGAATTCCCAGAGATCTGAATCATGGCTCCAGACTCATTTTTTCTTAATTAAAAATATGTTCACATCCAAACTCTTTCGATAGTTTTAAGGCAGATAGAATTTTGATTAGTACCACTGGGTGACGCCGTCAGCGATGGCAGTCTCGCCAACGGTCTGTCTGTCTTTTCGTCTTTTTTGTTATATTTAGTGTGTTTTTAAAAGTTTGTGATAATGTTCTCTGGTTTTATGGGGTGGGGGGGGGGGACTTTTTTTTTCAATCTCTTACCTTGCCAGAGATGCGATTGTTTTCCGGATCGTATCTCCGGTTGCTCTGCGGCCTAACATGATGGAGCTGGTGGCCTTGCTCGAGACTGACTTTGAGCCCCACCACGGGGTCGTGGACGCACCATCGGAGCCTGCGATCCCTTGCCTGGGATCGACACTCCAAATTTCACCATCGAGGAGCTCGCAGTCTCGGGTAGAGACTGATGTCGGGAAGCATCAAAGTCGCAGGAGGTTCGACTAGCCCCGACCCGGGGTCCGATCGCTCGCCGCGGGGGAGCTGAGATTCCCCCCGATGCGGGAGCTTGATCGCCCTGACGCGGAGGGGCCATCCACCGGCTACGGGAGCCAAGATCGTACCGTCAACGGAAGGCTCGAGGCCCCCGACTGCGGGAGAAGAAGGGAAGAGATTTAACTCTTTTTTCGCCTTCTATCACAGTGAGGAATGTGGAGGAGTCACTGTGGTGGATGTTTATGTTAAAATGTATTTTGTGTGTTTTGTTGCTTTTTATTGGTATGACTGTATGACAAATCAAATTCCTCGTATGTTGCAAAACATACTTGGCTAATAAAGTATGATTATGATTAGTACAGGTGTCAGAGTTTATGGGGAGAAGGCAGGGGGGAGAGATAGATCAGCCATGATTGAATGGCAGAGTAGACAATTGACCGAATGGCCTAATTCTACTATCACATGACCTTATTGAATCCGACTGAATTCAATGGATAATCAGATCATGCTTTAAACATTTTCCTCCACGAACATACCACGCTCACTGGCAGAGTTTATTGATTCATATGTCATTTCTCTTTGCACTGCCAGAAATAATTTTTACTATTCTTAAATATAGTTCTGGTCGACAGAAAATATAACGTGAAATATATCACCTATTTCCATCCTCGTTTCTTAAATTATTTTTCTGCAAGGCCTGTACCGTAGTACAGTGAAAAGCTTTGCTTTGCATGCCATCCAACAGATCAGATGTACTATACATATGTACAATCGTCAAACTCAATTACAATTGATAGAACAAAAGAGAAGATGCAGAATATAGTTTTCAGCATTTTGACCCCAAACAGCAATTATTCCTTTTTCTCCAGAGATGCTGCCTGACCCGCTGAGTTAGTCCAGCAATTTGTGTCTATCTTGGGCATTAGTTCTATAGATTGTCCAATGTCCACAATGGGGAACAGGTGAATCTGGCAGTAACCCAGTGTATGGAAGGACCATCCAGAAGCCTAAGAACACAGGGGATGATGCTGTTCCCGAGTCTGATCGTTCGCACTTTCAAGCTTTCATACCTTCTGCCTTACGGGAGCTTGAGACATTAATGAATTATTTTGCTTCGCAGCTTTGATTTTCCCTGATATTAAAACCCTACTCAATATGACTGAGGAATATAATTTTAGTTTTTCGGAAAATTGCTGAATGTAAATTGGCACCCACATTTTCTCTATTAGAATCATGACTACACTGCACAAACAGTACTTTGGCTGTAATAACAAGACGGATTCCTGAATCCTGGTTTAACCAGATTTGCATTTGCATTGAGAAGATTGAATGGAGATCCAATTGAAATTCACGAAATACTGATAGGGCTCGAGAGGCGAGAGGATGTTTTCCCAGGCCCAGATTGAGGTGCCAGAGTCTCAGATTACAGGGCTAGAGTATTAGGATTGAGATGAAGAGAAATTTCTTCACTCAGAATTGTGAACCTGTAGCATTTTCTAACAGAGGGGTGATGAGGCCATGTCACTTAATATATTTAAGGAGGAGATAAATAAATTATTGTTATTCTGCTGTTGCTTGAGAAATGCTGTAACTGGAATTTGGCAGATTATGTAATACAACTGAATCTTAACACATTGTTTTTGTCACATTGCTCAGAAATAACAAAATCAACTTGCATTTAGATATGGAAATAAAAGAGGTTGTGATGTAGATCTTATTCGTAGATGAGTGGAATAGATTTATGGTTAGGAATTCCAAGTTTGATGATCTGGACACCAGAAAACAAGGCTATATAATAATGGGGGGAAAGACAGTAAGCAGGGACTGCATAAAGAAAGACCTTTGCATATGACAAACACCAAAGAGATGCAATAACAACAAAATGTAAATATCAAGCAAGTCAGACATCACCTAAGAAGAGAGAGAATTAATGGCTTTTCATCAAGTCAAGTCACATTTATTTATATAGCACATATAAAAAACAACTCTCGTTGGCCAAAGTGCTTTACATTTGTAATAAGAATAATATAAACAAACAAACTACATACATATATACATATAGCCCTCGCTCAGAGGACGTCAAGAAAGGCTTGGGAGTATAGATAAGTTTTTAGTCTTGACTTAAAGGAGTCGATGGAGGGGGCAGTTCTGATGGGAATGGGGATGCTGTTCCACAGTCTAGGAGCTGCAACCGCAAAGGCGCGGTCGCCCCTGAGCTTATTCCTAGACCGCGGGATATTCAGCAACCCCAAGTCGGCCGATCTGAGGGACCTGGAGGTGGAGTGGTGGGTGAGAAGACTTTTAATGTAGGTGGGGGCAAGCCCATTGAGGGCTTTGTAGACATAGAGGAGGATCTTGAAATGTATACGGAACTGCACAGGAAGCCAGTGGAGAGAGGCCAGGATCGGGGTGATGTGGTCCCTTTTTCGGGTGCCCGTCGGGAGTCTTGCTGCGGCGTTTTGGACCAGTTGCAGGCGGGACAGGGACGATTAGCTGATGCCAGTGTAAAGGGAGTTGCAGTAATCTAGGCGGGAGGAGATAAATGTGTGGATGATCTTTTCGAGGTCATCAAAGTGGAGGAATTGTTTTATTTTAGCTATCGTCCGAAGCTGAAAGAAGCTAGCTTTTACCACGGCATCAGGACTATGAATTGTTACAAATCAATGTTTTAAGTTGCAAAGAAGGGTGTGGTAAGCAGTGGGGACATCTGGAGAGAACATAGGAAATGTACATGTGAGAAGGGAGACAAAGTTAGAATAAATAACAGAAAAAGTGGTGGTGCTGGCTGAGAGGGGTTGATAAAGGCTTGTTAATCACAGCTCCCCACCTTACTGCTAATGTAGCTGAAACATATCAATGTCAAACATATTGATGGGAGGTCATTGACCTGAAATCACTATTTCTCTTTTCATAGATACAGCTTCCTCTCTGTAATTTCAGCATTTGTGTTTTTCATTTCAGACTTCTATGATTTACATTTTGCTTTTAAATGACTTTGAAGTGCAATTGCTACTGTTACATAGTATAAATAAAACCCTGGAGTGCTAGAAACATTATGGAAACACTACAGCATCTGCAGAACGAGAAACATTTTTAGTTTTTTAAGTTTTTATTTCAGATTCCCAGCATCTGCACTATTTTTGATATTCATTCAGTTAAATACTGAATGCAGGAGCATGTTTGTAAACAGGATAGACGCAAAATGTTGGAGTAATTCGGCCGGTCAGGCAACATCTCTGGAGAGAAGGAATAGGTGATGTTTTGGGTCAAGAACCTTCTTCAGACCATCATCAGGGTTGGTTAAGAGAAAAACAGTCAAAACACCATATAAACTCCTAGCTCTGGTTCATATAAGGCCTTTAAAATGCAGTTGATCACCAGAATAAATTGTCAGGGCAGGTTTAACAAACAATTCAAGGGTGCAGTATTCCTTTCATTTTGTATTGAATTGTCAAACTAGATTTTGTTCTAAATCCTGAATTAGAACATGAGCTACGATTTTTTTGACATTCGAAGGATTGAAGAGCTTTTAGACTTTAGAGATACAGTGTGGAAACAGGCACTTCGGCCAACTGAGTCCGCGCTGACCAGCGATCACATTTTACACTAACCTATATACACTACGGACAATTTTTACAATTTACTGATGTCAATTATCCGACAATTTTGTACGTCCTTGAAGTATGGGAGGAACCCGAGCAAACCTATGCAGTCACAGGGAGAACGTACAAATTCTGTACAGACTGCACACGTAGTCAGGATCGAACCCAGGTCTCTGAAGCTGTAAGGCAGCACCTCTACCATTACACCACTGTACCGCTCAATTTGTCAATGCAATAATCTTTTAATTTTTGCCAACACCTTTATCATCCCCATTTTAGATCTGCCTTCAAATAATCATGAATCTGCTTCTCTTTGCCTCTTTTCTTCCTCATCCTTTATCCTTAGATTTTAATTAAAAAGCAAATAAGCAATCTCAGTCTGATTTCAACTGGCTGCTTACCAGTATTCTAAAAGCTATTTTTGCAGTGTATGTCCAACAAAGGAATATCTGCTAATCTTTTGGTTTTCCAAGCACAGGAGGCCAATTAAAGTCTCCCTGGATCAGGTGTATTTTTTTCTGTCTCTTTTGCCTTTTTAGGTTTTGTAAAATCTGTCCTACCTCCAGCAATGTATGTTCTATACTCCGAGATCCAATTAGTTCCCCTCTACCAATACCCTTTAGCAGCACTTTAATGTATATTTGCAGAGCAATGACTTGCAGGATATAGACGTCTCTCTTACCAGGGCATCGGAGATGTGATCATTCTTTAGGGAACAGGGGTTCCCCTCTTCAATTATAGATGAGGCTCTCACCAGGGTCTCCTCTATATCCCGCAGCTTTGCTCTTGCTCCCCATCCACCCACTTGTAACAAGGACAGTGGGTGGATGGTCCCCTTTGTCCTCACCTTCCATCCCATCAGCCGTCATATACAACATATAATCCTCCGACATTTTCGCCAACCCCTACGGGATCCTACCACTGGCCACATCTTCCCATCTCCTCCCCTGTCTGCTTTCCGCAGAGACCATTCCCTCCGTAACTCCCTGGTCAATTCGTCCCTTCCTACCCAAACCATCTCCTCCCCGGGTACTTTCCCTTGCAACCGCAGGAAATGCTACACTTGTCATTTTACCTCCCCCTTCCACTCCATCCAAGGACCCAATCAGTCTTTCCAGGTGAGGCAGAGGTTCACCTGCAACTCCTCCAACCTCATCAACTGCATCCGCTGTTCCAGGTGTTAAATACGCTACATCGGCGAGACCAAGCGCAGGCTTGGCAATTGCTTCATCCAACACCTCCACTCAGTTCGTACTAACCAACCTGATCTCCCGGTTGCTCAGCACTTCAACTCCCCCTCCCAATCTGACCTTTCTGAGCAGGGCCTCCTCCATTGCCAGAGTGAGGCCCAGCGCAAATTGGAGGAACAGCACCTCATATTTCGCTTGGGTAGTTTACACCCCAGCGGTATGAACATTGACCTCTAATTTTAGATAGCCCTTACTTTCTCCCTTCTTCCCCTCCCCCTTTCCAGCCCTCCCATAAAGCCACTTCCCTTCTTTTTCCCGGCCCCCCCCCCCCCTCGTCCCGACATCAGTCTGAAGAAGGGTCTTGACCCGAAACGTCACCTATTCCTTCTCTCCATAGATGCTGCCTCATCTGCTGAGTTTCTCCAGCATTTGTAGTCATACCTTCCAGCATATTTATATTCTCATTTGTCACCCAATTATAGGGCTGCTGCCTCACAGCGCCGGAGACCCGGGTTCAATCCTGACTACAGGTGCTGTCTGTGCGGTGTTTGTACGCTCACCTTGCGACCACATGGGTTTTCTCCAGGTGCTCCAGTTTCCTCCCACGTTCCAAAGACGAGCAGGTTTCTAGGTTAATTGGCTTCTGTAAATTGTCCCTAGTGTGTAGGATGCAAAACTGGGATAACATAGAATTATCGTACGGATTGATGATTGGCGTGGACTCAAGAGGGCCGAAGGGCCTGTTTCCACACTATATCTCTACACTAAATTTGAATCATGTTTGGTCTGAGTCTTCTCAATAAACTACTTGTCTAGTTCAAAATTCGAGAGCTGTCAAAGTTGACAAAGTATTAAGAATGATGAAAATGAAACATACTTATCTTGAAAGCTGACTTTATCAATCACCTGTGACTGGTCATGCCGTACAAACAGAACACCACCCATCACCTTTTCCATCCATCTTATCCCAAAACCAAATCACTGTATTACACTCCCCAAACTAGACAAATCTAAAGATGCCCCTTTCTAATTGTGTTGGGGCAATCTTAAACCAGTACAGCACAAGATGGGGCCTTTGGGCCCACAATGTTAGAAACATAGAAACATAGGTGCAGGATTAGGCCATTCAGCCCTTCAAGCCTGCAATAGGATAATGGCTGATCATCTAAAATCAGTACCCCGTTCCTGCCTTTCCCCGATATCCCTCTATTCCTTGAGCCCTACGAGCTAAATCTAACTCTCTTTTGAAAACATCCAGTGAATTGGCCTCCATGCCTTCTGTACCAAACGTGATACCAAGCTAAACTGATCTCATCTGTTTATACATGATCATATCCCTCTATTACCTGCACTTCCATATGCCCATCTAAAAGCTTCTAAAACGCCACTATCGTATCTGCCTCTTCCACCACCCTTGGCATTGTGCTCCACGCTCCTTCACTGTGTAAAAGACTAGCCCCACAAAACTTACCCCCTCTCACCTTATTGCTATGCCCTCTAATGCTGGACAGTTCCACCCTAAGAAAAAGGTTTTGACTGTCTACCCTATATATGTCACTCACAATTTTATACACTGCTATCAAATCTCCCCTCAACCTCCAACATTCCAGAGAAAACAATCCAAATCTATCCAATGTCATCCTGCAGCTGAAACCTTCTAATCCAGGCAGCATTCTGATAAACCTTCTCTGCACTCTCTCCAAAGCTTCCACAACTTTCCTGTATTTGGAAACACTGACTGGAATGTGTTTGCAGCTCAGGCCACCCTTGACTCCCACACGGACATTGACTCCTATACATCCTCTGTTTTGGACTTTATCAACTCCACCATCAACAGTGTCACCACTCTCAAACGGATCACCACATTCCCGAATCAGAAGCCATGGATGAACAGCGAGGTCAGGCTACTACTGAAAGCACGGGACACCGCTTTCAGGTCAGGCGATGCTCGTGCCTACAGTTCATCCAGGGCCAACCTGAAGAGGGGCATCAAGAAGGCCAAGCATAGCTACAAGCTTAGGATTGAGGAGCACTTCAATAACAACTCCGACCCCCGGCGCATGTGGCAAGGCATCCAGGCCATCACGGACTATA
Source organism: Malacoraja senta (assembly GCA_038087875.1). NCBI lineage: Eukaryota > Metazoa > Chordata > Chondrichthyes > Rajiformes > Rajidae > Malacoraja > Malacoraja senta. The sequence goes on from CM075980.1 coordinate 31,397,303, forward strand.
GATCCAAGAACACCACCCCCACATCGAGCGACGCATCCTTCCTTGAGGAGCTCAACCACTTTTATGGCCGCTTTGACAGGGACAATCAAGAGATGGCCATCAAGGCTGTGCTCCCTGCTGATCACCAGCCCCTCACACTCACCCCCTACGACGTGTATGTAGCACTGAGTAGGATTAATGCACGTAAGGCTGCTGGCCCTGACGGCATCCCCGGGCGCGTCCTCAGGACCTGTGCTGCGCAGCTGACAGACTGTCTTCAACCTGTCACTTGCCCAAGCAGTTGTCCCCACGTGCCTTAAAACCACCTCCATCGTGCCGGTGCCAAAACACTCCACTGCGGCGAGCCTTAATGACTTCCGCCCAGTTGCACTTACTCCCATCATCACCAAGTGCTTCGAGAGGCTGGTCCTGGCACACCTCAAAGGCTGCCTACCTCCCACACTGGACCCCTATCAGTTTGCCTACCGCAAGAACAGGGGTACGGAGGATGCCATCTCAACGGCACTCCACTCCGCACTCTCCCACCTCGACAACACAAACACCTATGTGAGAATGCTGTTCATCGACTATAGCTCAGCATTCAACACCATTATCCCCTCAAAACTGATCACCAAACTCAGCGACCTGGGCATCAACCCCTCCCTCTGCAACTGGTTACTGGACTTCCTAACTAACAGACCCCAGTTAGGTTGGACAACCACACCTCTTCAACCCTCACCCTGAACACCGGCGTTCCACAGGGCTGTGTACTGAGCCCCCTCCTCTACTCCCTCTTCACCTACGACTGCACACCTGTACATGGTTCTAACACCATCATCAAGTATGCAGATGATACAACGGTGATTGGCCTCATCAGCGACAACGATGAGTCAGCCTATAGGGAGGAGGTTCAACTCCTAGCAGCATGGTGCGTTGACAACAACCTGGCCCTTAACTCCAAGAAGAGCTCACTGTGGACTACAGGAGGTCTAGGGGCTGCACGCACACCCCCATCCATATTAACGGGACGGAGGTGGAACGTGTTTCCAGCTTCAGGTTTCTAGGGGTCAACATCTCTGATGACCTCTCTTGGACCCACAATACATCAACACTGGTCAAGAAGGCTCACCAGCGTCTCTTCTTCCTGAGGAGACTAAGGAAGGTCCATCTGTCTCCTCAGATTCTGGTGAACTTCTACCGCTGCACCATCGAGAGCATCCTTACCAACTGTATCACAGTATGGTATGGCAACTGCTCCGTCTCCGACCGGAAAGCACTGCAGAGGGTGGTGAAAACCGCCCAACGCATCACCGGTTCCTCACTCCCCTCCATTGAGTCTGTCCAAAGCAAGCGATGTCTGCGAAGGGCACGCAGCATCGTCATGGACTGCTCTCACCCCAGCCACAGACTGTTTACCCTCCTCCCATCCGGGAGGCGCTACAGGTCCCTCCGTTGCCGAACCAGCAGGTTCAGGAACAGCTTCTTCCCTGCGGCTGTTACACTACTGAACTCTGCACCCGAGTGATTGCCAGTCACCCCCCCCTGGACACTCGTTCCCCCAGAAAAATTGCACTACTGATACTGCTGTACATATATATATTTTACTGCTCATTATTCCTAAGTTCGCTCTTCTGGGTGAGATGCTAACTCCATTTCGTTGGCTCTGTACTGTACACTGCACAATGACAATTAAAGTTGGAATTGAATTGAATTGAATTGAATTGGGGCGACCAGAACTGCATGCAACATTCCAAATGTGACCTAACCAAAGCCCTATTGAGCTGCATCATGATTTCCCGACTCTTATATTCAATGCCACTAGCAAGGAAGGCAAACATACCATGCCTTCTTTACCATCCAATCTACTTGAACTTTAGTGAGCTATGAACCTGGACTCCAAGATATTGCACACATTCCAACTCTCTTTCTCTCCTTTCTTGCACAATGTGTCCATGGTATCGTGAATGTATTTTGTTAAGTACAGTAGGAATAGTAGTGTGCCATTCGGCCTTTCAAGACTGCTGCATTATTAAGATCAAGGTTAATCCTCGCACGCTTCATGTTTTCTCATTTATCCCAAATCCAATATCTTCCAAAATATCTCCGACTCTAAAATACATTTTAAAAAATTACCATTCACAGTTTTCAATAGCCATAGAATTTCAATGGTCCACAATTGTCTGAGTGAAGAAAGTCTTACTGTCTCAGTTCTAAATGGCTAAACCTTTATCTTCAGTCCTCTGTGCTCCCCTCAAGCCACCTGGAGTACTCGAAACATATCCTGCTCCACTGCACCTGGGATTGTTGGAATCTATGATGAGATAGGATTCACTAAATTCAAAGGTTATCAGCCATGTTATTAATCCTTCAGATTTATTTGAAAGCTATGCTGTACAAGACAAGATACACCTCCAACAATTTATAAGATAGCACTTAACTGTATCATGGAAACCATAAGAAATAGTCATGACATTTGCAGGCAGCTTTTCATGTGAATGTGAAAACCAACATTTTATAATAAGCTCTGGGAGATAGGAAAACCAGTTGTCATGAAGAATTGCATATGAACATAACAAACACGTATAGCAGTAAGCCTTACAGCAGATCGAGCATGCTCTGTATTCAGGGCAGGGCAGATCCAAGTTGACCACAGCACCACTCTTCCCTCTCACATCCCAAGACTCCCTCATAAACTGCCTCTTGGTGTAAAGAACTCCAAAGATTCACAATCCTCAGAGAAGTCTCCTGCTCACCTCTATCTGAAATGGGTAATCTCATCTTCTGAAATCATGCTCACTAGTTCTAAATACCCCAGGATGGGAATAAGCTCCTCTGAGGACCAATCCTCTCGATCCGATTACACTGTGTGTGTCAATAAGACCACCTTTAATTCTTCAATACACAAATGAGTATAGGCCCAAGTTGATCAACCTTACTTCAAACAGCAACTCATTCATCCCAAGAATCAACCTACAGAACTTTCTCAGAGATCCTCCCCCCCCCCCCCCCCCCAGAAGTCCCTCCTAAAATGTGGCGTCTGGGCCGGCTGAGGCTGATGATCTCGACTTCATTGGGACTTCCCCCCACGATCAGTGGATCGGATGTACCCCTGCGGCCGAGGTTCTGGAACTCTGGCTGGGCCGGAGCTGGCAAATCTGTTCCCATAGCCCACTTCCGAGGACGACTTTGTGGACCAATATCCCAGAACGCTCCACATTTGCCTAGGCGACCCATTCCGGTACTGTTGGACTCCTGTCTAAAGCTGTGTCCTCTGTTGGTCCACTAAAACAGATAGTCCAGCAAGACTCTGATACCAAGGATGCCGGAAAATTGGAGGTGGACTTTACTCCAAAAATGGTCTCAGCAGCATCCGGAAAAGGTGCATGACAACATTCTGCCTTTTGAATTCTAAATTCCGTGCAATGACGCCACCATTCTATTTGGCTTCCAAATTACTCGCTGTACCTAATAAAAACAAAAAGGCTGGTGATACTCAGCAGTGTCAGGCAGCATCCATGGAAAGAGTGGTCAAGCGATGTTTCGGATGATGGAGCAGGGGGGGGGCGGTGGAGGGGGCGGAAGAGAGAGGTGAGGAAGACTGTGGGGATAAGCCTGGCCAGTGATGTTGACGCTATTACTTGCCAGGCTTTCCCCTACCCCCCTTTCCCTTCAAGCTTTCTCCCTCATCCACCCACCCCCCGCCATACTAATAGTCTGAAGTGTCCCAACTGATAACATTGTTTATCCATTCCCTCCAAGGATACTGCCTGAGCCACTGAGTTCCTCCAGCTTGTTTTTTGCTCAGGTTTCCAGTATCTGCAAATTCTTGTGTCTCCCCTTTATTTGCTAAAAAACTTGCCTGCTTTGTGTTTCATGTACCAGCACACCCAGATCCCTGTGCAACACAATATTTTGCCGTCTCACTCCATTTAATTAATAATTTGCTTTTTGATTTTTCGTTCCAAATTATACAGTCTCAGATTTTCCACGTTATATTCCAACTGCCAACTTCATGCTCACTAACCTTCCTGGAGAATCCTGGAAGATTCCTGGAGAATTCAGCCATGATTGAATAGTGGAGTAGACGTGATGTGCCGAATGGCCTAATTCTACTCTTCTCACATGACTGTTTTCTGTTAGTCATTCCATTATCCACATCTTCAATCCTATGCTCTCGTCCTTCAACCACAATTCATCCACAAATTGTTTGTTACAAATCAAAGACCGCTAGCAAATTTGTCACACAATTTCCCTCTGATAAAACTTGTTATACTTTAAAATGCCCTGTTTTTACCTCCTCAATAATGGATTTTAGCATTTTCCCAGATAGTTGTCAAGCTAACTAACTGCTGTTTTCTCTCCCTCCTATGCAACGTCTCCAGAATCCAGGTGGTTTACAACCAACATATCTACCAGTTCACAGCCACTTCCTTTGAGATCCTGATGCAGACCATTAAGGGACTTAGCAACCTTTAGCCATGTTATTTTGTCTCGAACCTTCAACATCTCAGCTTCCTGGAACAGATAAAGGAATCATTCTGAGATTCCAAGTGTACATCCCAGATAGCAGTTGTGAGCCAGATCAAAAAAAGTTATATCTTAATGTCATTATTACTACTACCTAGAAAAATATTTCAGTACCAGTTGATTCTTATCTTTCATAAACTGAAGTGCTAAATTAAAAAAATTAGGTCCAAAGGAAACCAATAAGGTTTAACGATCAGAATCTGGGAGACACAACACAAAAGGATGGAGGTGTGGAAAGTTCGAAACTTGTGACCACTTGCAGCTCAGATGGTTGACAGTGGGGTGAAAGATGACGGGCTGGTTAAACCAGCCTCACTTCTCTCTAGATATGTGTGTGAGGGAGGAACAGTGGCCTCACCTCTCTGGATATATATGGGGGGGGGGGAGGGGGATCACCTGTCACTGTGTGGATGGGGGAGAGAGGTTCCGTGGTCTCACCTGTCACTAGACACATGGGGGCGTTATGTGCAGTGGCCTCACAGATCTCTGGACACATTTGGGAGGGAGTTATAGTGGCCTCAGCTATCTCTGTATAGATGGGGAAGGTACAGTGGCCTCACCTGTCTCTAGACACATGGGGGTGTTAGGTACATTGGCCTTACCTGTCTCAGTACACATTGGGGAGGGAGGTACAGTGGCCTCACCAGTCTCCGGGTTTATTGGGGGTGTCGGGTGCACTGGCCTCACCTGTCTCAAAGTGCTGCGCAAGAAATAGACGAGCGAGAGACCGAAGACCAGGGCGAGGACCCAGCGTTTCCTCAGCACCTTGCGCCACACCATAGAGATGCAGTGCACCATGAGGTCGCCAATCCCCGAGCGCTGCTACCGGCCCCAACACATCACGTCCCCGGTCAACGTTGCACGATAGTCGGCCGCCAGCCCACAGCGCGCCCCCAACTCAGGCCGCCCGCTCACAGCGCGCCCCCGACTCAGGCCGCACGCCCACTGCGCGCTCCCGACTCAGGCCGCACGCCCACTGCGCGCTCCCGACTCAGGCCGCACGCCCACTGCGCGCCCCCGACTCAGGCTCAGGGAGCAAAACAACCGCGAGCACGCCGCAGGAAGTCCCGCCCCTCCTCCAGCGCCTCTCTGCGATTGGCCCAACCTCCCCACGCCGCTGAACAAATCCCTCGCTGATTGGTGGATCCAGCTGCCGATCAACCCATCTCGACCGCCCACACATCAGGCGGCGCGGTGACGTCACGTGCGGGGCATGGGATAAGGTGAAAGGTCAAACAACAAAGGCAGCCCCCGACCAACTACCAGTCAGGTGGCTACTGCTGCAGGGGATGCGTGGGGTTGAATGGGGTTGAATGGGGCAGAGATGCTCCCTGTACCCGGGGCTATTTAACCTTAAACTCTGTGACAAACCGTCCAAATGCAGCATAGCAGCCCCCCCTCCCCTTTATACTGTACAATAACCTCAAAGCCATCGCCAATGAATATTAACAGTTGAACTGGGCGTTTCCACTCATGCTGAGAAAATGTAATAATCAAAATATTACTGTCTGCAAATTGATGCTTTATTCCAAGATGATAGTAAATAGGCCTAAGATGAGAAAAGATTCAATGTAATGCTATTTGTGAAGTGTAATTTCCAGAGCTGCTCAATTTACTGCTCGTTTTATACAAAATGTTGATTTGAGTATAACATGTTGCTTTAACATCTGTGTTACAAATTTTCGTTGCATTTAGATTTGTTTTTCCAATTTACGACGGACTGGAAGAAGATGCAAAGAAGGCATAGTAGTAATACAGATAACGTTCCACCGGAGAGGTAAGGCAAATCTCTACAGTTATTTGGTTAGAAAGAAGTGGTGGGGAAGGCCAAGTATCATACATGTCAATCACATCTTTAAAAATATTTAATGAATTTAATTCATTTGTATATTGCAAATGTGAGTAGTTAGCTTTAATTATTTTACTATGGGGGGAAATTGTTTCTTCAGTAACCTACCTGTTTGTAAGATATTGGCATTTGATTAAATTTGGATTTCTGTGTAATTTTAATCCTTGAGAAAGATCACAGAAGATCCACAATTATTATCATGTTTTAAAAAAAACATTTTCTATTTTCTCTCTTTAATGATGAGCCTTTATAGAAATATTTTTTTAAAATTCCTGTAGTTTACAAACATTGTGTGTCTAAAATACAACTTCAGATATTTAAGATTTGTAACGGTTTGAATTTGTCTATTTCCTCCACCAATTATCCTATAGTTTCTGAGTACTGCCATATTTGTATGTATGCATTATTTATTCGATCCTTCGTCCATTGAACTCAAGGGTGACCATGGTATCACAGGTTGGTTTGAATTCTGTGAGCACGTGGAAGGCTGCGCAGGATAATTTGTGCTTTGAACCGCACGCGGCGCATTGCAAAGGAGATTCTGCTTTGAGTTGCATGATTAACGATGGACGGGTTGCAGTTGTGAGATTATCATTGCTTTCGCTTTTGTTCTACCTTGGTTCATAAGCTATACATTCACATCGACAGGTGGAAAGATCAAGAGTAAGGTTCTCCCAGTTCTCTGGCATATATTGAAATGCTTCAAGGGTGATTAAAGAAACTCTTGAAATGTTTATTTTGCCATCAGCGGGAAGGCTTACTGTTCTTTATAACCTGTCATTGAAGATCTTTGTTAGTCACCCATCTGATCAGTATTTAAACCTACCTGTGTTTTAGCATCAATATGCAGGACTTTCTCATGCCATTGTATACTTATCAGCTTCCTCTGACAGCCTATGTGAAACTGGCTCGGCTTTCCTGCATGGTTACCAAGAAATTGGATGTTACCCTCCTTTGGTGTGTGAAACATGGGCTGTGTAAAGTGCTAACACCCACTCGGATTTCATAAAATAAATTTAGTGAAGGATGTAGTAGGAAGGAACTGCAGATGCTGGTTTACACCGAAGATAGACACAAAATACTGGAGTAACTCAGCGGAACAGGCAGCATTTCTGTATAGGAGCAATGGGTGACGTTTCAGGTTGAAGCCCTTCACACTGAGAGTCAGGGAGACACAGATATAGAAAGGTAAGGTGTGAAAACAAGACATCAAAAGGAAATTCAGCTAGAATGCGGGTGAGGCAGCATCTATGGAGAGAAGGAATAGGCGACGTTTTGGGTCGAGACCCTTCTTCAGACTGATGTCGGGGGGGGCAGGAAAAAGAAAGGAAGAGGCGGAGACAGTAAGACTATTGGGAGAACTGGGAAGTGGGAGGGGAAAAAGCAAGGGCTATCTAAAATTAGGGAAGTCAATGTTGATACCACTGGGATGTAAACTACCCAAGTGAACTATGAGGTGCTGTTCCTCCAATTTGTGCTGGGCTTCACTCTGGCAATGGAGGAGGCCCAGGACAGAAAGGTCAGTTGACTCCCACTAATTTTAGATAGCCCTTGATTTTTCCCTCCTTTCCCTCCCCCTTCCCAGTTCTCCCACTAGTCCGCCTCTTCCTTTCTTTTTCCCACCCCCTCCCAGACATCAGTCTGAAGAAGGGTCTCGACCCAAAACGTCACCTATTCCTTCTCTCCATAGATGCTGCCTCACCCGCTGAGTTTTTCCAGCATTTGTTGTCCACCTTCAATTTTTCCAGCATTTGCAGTTCTTTCTCAAACATATAGAATATTTTTGAAGCAGCTCCCTGGAATTTTGTAGTCACATACGGAAAGGAGCTGTGTCTGGTTGCCATTGAGCACATCATGAAGGAGCTGTGTCTGGTTCCCATTGAACACAGCATGAAGAGCTTGCAGCAACCTCGTCAACATTGTGTACAGTTAACCAGGAAGAAAGCCACTGTTAAAGAACTCTCCCTGTGCCACACACAGCAAAATGACAGGGAAGACTGCATGGTGAAAAAGAAAAATGTGAAAGGGGGTGGGGGGTGGGGGAGGAGGAGGAGGAGGTATGGTATGCTCCTGTGCGTCTAACCAACCCTCGTGGCTTGATCACTTTCTCTGTCATGGATAACACAAAACCATGTCAAGTTGTTATCCGGTTTATAAGACTCTTGTGAAAGAAGTGGTTTTGAATTTGTGGGACATTGGCACCAGTATTGGGGAAGAAGGGAACTGTTCAGACTGGACGGACTCCGCCTGATCCCGACTGGAACCAGACACCTGGTAAACCGTATAACGAGGGCTGTAGATAGAGCTTTAAACTAAATAGTGGGGGGGGGGGGGGAGGGGGGGTCAGCAAATTGGAAGTATAAGGGTGGAGTTAAAGGGAAAAAGGGTGCAGGATATGCTACAGAAGTCTCCCAAATTAATAGAACGGTAAATTCAAGAAGGGATATGAGAGCAAGGTCGAGTAAATTCGGGACCAGTGTGAGAAGGGAGGTGAATACCGAACTAAAGGCGTTGTATTTGAATGCGCGTAGTATAAGAAACAAAGTGGACGAGCTTGTAGCACAGTTAGAGATTGATAGGTATGATGTTGTGGGAATTAAAGATGTGGCTGCAAGAGGATCGGAGCTGGGAGCTAAATATTCCAGCTTATGTTCCAGGTTATACGTCATATCGGAATGACAAGAAGGTGGGCAGAGGGGGTGGGGTAGATCTGTTGGTCAGGAATGAAATTTAGTCCTTAGTGAGGGGTGGCGTAGGATCAGAAGATGTAGAGTAATTGTGGATAGAGCTGAGAAATTATAAGGGTAAAAAGAATGTAATGGGAGTTATTTACAGCCCCCCAAACAGTAACCAGGATATTGGATGCAAGTTACATCAGGGGATAAAATTGGCATGTGAGAAAGGCAATGCTACAGTGGTCATGGGAGATTTCAATATGCAGGTAGACTGGGAAAATCAGGTTGGTACTGGATCCCAAGAAAGGGAATTTGGAGATTGTCTCCGAGATGCATTCTTAGAGCAGCTCGTAGTGGAGCCTATCAAGGCAAAGGCAATTTTGGATTTAGTATTATGTAATGAACCGGATTTGATAAGGCAAACTCAAGGTAAAGGAACCATTGGGATGTAGCGACCACAACATGATAAGTTTTAATCTGCAATTTGAGAGGGAGAAGGTGAAATCGGATGTGTTGATATTGCAGCTGGGCAAAGGGGACAACAGAGGCCTGAGGGAGCTTGCCAAAGTTGTTGGGAAAGGAACCGTAGCAGGGATGACGGGAATTTCTGGGAATAATCCGGAAGATGTAGGATTTTTTCATTCCAAAGAGGAAGTAAGATTCTAGGGGGAGAAAGAGGCGACCGTGGCTGACAAGGGAAGTCACGGACAGTATAAAGCTAAAAGAGAAGGCGTATAACATAGCAAAGATTAGTGGGAAGCCAGAGGATTGGGAAGCTTTTAAGGAAGCACAGAGTAAGAAAATACGGGGAGAAAAGATGAAATATGAAGGTAAGCTAGCCAATAATATAAGAGTTTCTTCAGTTATATAACGCTGGTACGAAAATAGGTGGAGGGGCAAGTAGTGCAGAGAAAGCAAGGACTGCAGAAGGACTTGGACAGGTTGGGACAGTGGTCAGAGAAGTGGCAGATGGAATATAGTGTAGCTAAATGTGGAGTCATGCATTTTGGTAGTAGGAATAAAGGCATACACTATTTTCTAAATGGTGTGAGAATCCAGAAATCAGAGGTGCAAAGGGACTTGGGAGCGCTGGTGTAGGATTCCCAAAATGTTAATCTGCGAGTCGAATCGGTAGTAAAGAAAGCAAACTCATTGCTAGCATTTATTTCAAGAGGGCTTGTATATAAAAACAGGGATGTGATGTTAGCGTATTTGGAATATTGTGAGCAATTTTAGGCACTATATCTGAGGAAAGATGTGCTGGCTCTGGAGAAGGTCCAGAGGAGGTGTACAAGAATGACCCCAGGAATGAGTAGGTCAACCTATGATGAGCATTTGTCGGCACTGGGCCTGTACTCGCTGGAGTTTAGATGATTGAGGGGGGGACCTCATTGAAACATACAGAATAGTGCAAAGCTTGGATAGAATGGATGTGGAAAGGATGTTTCCATTAGTGGGAGAGTCTTAAACTAGTGGTCATAGCCTCAAAATTAAAAGACGTTATTTTAGGAACGAGATGAGGAGAAATTTCTTTAGTCAGAGGGTGGTGAATCTGTGGCATTCTTTGCCACAGAAGGCTCTAGAGGCCATGTCAGTGGATATTTTTAAGGCAGAGATAGATTCTTGATTAGTACAGGTGCCAGAGGTTATGGGGAGAAGGCAGGACAATGGGGTTAGGAGGGAGAGATAGATCAGCCATGATTGACTGGCGGAGTAGACTTAATGGGCCATATGGCCTAATTCTACTCCTATTCCTTATGACCTTGCGACCTTGTCATGGGTTAGTGATCATACCGTGCAGCTCAGAACTGATTTGCACATTGAGGCTACATTTACTGAAGAGAGCTCCAGTGAATAATTTCCATAATACTGACCATTGGAAACAAGCTGGTATATGTTGGAGCAGACATACTGAATGTGCTCCAGGTCTTACTGTGGTTCATCAATGAAGGTTGTAGGTTTCCCTCAAAACTTCAAATTTCTGGCATCTATCAAGGTAACAGTGGCATCTGGTAACATCATCGGATAAATCTCTGGAAAATTTCAGATGTGCTAAGTTGAATCACCAAGCAAGGACTCAAACTGACTTACAATAAAAGCTAACAATCTACCCTGGGTAAATCTGGGTTTATTTGTAATTTGCTCATTTAAAAAGAAAGTGAGTAACGGTCCAATTTCTAGAAGTCTGAAGAAGGGTTTCGGCCCGAAACATTACCTATTTCCTTCGCTGCATAGATGCTGCTGCACCCGCTGAGTTTCTCCAGCATTTTTGTGTACCTGTCCAATTTCTAGGCTGGTTTCACATGCATACTTCAGAACAGACAGCAACATGGCTTTGTAGACGTTCATTTTTGTTCATTGACTGATGGCTCTTCCCTCCTACATGATTGCATGTAGATTGCCAAAAGCTACACTTATTTTGGTAATTCTGCAGTTGAATTTTTAATCAATGTGATTTGCAAAAGTAAATGAACTTTGGTAGATGATATATCCAACAATGTATTGCTTGTACGGGTCCAGTTTTAAACTGCAGTATATTTTCTGAAATGGTTTTATTTTCTCTTTTGCAGATTAAGAAGTCAGACAGTTGGTTCAGAGACCAGCGTGGATGAGAATGGTGTTTTTGAAGGGCTCAAACCTGAAAGCCCATCACCTCAGCAGATGTTTGCTGGTTTGACTGGTCTTCAGGCAGGGCCAATAAGTGCAGCTTCATTCCAATCTGGTCTAGTATTGGGGTCTTCACTCGGTGCCTCAGTTGGAACTGGAGACGTGTTTATTCAGATGACCCCGCAGGAGGAAGGAGCCATTCGCACAGAGAACATGCAGTACCATCACCGCCACAGGCATCACCATTATCACCACAGCCACCACCGCTCCTCCCTGTTACATGTTTCTGGTGATCGCCATGGAAATGTGGAAGATGGCAGTGATGAGCCTGGAACGCCGGCCCCAGCACTGTCTGAGCTCAAAGCTGCCATTGCATGGCTTCAGAAGGGGCTTCCTTTTATCTTGATATTACTGGCAAAAGTTTGCTTTCAGCATAAGCTTGGTATGGGTAATTTAATGTTTTTCAAACTTCTGTTAATAACAGTTTGCTGAGCTACAAATTCTGTGTTGATTATTACTGATTATTAATTACGCCATGGCAACTTTTGCAGTTGGTCTTCGGATTCTGTGTTCACATCAAGCAATATCTGCGATATATCTGCTCTGATTCCATTTGCAACCCTGTTATTCCAGCTAGTAGACCAATAGCAGAACATGATTTGCTTAAGTTCTACAAAGCGCATCAAACACTCTTATTTTAGCAGTATGTTTTAGTTTAGAGATAGTGGCGTGGAAACAGGCCCTTCGGATCACTGAGTCCGCACTGACCAGCGATCCCTGCACATTAACACTATCCTACACAATTTTTGCATTTATACCAAACCAATTAACCTACAAACTTGTACATGTTTGGAGTGTGGGAGGAAACCAGAGATCCAGGAGAAAACCGGGATGATACTAAACATTCTGAAGGAAGAAATCTAGACCGAATCGAATTACATTAAAAAACCCTCTCGTCCCATTTAATGCATACAACCATCGTTCCCACTTATGCATATCCAATGTTAATCCAGTTTAATTCTCCCTGCATTCTCATCACCTCTACCACTCAGTAACACTAGAGGCAATTTATAGTGGCCTATCAACCCACAAGTCTTTGGGATGTGGGAGGAAACCAGAGCATCTGGAGAAAAGACAGTCATAGGGAGAACACAGGAGGAAATCTTCACAAAAGTAGAGGTTAGGATTGAACTGAGGTCATTGGAGCTGTGAGGCAGCAATTCTACCAGCTTCACCACTGTGCTGTCCTACACCTGTCCTGTTATATGAAAACCCAAACAGTTGTTATTGGATTTCTCCACAGCGCTTCTAACCCTCTGACCCCATCATGGTGCCCACCTACTTGTATTGAGCTGGTCTAAGAACAGAGGATAAACTAATTAACTCTCTAATCATGAGAGCAAAGTGGAGCAGATAGTAAGAGAGCCACAGTCATTTCCTCCTGAAGTGTTACCTTAAAGGGTTTCTTTGAGTCATGCAGACCCTTTAGACCACCATACCCACGCTAACCATTCTACCTATCTATTTTAGGCCATTTTGCCTGCTCTTGGTCCATAGACTTCAATGCCTTGGTGATTCAAGTGCTTGTCATCTTAAATGATGTGAGAACACTTACTTCCATTGTGTCCTTAGAGAGCACTTTCCAGATTACAACCACTCTTTGTGTGGAAAATAAATCCCCCCTCAGATCCCCTCTAATCATCCTACCTCTCACTTTATCTGTGCCCTTTTGTTTTAGACAGTCCACCAAGGGAAAGGACTCTTAAGGGCCTGTCCCACTGTATGAGGTAATTCAAGAGTTCTCCCGAGTTCTCCCCTGATTCGAGCTCGTGTAATGTACGTAGGAGCTTGTGGATGTCACGTAGCGGCTCGTACGCGTAACGGTAGGTAATCGGGAAATCCGGTCAACTCATGATGTTTTTTGAATTACCTCGTACATTGGGACAGGCCCTTTACTATATGTACACTATCTATTCCCCCTTTGACAACCCTCGCCTGCCGAAAGCCAATAAACTATTTTTAAATGTCTGATAATCATAAACAATTTGAAACAATTCAACTAGATTTAAATGCAAATAAATGTCATTTTATGAATCACTTTAAAGTCCTGAAAATTAATTAAGACTAAATCTAACATTAAGATTAATGTAGTATTTACTTATGGCAATGGTGCCTTTAATTTCAATGGGGTTATGCAACTTGAGTCAGTTACAGCTGGGATAAAATGAAGGGCACAGTTGCAAAGTACATCCAGTCCATTGACTCAGAACATTGAGACTCTGCCACAGGGCATTTCTCTGGCTTCCAATGCAAAATTCAGAAATGAGAATCAAATTCACCAGTGTAGAGCTAACAGTTCACCATGGAACTATGAGCTGCAGATGAGCAGAATACATCACAATATTACTACAAATGAATACATGGCCTTTTTATAGCTTAAACCTCACCCATTTGTAACATTTGATTAGTTCTGCTTCAATGGGGTTTAAAATGGGTGGCACTCTTATAATTACAAGCCATTAATAGTTCATAGTCATAAAGCAGGAGAGGCAGGGCAGCACGGTGGCGCAGCGGTAGAGTTGCTGCCTTACAGCGCTTGCAGCGTCATAGACCCGGGTTCGAACCTGACTATGGATGCTGTCTGTACGCAGTTTGTATGTTCTCCCGTGATCTGCGTGGATTTTCTCACAGATCTTCAGTTTCCTCCCACACTCCAAAGACGTACAGGTTTGTAGGTTAATTGGCTTGGTATAAGTGTAAATTGTCGCTAGTGTGTGTAGGATTGTGTTAGTGTGATGGGATTGCTGGTTGGTGCGGACTCAGTGGGCCGACGAGCCTGTTTCCGCGCTGTATCTCTAAACTAAACTAAACTAAATTAAAATGGTCTCTTCAACACACCGTGTTCATGCCGACTATCGACTATCTTCATATATTTCCCAGCTCTTGGATCATAGTCTTCTGTTCCTTGTATCAAGTGCTTGTCTAGACATCTTGTGAGAGTACCTGCCTCTAGATTCCAACCAACTTCTATGCAATTAAGATCATCCTTGCATCCTCTCTAAACCCTTTATCCTAAAACAATGCACTCTAGTTCTAGATATATCTATTAAGAGGTCAGGTTTCCTACTGTCCGTCGTATTCATGCCCCTCATAATTTTGCGTACCTCTATAATGTCGTCCCTCTGCCTCCTCCGCTCCAAAGAAACTAACCCAGCCCATCCAGTCTCTTGTTAGTAGAAAACTCCATTTCAGTCTGGTGAATTTTTTCCATACCCTCTCCTCTCCATTCTGGTAATGACCAGAAGTGTAATCTTACCAAATGTCTACAAAGTCCACACAATATCTGGTCCCACTTAGCAATTGACAAAATGGAAACAAGGAGTTAGATAGAGCTCTAGGGGCTAGTGGAATCAAGGGATATGGGGAGAAGGCAGGCACGGGTTATTGATTTGGGACGATCAGCCATGACCACAATGAATGGCCTCCTGCACCTATTTTCTATGTTTCTATGAATAAACACTTCTTCGCAATGAATGTGTGACATTAAAGTTACCTGAGTTTACCATTTCAACATCTAATAAGTTTAAGCATGCTTTTAAAATAGCATTTTAAATATTAGATTGACCAATTGTGATTGAAGATTATTCTTGAAGAATTAATTTTATTTCTTGTTCTATGGTTATTGTCTGACCCATTGAATATTTCTATTATTTACATCAAGGCTGCTTTGTTTATGATTATTGAAATGAAACTACCTTTCAAACTAGCTTTATTCATTTTTAATTAGAAGCTGCACAGATATGCAAAAATATGTAATTTTAAAATCAGAGATCTGTCAATATTTGTCATGCTGTGTGTTATTCAATAATCAATTGAGCAACTATCACTTCAGAAACTGGTTCTGGCAGTTCAATATCACCATCTCCTTGCAGCTATGTTTGGGAATGTTCCCAGTGAAACCACTTAAAGGTAATCTACAACTATCCTTCAAATAAGATCTTCATCCTGATCAGAAGGCAGATTCTATTGAAACTATATTGCCAAGTGTACACCTGGGGCTCGACCATTGCTCAGAATATCTGAATTCAGTGGATAAGTAACTGATTCTAATTCGTATGAGACTTGGGATGATGACAATGGAGCTGGGTTTTACTAGTCAATTTGGGTATTTGTGAAGGTGTTAGAAAACTGGGGAGAAATAATACCCTGAAACATTATCTGTTGAAACCACAAACAACTGTTTTTGTTTGCATTTAATACAGGGATTGCTGTATGCATTGGAATGGCTAGTACTTTTGCTTATGCAAATTTAACAGTGAAGCACCAAGTTTCTTTGAGAGTAAGTATTTCATCCTTAATAGCATTTATATTTTTACACCCTTCAACCTGATAGATTTTGTTTTAAAATTCCTCCCCCCGCAAAAGCACTTTCGAATTCCAAGTCTGAAGAAGGGTCTCAACCCGAAACGTCACCTATTCCTTCGCTCCATAGATGCTGCCTCACCCGCTGAGTTTCTCCAGCATTTTTGTCTACCTTTGATTTTTTGCAGCATCTGCAGTTCCTTCTTAAACATTCCAATTCCTTTTATTTTTTCACTCTTTGCCTTTTCTGCGGTGTTGTTCTGCAGTTGTAGAAAAACATAACTTCACGTTCTCCATTCATTCTTTGGACCTTTTGAATCAGTGATAGTGAGGAAGTGGTTGTAAAGTTATAAGTATCTGTCCTGCTGTTCTGAACTTTAGGGTTCTTCAGATAAATTCCTTAATTGTGTGACATTATATAAATAGAGTATAATGAGATAAGCTGGAAGTGAATCCACTTACCACCAAGTATGTTTGAAAAAACTATATTAGGTTTAACTTTTTAAAGATTTATTATCTGATTGCCATTGTATTCATTACTTGACTGCAGCTAGGTTTTGACACTTTATTTTGCCTGGGGTAAGATTGTGTTTAGGATGGCTTCCTTTTAGTAGCTTACCCATACTGCAGTCCTTATCTGAGCCAAGACAGTAAGTCTTGACAAGCTGTTCATCTTTTGGAAAGCGCAACAATTGACTCCACTCTGTCCTCAATCACATCCACACAAGCAGTTTTCAGCAGGACCACTGGACAGCTATCAAGAGTGGGAACCTTGCCTATTTCGCCTCTCATTTGTAGCTCCCTAGAGCCACGCTGCATGAGATCAACTAATTTGGCACAGACAGGCTCTGTATCTCATCACACAGGTTATTACAGTTCACATTCTGTTTAGAGTTCCTACTTCGAACATTTTGCGAGGAAGAAGATTGATCATTTCACAGTGTTGATTTCTGTTCATTCCTTACTGATTTATTAGTTGAGAACCTTATATTTATTTTAACCGAGCGATGAATCCTTTAACAATTGACAGTATCACAAACAAATCGCATAAAACATCCAAGAAAATACAGTTTTCCTTTGTGTCATTCTGATTTTAGAAAAAGGGGTGAAACACAATAACATTGCTTTGTGTTGATGTATTAAAATAGGATTACAGCACATTTTACAGTGAAGCAATCTTGCTTCCCACGTTGAGATCACTATAAATCAATTCTGAATTTTTTTTTTCACATTTGAGGCCCGAGTGAGCTCACTGTACTTTAATTCTTAAGTATTTTTGCATATATAAAATGGAATGTCATTCAATGCATTTGCCATGTTGCACTCATCTGGTACTGCACTTTCCAATTAATCTAGAGACCTGACTAATGATGTTAAAAGGGACACTTGACAGTTGACTGTTACTCCATTTATGAGTTCACCTTTGCCTTTAAAACAAAATTGTATTCAGTTGTTCTTTCAATATCCTATAAATTGTGTTTTATTTTCACACACTTAAGCCATTGCTACTTGCATCTGCCCCAGAGATGAATCTTTGGCTCTATCCCTTAGATCTCTTTCCCTGCCCCTATAATTCCCAGCCCCTTTATGACCTTATCTGCACGTGTACATTTACAATATGTACTCAATCTTTCCACCTCCCCCTCTTCATGTTTCAAGTACAGCTGCATGGTTGAACATGGTGACTTGGGTGATTTGGGATTTACTGCAGCTAAGCATTGGAAAGGCTAGCTATATCAACCAGCAAAAACTCCATTCACTTGTCACTGATTCCGATCTCTCTCTCTGGCTACTGTCTGAGGTTGTATAAGACTCTCCGCTGTGTAATTATCCTAAATTTTTGCTGAGCTTTTGGTCAATTTCTTCTCCAATGCAAGGAACATTACTGACCACAGAGATGTCATCCAATTAAGGTTATCTACTATGAAACCCTTCATCATATCTTTAGCAACACAATATTTGACTCTGCAGTAATTTGGCCCTCTGCCCTTCAGCTGACAACTTTGTTTTATCTAATAATCTGAACCTTTCCCTCATCAAACCCGGCCCTTCCTTTCTTGTTTCCTTTCAATTCCTTGAATTTAAAATGTTCTCATCTAGTATCAAAATTCCTTTGTTACATTATTCAGCCTATTTTGGCAATCTCCTCTAATCCTAAAGTTCCTCCGTACCTTCCGACTCATCACTCCTCCATCTTAGCCCTCTGCTGTCCTCACTTCTTTCACTCAAATATTTGGTAAATATAACTGCAGTCACTTAATAATAATAATAATGAATTTTATTTATGGGCGCCTTATACCGAGGTCTCAAGGACACCTTACAGAGATTTATAGGAAACATATAATCAGAATTTAAAAAAATAAGTTAGTCCTCATGTCTTATATTTCCTGTCTAAACCTTGTTTTACACTCCCTGCTCCAGCATTAAATTCATCCTATATCCTTGACAAAGCTACCTCTGCTTAATAGCATATAATTTGTGATGATGATTCTTTTTAAAATCGCAATGTAAATGCAGATTCACTCGTGTTTTTGACAATCGCCTTACAGTAAAATATATAGCTATTTCTGCTAAAGGTAAATAATTTTTTTCTGTAGAGAGAATAAAACAACCTCAAGAGCATTTTTGTGACAAAGATTCAATGTTTTTAATGCTAGTGTTTTTTATTCCAACAGGAGAAAAGATCAGTACTTACAGCCCTGTGGATATTGGTGTTCCTCATAGGGAACACGGTGTTTTTGTATTATACTTTCAGCACCCAAGAGCTCTATAAGAGGTAAGATGTTTAAGTATAATATTTTCCTTTAAATGATATTTATTTAAATATGTTATTTTGAAGCTTATTTGTTATTGAGAGGTTTTCCATTTTCAAAATTAATTTTCAAAGTTGCAGAGCATTTGTCAACTTGGTATTTATTGTCCATGTTTTGATCCTTTGAAAGGATGAACTTTGCTTATTATTATTCGATTATACTTGATAGAGCTTTGTAACATACAAGGCCACCTCCGTAGGTAGCCATGTTGAGTCATGTAGACACCAGTTAATATAAGAATGGTGGGTATGTTTTCCCAAAGTAATCAGTTACTAAGCTTAATACTAACGGAGGTGTTAATGCCTTGTGCGTATTTTGAATTCTGCTTCACTGCAACAGAGACAGGAGAGCATTGATCGGCATTTAGTCATTGTTTATCCAATAATCAAACGCCCAATTCATTGGATATTAAAGATAGATAAAGCGGCAGTTCTAAAATGTAGAACAATGATGGATGTAGAAAAGTTATCCCATCAAGTTGCAATGCATTGACAACATTCCTAAAGGAGTAACAGTGGAAATACTCCCAAATCTCCTTGCACGAAAGAGTACTAAAGGATTGGAAATACTGCATTACTGTTTAATATTAAGGAGCGAGATAAACCTGTCGACTTTAGCCGGTTGGCTTAATAACTGTGGTGGGGAAACTCAATATTTAATCCAGATAAATTGAATGGTACTTGAACAAGTATCATTAATATACACAGATATTAGATAGATTTGCCATAAAATAAAATCTTGCGGGTTATGGGGGCACTCAGGTAGGTGGTGTGAAATGGGCTAAGCCATAGAAAGCAAAGATACTAGAGGAGCAAGATAGACCACTCCTCCGAAATCCAATGGACTGACGTGTAGTACGTAACGGAACGTCACGGGTGCCATTTGTTTATGCGCTCTAGTATCTTTGGTAGCGGGGAAGGACTCCACAGTTATACAAATCTGCGCTTACATCAGGTCGCAGGGAAGAGCAAAGATACTAGAGGTTCCTCTAGTATCTTTGGGGGAAGAGGACGTTTCTTCCACTCCTGAGTTGATCCAGGACTGATTCTCGGTCCCCCCGATACCAGATGAAGGCGGCCGGCACCAGGCTCTCTGTCCGGCGGGAGAGCCTCAAGCGTCTCCCGAGGCAGCGGGCAATGCTCCTCTAGTATCTTTGATGTAATCAGTTCCAAAGATTGATTTGCTCTTTCATCTTTGGTGTAATCCGTGTTGTAGGGAACAGTGTTTTATATAGCATCTATCACTTCACATATTTAGTTAATATTATTGTAAATGTTATTATTATTATTGTAATTTGCAGCCCAATAAAATGGCATCAACAATCATCCATGTCATACTACGCTTTTTTTCCGCAGAGTGGCGCATCTTGCTCTGCTCTATAATCTTTGATAGAAAGCAGTCAACAGTGTTGAATGGTTGTTTTTGTAATGGAGGGACGTACGTACCAGTATTGTTGCCAGTATTTAAGTTGGGGCCACTGGTCTATTTGCCATCAATTAACGACTTAGACATTAATGACACAGTATACAGCATGTAATTTTAGCAGATAACAGAAGCATTATTTCCTTTGATGGACCAGTGGAGGACGTGACGTTACTCATATAAAGTAAATGGGGAGAGAATTAATAGTGATATGAAGAAAAAAATTACACAATGTGTAGTTGTAATCTGAAGGTAGACACAAAATGATGGAGTAACAGCGGAACAGGCAGCATCTCTGGAGAGAAGGAATGAGTGACATTTCTGGTCGAGACCCTTCTTCAGACTAATCTGAATGCAGGCAAACAGATTCAGTTGTAGTCTTCCAGAGGGAATTGTATAGAGAGGAAAATTTTGTAAGGCTGTGGAGAAAGGGTAGGAAGGTGGGGATCATAGGTTGTTCTCGCAGAGCTGGTGCAAACACAAAGGGCCAAATGGCCTCCTTCTGTGCTGTACTCATTCCATGGTTCTGTGAAATTAGATAGCTGCTTCAGAGCTAGTTTTACAGCAATTAACTAAACGGCTGCCTTAGCTCTACAATTGCAGGCAAAAATACTGAGCAATTTTACAGCACTTTCCTTTGTTTTAGGAGCCATCCTTTGTACAGATATGGCTAGAAGAGAATCGCACATTTTTGTTTAACACGATTGGAAACTTTATTTGCACAAAATTGTGGTAACTATGAAGCACAGCTAGTTGTGTAGCGCAAACCAGGAGCTTTAAGTGAATGTAGATGAGATGAGACCAGTGCAAAAAACCCCACCAGGATTTGGAATTTATAGTTGGAGGATAGTATGAGAAAAGGTACTATTTAGAGAGTCCATTTCTTCATGTCTACAGATTTGCTAGAATTTTCTCAGCATGACTGCCCAAGAAAGCTAGGTATGAGCACTACAAAATGTGTAGGAAGGAACTGCTGATGCTGGTTTACACGGAAGATAACACAAAATGCTAGAGTATCTCGGGGACAGGCCGAATCTCTGGAGAGAAGGAATGGGTGATGTTTCGAGTCGGGACCCTTCTTCAGACCTTCTGAAGAAGAGTATTGACCCGACATATCACCCATTCTTTCTCACCAGAGATGCTGCTTGTCCCGCTGAGTTACTCCAGCATTTTGGGTCTATCTTCGGCATGAGCACTATATGCATGCAGGAAAACTAATTTCCTACATTGTATATCCCTTGGCTTTTAATAATGACAATATCAGTACAAATATTTATAGTATAAAAAATATAATGTGTAAGCTGCGTAATGATGTGAATATTGCATTCCAATATGTCAATGATTGTGTATTAATTACAGTACAAACTTTTGTTAATTACCTTTCTTTCAATTATGTTCTCATGGGATTATTTTGGTCTTTATTTCACCCCTGCATGGCTTACAAGTTGTCATTTTGTGTTAACATTGGTTTCTTTATAGGTTTCATTTTTACAGTGAGATTTTTGAACGTTAGTTGAGCCAAGTGTTGTGTTAAACTGAATCTCTTATGCAATGTGAGTATTTGATTTTGTTTCCATTATTTCATACTTCACTTTTTTTTACTGCTCTATGTAATAGCTAAATACAGACGCAATTTATATTACGATTTTTGAATAGCCTTTGACTGTCAAGAAAACATTTCACATTTCAAAATAATTAATAGGAGCAGCATTAGGGCTTTTGGCCCATCATATCTATTCCGCCAGTCAATCATGGCTGATCTGTCTTTCTTCCCTCAACCCCATTCTCTTGCCTTCTCCCCATAATCTTTGACACCCTTACTAATCCAGAACCTAGCAATCTGCTTTATAAATACACAAAGATTTTCACTCCACGGCTGTCTGTGGTAGTGAATTCCACAGATTCACCACCGTCTGGCTAAAGAAATTCTTCCTGATCTCCTTTCTGACGGTACGTTCTTTTATTCTGTGTGTTCCCTCTGGTCCTAGACTCTCTCACTAGTGGAAACAACCTCTCCACATCAACTCTATCCAGGCCTTTCATTATTCGGTAAGTTTCAATTAGATCTCCCCTCATCCTTCAAAACTCATCCCTGCTTTTATATTCTAGTCCAAATGAATGCTAACATTGCATTTGCCTTCCTTACTACTGATTTATCACTCTAATTAACCTTTTCGGAATCATGCACCAGCATTCCTAAATCCTGACATCTCTGAATTCTAAATCCTCTCCCCATTTAGAAAATAGTCTATGCCTTTATTCCGTTTACCATAGTGCATGACCACGCAGTCCATCTGCCACTTCTTTATCCTCTCTCCCAAACTGTCCAAGTCCTTCTGCAGACCCTGCTTCCTTTACACTACCTTCCCCTTCACCTATCTTTGTATCATCTGCAAACATGGCCACAAAGCCATCAATTCCCTCATCCAAATCATTGATATACAACATGAAAAGTAGCAGACCCATCACTGATCCCTGTGGAACACTGCTAGGCAATGGCAGCCAACCAGAAAAAGCCCCCTTCATTCCCACCGTTTGCCTTTTGTCATTCCACCAATTTTATATCCATGAAAGTATCTTCCCTCTCATACCATGAGTTCTCATCATGTTTAACAGCCTCTCGTGCAACATCTTATCAAAGGCCTACTGAAAATCCAAGTAACCAACATCCACTAACTCTCGTTTCTCTATCCAACTATTTACTTCCTCAACGAATTCCAACAGCTTTGTCAGGCAAGATCACCCCTTCACAAAATCATGCTGACCAGCCTATTTTATGATGTTTAAGAAGGAACTACAGATGCTGGTTTAAACTGAAGATAGACACAAAAGCTGGAGTAACTCAGCGGGACAGGCAGCATCTCTGGAGAGAAGGAAAGAGTGAGGTATCGGGTCGACACCCATAAGGGAAATAAGAGATATGGACGGTGATGTGGAGAGATAAAGAACAATGAATGAAAGATATGCGAAAAATTAACGATGATAAAGGAAACAGTCCATTATAAGCTGTTCGTTGGGTGAAAATGAGAAGCTAGTGCAACTAGGGTGGGGGAGGGATAGAGAGAGAGGGAATGCTGGGCGTACCTGAAGTGAGAGAAATCAATATTCATACCACTGGGCTGCAAGCTGCCCAAGCGAAATATGAGATGCTGTTCTCCAATTTGCGTTTAGCCTCACTCTGACCATGGAGGAGACCGAGGACAGAAAGGTCTGTGTAGGAATGGGAAGGAGAATTAAAGTGTCCGGCAACCGGGAGATCAGGTTGGTTCACTCTGGCTGAGCGAAGGTGTTCTGCGAATCCATCAACCAGTCTGCGTTTGGTCTCGCCGATGTATGAATCCACATCTTGAACAACGGATACAGTAGATGAGATTGGAGGAGATGCAAGTGAACCTCTGCCTAACCTGAAAGGACTGTCGGGGTCCCTGGCCAGAGTTGAGGGAGGAGGTATAGCGATAGGTGTTCATCTTCTGCGGTTGCTGGGGAAAGTACCTGGGGAGGGGGTGGTTTGGGTGGGAAGGGATGACTTAACCAGGGAGTTGCGGAGGGAACAGTCTCTGGGGAAGGCGGAAAGGGGTGAAGATGGGAAAATGTGGTTAGTGGTGGGATCCCGTTTGAGGTGGTGGAAATTTCGGATTATGTGTTGTATGCGACGGCTGATGGAGTGGAAGGTAAGGGCTAGGGGGACTGTCTCTGTTGCGACTAGGGGGAAGGGGAGCAAGGGTGGAGTTGCGCGGTACCGAGGAGACACGATTGAGGGCCTCATCTATGATAGAGGGGAACCCTGTTCCCTAAAGAATGAGGACATCTCGCATGTTCTAGTATGGAACACCTCATCTTGGGCGTAGACGGAGGAATTAGTAGGGGATAGAGTCTTTGTGGGAAGAAGTGTAGTCGAGATAGTTGTGGGAGTCAGTGGGTTTGTAATTGACGTCAGTCAATAGTCTAATTCCTGTGATGGAGACGGTGAGATCAATAAAGAGGAGGGAGGTGTCAGAGATGGTCCAAGTAAATGTGAGTGAAGGATGAGAATTGGTGGTGAAGTTGATGAAGTCCATAAGTTCTGCATGGGTGCAGGAGGTAGCACCGATGCAGTTATCAATGTAATGGAAATAGAGTTCGGGGATAGGGCCAGTGTACGCCTGGAACAGGGATTGTTCAACGTACCCTACAAAGAGGCAGGCATAGCTGGGGCCCTTGAGGGTGCCCATAGCTATGCCTTGGACTTGGAGGATGCTGCCTGTCCCTCTGAGTTACTCCAGCTTTTTGTGTCTATTTTACCATGTGCTTCTAGTACTTAGAAACCTCATCCCTAATAATGAACCCTAAAATGTTACCAACCACTGAAGTCGGGCCAACCAGCCTATAGTTTCCCCTCTTTTGCCACGCTCGCTTCTTGATCAGTGGAGTAACATTTGCAATTTTCCAGTCCTCTACGACACTTCTGACTCTAGTGGTTCATGAAAGATTGTTACTAATGCCTCCACAATCTCTAAAGCTACCTCTTTCAAAACCCTGGGGTGTAGGTCCATCTGTTCCAGGCGACTTATCAACCTTCAGACCTTTCAGCTTGGTGAACACCCAGCATGCTACATTTCTTTTGGAACTGATCCAGTAACGAGAGATTTAAAAACAAGTTGTTTTTTTTTAATGCAGGATTCTGAAATTGGAAGACATGTCAAGGACAAGAAATCTTATAATTGAAGCCCAAATATTATCAATCTATTTACTCTTATTACTCCATTGGTAGTATATTCTATGTAGGAACTTCACCGTTTGTCATCGTTTGGCATTTCATGGTGACATGAACAACCAGGATAGTCACCAAAATCATGGTTGAATACATTAGTACCGGGAAACAAAAAAAAAGGATGGAAGCTGTTTATAGATGAGGGCTTCCTAAGGAGTAAGGCCATGTCAGCTGAAGGTTCTGCCAGTAAGCAGATTTGAAGGGATAATGAGGTACATGAATGTTGAAGAGAAAGAATCAAGTTCTTTCCGATGGGCCGGACCAAAATATTCATAGCGTTAGAGGAGGGGAATTAAGTCCTGGGATGGTTGCAGAACAAGTGTATTAAGTTCAGGACCACTTTGAAATAAAATGTATTTATGTTGAGGTTCACAGAGCTTGTGTGAAGAGGAATAACTGGTGAATAAGATTTGTCACAGCTTCGCATGTATGGAGCGGTGATCAGAGGCAGTTAATCCAGTCTATGGTTATAAAAGAAATAGAAGTGTTGCAGTAGAAAGACAAACATTCTGGTGGAAAGTAGGTTTGGGACTTCGAGATGTCAACTGAGGTCAAAAACAAGGTCACTCATTCTTATTCATTTTTTGTATGTGAGACATAGTCTTACAGCACAGAAACAGGCACTTTGAACCAAGTTACGAGAGAGCGAGAGAGAGAGAGAGAGAGAGAGAGAGAGATATGGAACGGTGATAAGGAGGCAAAGTTTGCAGGCTTCAGTTGTAGGAAGCAGTGGTTCATCCAGGACAATATCAGGCAAACATCCTGGCAGCACAAATGTCTGCAGAGGTGAGCTAGAATGACGTGGATGGAGTTGTAAAACCTTGTAATTTCTGCTAAGAGGCAACATTTAGGGAAGAAAATCAAGGAGAAAACTTAGAGCATCTCTGATCTTCTCCAGGGTACACAGATAGAAAGGAGGCCATCACTGGAACTATCATGGTTTCACTTGGATTGATAAGAATATAATCCAAAGGAGATTTTATGAAACTGAATAATTAGTAGGGACAAGACAAGTAAGGATAGATGTCCTGGAGGGAAAAGAGATGCGAGTCATCATGTGATGAGAATATCATTTGTAATTGTGGTTAGAGCCGGCTTGGCATTATGAATGAAAGGCTTTGCCAGGAGAGAAAGGGATCATTGATATTCTAAATGATACAAACATGAGAATAAAAGTGAATTTATAGGAGTATGGCTTCAAATTTTATATTTGACCACGGTATATACCAGCATGGGTCTGGAAGACCAAATATTGAATAATCACCTCATTAATCAATTTTAAACATAGAAATTCTGTGTTTTAATTCATTCTAGCTGTGCTTTTTAAAATTACTGACATTTTCATGTACAGAAAATAACATTCCTCTATAATATTATATTTAAAAAATTTTGAAAACGGCATCACCAAAATGTAGTCAAAACAAAGGATGGCAGCTGCGTGAAAGCAGGTCAGGTAGCTTTTGTGGAGGGAAATAGACAATCAACGTTTTGGGTCGAGATGAACATTCTGCAGTCTCTTGTGCGTCCATATTCAAAATTTAATTGGGAATCACCAGAATCATCGGATACGCTCTCATCCGGTGATACATATCATGTCAGTAACAGTAGTTATCAGGGGGATTACCCTGCTATGAAACATCTTCTGAGTGGCAGATTGTGGTTGCTACTTTACATTAAAAATATGCTGCTTTACCTAACTTCTCTTTTGATTTCCATTATTTACTCAAACCATAAATGCAAAATTGTTGTACCTTATAAGTTCTGTGCGTTAACGTGATTTATGCCTATTGATTTATTTACGTGATTTATTGCTAAATTATCTGCACGATTGGATATAATAGTATTTTTGAACATAATTCAGATATTTTACATGTGTCCTTGTGCTCTGTTTTTCTTTTCAGTTTGATATTTCTGAAGACTAGTGTGGAAAGCATGGATTTCTTTGATTTACTTTGGATTGCAGGAATCACAGACTTTGCCCTGAAATACATCACAATTGGTTTCAAGTGTTTGGTCCTTATTCTGCCCAGAATTATCTTAGCTTTCAAGACAAGGGTATGTTGTTCCAACTTCCTGTTCATTCCCATGCAAGGATTTTTTTTTTTTAATCAGTGATGCTTTAATTTGACACAATTGTAATCCCATTCTAAATGCTCTCACTTCCAAAATGTGGATTAATCAACAGTTTGTATTATTTCAAATTAACAGAGGAACGTTTCATGATCAGCAAAATAGTGACCAATAATCTTATTTATGAAGGCTTGGTCTTGAAATTGCTGCTGCATTGTGCAATATTTTGCGCAACTTCCAGTATTATCTTTATAGATCAGGTAGATGTACAGAGTCTCTTGCCCAGAGTAGGAGAATCGAGGACCAGAGGACATAGGTTTAAGGTGAAGGGGGAAACGATTTAATAGGAATCTGAAGGGTAACTTTTTCACACAAAGGGTGGTGGGTATATGGAACAAGCTGCCAGAGGAGGTAGTTGAGGCAGAGACTATCCCAACATTTAAGAAACAGTTAAACAGGTACATGGGTAGGACAGGTTTGGAGGGATATGGACCAAATGTGGGAAGGTGGGACTAGTGTGGCTGGGACATGTTGGCCAGTGTGGGCAAGTTTGGCTGAAGGGCCTGTTTCCACGCTGTATCACTCTTTGACTATCTTTTTTTTTAAATTTGACTGTTAAATTTGGTCCAATACTTTGCCAACTGCTGTACTGGCTCACCTGCTGCGATTTGACGCAGTTCCACCCTGTTATGATGCGCAGAGGTGCTTCTTTCGATGTCACTCTGGAGCATTGCTCACAAAGGGAGGCTTAATGGAAGGTTTGATGTTTACTCGAATGTTAGTTACCGGGACATTGGTACATTGGCCACTGTCATGGTCTCCTCCCCGGTGAGTGCCTTCACTGTTTATAATCTACGCCACCAACCCCTCAGCCCTTACAAACTCATAATCTTTTTATAGAAGGTGCTTCCCCATCTCTCCCCCCCCCCACCCCAATCATCTTCTCCCCATCCAACCCCCAATTCATTTCCACCAGCATCACCACTCTGTATATAGCCAAATTCAGTTGTATAAAATCTTTTGTATCACATGTGTTGCCTGGGGCTGCTTCTGGCAAATGTGTTGAGATGTTGTGCAAAACTGGATCAATACTGCTTTACCATGCACTTCAAGGCATTTTGCAAATTGTGGATGCCTGGTTTTAAATTCACCGGAAAGATTAACTATCAAATCTTTTTGAGTTTGGTACCAGTAGATTGTACGATCACTTATCAGGATTATAATTTGAAATGACCTATTTGCTTGTCTTCTGTTGATGCACTAATCAATATTTGTGGTTTGCCGTGTATATTATGTGCATGGTGTAGCTTTTTAAAATGATTACAGCTTGACAAATGCAATCTGTACTTCAGTATTCTATGAACCTGAAGTTCCTACTTATTTATTGTTAGTCAAGGAAATTTTATGACATGAAACCTAATTCAACCTTATAGCACCATCTCTGTAACCCCAAACGCCATGGTACAGTTTAAATGTGACCAAGGTTTCTGACTCTGATTTCTCTCTCAATCTTTCTATCAATTGTGTTCACTCGAAGCCTAGAACACAGAGTGCTGGAGTAACTCAGCGGGTCAGGCAGCATCTCTGGAGAACATGGATAGGAGATGTTTCAGGTTGGGACCCTTCCTGAGGGATCCTGACACAAATCATCGCTTATCCATGTCCTCCAGAGATGCTGTCCAAGCTGCTGAGTTAC
Organism: Malacoraja senta; assembly: GCA_038087875.1. Classification (NCBI taxonomy): domain Eukaryota; kingdom Metazoa; phylum Chordata; class Chondrichthyes; order Rajiformes; family Rajidae; genus Malacoraja; species Malacoraja senta. Next base: position 31,426,053 of record CM075980.1, read on the forward strand.
TCCAAAACTTTGTGTTGTGTGCAAGATTGCAGCATCTGGAGTTCCTTGTGTCATCACTCTAAGCCATCTTCTTCTTGATCCCTCGGCCAGGAGAAATAGACTCTTCCTAATTATCTAGTCCACTTATAATTTTATATACCGCAATTAAGTCTCACCCTAGTTTCCCCTGTTGCAAAGGGAAACAACCTAGCTCATCCAATCTTTATCAGACCTCGCATCATCTTCGTACATCTCCTATCCACTTTGTAGAGCAATTACAGCTTTCCTTTAACATGCTAATCAGAACAATACTCGAGCTGCTGCTTCATTATTTTCCATACAGCTTGAGTGTAAGCTTGAGTCCTGCCCTTGTGTTCTGTACCTTATTTTTAAGGTATACCTTGTTAACCATCTTGTTTTGCTCCCTTAAAAAAATCTGTGGACAGGCACTCCGAGGTCCACCTGTTCCAATACGCCATTTAATTTCTTGTGATTTTTGTTTATTCACTTGCCCTGTTGCCACCCGCAGAACATATTTTCTGACATACTTTGTGATGCTCCTTGACCATCCCTACCCATATCCCCCATCATCCATGGCTTCTCTGATCTGCAGTGATCCAAGGTAGAAGATGTGGCACGTTTCTTCACGCTTTCCTCAAAATGGGTGGCAAAAAGACCGCAGGCACTCTTTCATCAATAATATAAAAAAGTATTTAAAAAAAAAATTGCAAGATATTTATGTGCAAATTTACTATTATAGAGTGAATGAATGCAAAATGGATTAAGCAAGGTCTAAATATTGATTGGCATCAACCTATGTACAATATGGCTCCATAGATAATGTTCATTTAAGTAAACATGACAAAGAATAAGTTCTGGATGGATTCCTCAGTTTTTGTTAACATTTTATTAGGAAGATTAAAGTGCAGGGAGAAAACATCAGATTGATGAAC
>CM075980.1:31427184-31467391 GCA_038087875.1 Malacoraja senta
GCCCGTCAATGAGAAATCAACAATTGCATTGTGCTTAAAAATACAAAACAAAACCTTTGGAATGGCTGTGCACTGCTATCATCTTTATTACCCTTCCTTTTGCCTTATTATGCCTTCATTCAAAGAACACAAAGTGTTGGATTAACTCAGCGGGTCAGGCAGCATCACTGGAGAACATGGATCGGTGCCGTTTCGGGTTGAGGCCCCTCTTCAGACTGGTTGTAGGAGAGGGAGAAGAAAGTTGGAAAAGGGTAGAGGTAGGACACTTTCACGACCTAATTCACGACCTTTTTTCCTCGTGGATATTTTTCATCATGCTAGAAAAAACGCCCCGACCTACTTGATGCCACGACCTCCCTATGACCTCGTGACGACCATGCTGCGAGTATGAGTCAAGGGCAAATTCAGCAGAGGTCGTGAATTAGGTCGTGAAAGTGGGAGAGGGGCTTAACAGATAATAGGTCGACATACATGAGTATGACATGAGGAGGGGGGTTGATAGGCAGATGGTTGGAACTAAGGCCAGAGATAGGAAAGGAAGGTGTGAGACAGGTTTGGAGAAATAAGCAGCAGTGCAGGAGGGTTACAGGGGAGGGAAGGGCAGGGGGGGAAGAGAGGGTTGTGGGGAGAGATTAGCAAAGGGTTACTTAAAATTGGCGAATTCAATGTTCATGCCATTCGGTTCCAAGCGGAATATGAGGTGCTGTTGCTCCATTTTACATGTGCCCTCACTCTGGCAATGGTGAAGGCCCAGGACAGAAAGGTCCGTGTGGGGGAAGGAACTGCAGGTGCTGGTTTACACCGAAGATAAACACAAAAAACTGGAGTAACTCAGCGGGACAGGCAACATCTCTGGAGAGAAGGAATGGGTGACATTTCGGGTCCAGACCTTTCTTCAGACTAGTTAGGGAAAAGGGAAACTAGAGATATAGAGGATGATGTAGCGAGATAAAGAACAAAGAATGAAAGATATGCAAACAATTTACGATGATAAAGGAAGCAGGCCATTGTTAGCTGTTTGTTAGGTGAAAACGAGAAGCTGGTGCCACTTGGGTGGGGGAGGGATAGAGAGAGGTGGAATGCCAGGGTTACCTCTCGAAGTGAGAGAAATCAATATTCACACCACTGGGCTGTAAGATGCCCAAGAGAAATATGAGATGATGTTCCTCCAATTTGCATTTAGCCTCACTCTGACAATGGTGGAGACCTAGGACAGAAAGGTCAGTGTGGGAATGGGAAGGGGAGTGGTTGGCAACCGGTAAGCTTTGGCGGACCAAGCGCAACTGTTCAGCAAAATGGTCGCTGAGTCTACGCTTTCCTCCAGCTGGCTTTAAAATCCACAACTCTTCAAATCTATCTCACACCTTGCTTTTCCAGCTTTCTTCTCGTGCCCTACAATCAGTCTGAAGAATTGTGTCAACTAAAAAACGTAACTTATCCTTGTTCCCCAGGGTAGGGATGCTGCCTGCCCCGCTGAGTTACTCCAGCACTTTGTGTCCTTTTGTGTATGAATCAGCATCTGCATTTCTTTATTATTAAATGCCTTAATTCATGTTCATTATTCTTTGATGTATAAAATATGCATACAGTGCCCTCCGTAATGTTTGGGACAAAGACCCATCATTTATTTATTTGCCTCTGTACTCCACAATTTGAGATTTGTAATAGGAAAAAGTCATGTGGTTAAAGTACACATTGTCAGATTTTATTAAAGGCCATTTTTATATATTTTGGGTTCAGCATGTAGAAATTACAGGTAGATAAAAATGCTGGAGAAACTCAGCGGGCGAGGCAGCATCTATCGAGCGAAGGAAATAGGCAACGTTTCGGGCCGAACCCCTTCTTCAGACTGATGTAGGGGGAGGGGGAAGAAGAAAGGAAGAGGAGTTGCCAAAGGGCTGAGGGAGAGCTGAGAAGGGGAGGAGACAGTAAGGGCTACCTGAAATTAGAGAAGTCAATGTTCATGCCGCTGGGGTACAAACTGCCCAAGCGAAATATGAGGTGCTGCTCCTCCAATTTCCGATGGTCCTCACTCGGGCCATGGAGGAGGCCCAGGACTGAAAGGTCGGATTCGGAATGGGATGGTGAGTTGAAGTGCTGGGCCACCAGGAGATCAGGTTGGTTATTGCGGACCGAGCGGAGGTGTTCGGCGAAGCGATCGCCAAGCCTATCCTTGGTCTCACCGATGTAGAGCAGCTGACACCTAGAGCAGCAGATGCAATAGATGAGGTTGGAGGAGGTGCAGGTGAACCTCTGTCGCACCTGGAACGACTGCTTGGGTCCTTGAATGGAGTCAAGGGGGGGGGGGGTAAAACGACAAGTGTAGCATTTCTTGCGGTTGCAAGGGAAAGTGCCCGGGGAGGGGTGGTACGGGTGGGAAGGGACGAATTGACCAGGGAGTTACGGAGGGAGCAGTCTCTGCGGAAAGCAGACGGGAGGAGATGGGAAGATGTGGCGAGTGGTGGGGTCACGTTGGAGGTGGCGAAAATGACGGGGAATAATTTGTTGTATGTGACGGCTGGTGGGGTGGAAGGTGAGGACTAGGGGACACGCAGTGTTACGGGGTATCGAAGAAACCCTGGTGAGAGCATCATCTATGGTAGAAGAGGGGAACCCCCGTTCCCTGAAGAATGAGGACATCTTCGATGCCCTGGTGTAGAACACCTCATCCTGGGAGCAGATGTGGCGTAGACGGAGGAATTGTGAGTAGGGGATGGAGTCCTTACAGGAAGCATGGTGGGAAGAAGTGTAGTCCAGATAGCCATGGGAGTCAGTGGGTTTATAGTGGATGTCGGTCAGAAGTCTATCACCTGCGATGGAGATAGTGGTCAAGAAATGGTAGCGAAGTGTCGGAAATGGTCCAGGTATATTTGAGTGCTGGGTGGAAATTAGTGGTGAAATTACAGCTGTATTTATACATAGCCCCCCCCCATTTCAGGGCACCATAATGTTTGGGACACATGGCTTCACAGGCATTTGTAATTGCTTACGTGTGTTTAATTGCCTCCTTAATGCAGGTAGAAGAGAGTTCTCAGCACCTAGTTTTTCCTCCAGTCTTTCCATCACATTTGGAAACTTTTATTGCTGTTTGTCAATATGAGGACCAAAGTTGTGCCATTGAAAGTCAAAGAAGCCATTATGAGACTGAGAAACAAGAATAAAACTGTTAGAGACATCAGCCAAACCTTAGGCTTACCAAAATCAATTGTTTAGAACATCATTAAGAAGAAAGAGTACTGGTGAGCTTACTAATCGCAAAGAGACTGGCAGGCCAAGGAAGACCTCTACAGCTGATGACAGAAGAATTCTCTGTATAATAAAGAAAAAAACCCAAACACCTGTCCGTCAGATCAGAAGCACTCCTCAGGAGTCAGGTGTGGATTTGTCAATGACCACTGTCCGCAGAGCACTTCATGAACAGAAATACAGAGGCTACACTGCAAGATGCAAACCACTGGTTAGCTGCAAAAATAGATGGCTGGGTTACAGTTTGTCAAGTAGTACTTAAAAGAGCAACCACAGTTCTGGAAAAAAGGTCTTCTGGGCAGATGAGATGAAGATGAACTTATATCAGAGTGATGGCAAGGGCAAAGTATGGAGGAGAGAAGGAACAGCCCACGATCCAAAGCATACCACCTCATCTGTGAAACATGGTGGTGGGGGTGTTATGGCCTGGGCTGAAGGTACTGGCTCACTTATCTCCACTGATGATACAACTGCCGATGGTAGTAGCATAATGAATTCTGTAGTGTATAGACACATCCTATCTGCTCAAGTTCAAACAAATTCCTCGGAACTCAGAATTAATTCTACAGCAAGACAATGATCCCAAACATACTGCTAAAGCAACAAAGGAGTTTTTCAAAGCTAAAAAAATGGTCAATTCTTGAGTGGCCAAGTCAATCACCCGATCTGAACCCAATTGAGCATGCTTTTATGCTGAAGAGAAAACTGAAGGGGACTATACCCCAAAACAAGCATAAGCTAAAGATGGCTGCAATACAGGCCTGGCAGAGCATCACCAGAGAAGACACCCAGCAACTAGTGATGTCCATGAATCACAGACTTCAAGCAGTCATTGCATGCAAAGGATATGCAACAGAATACTAAACATAACTACTTTAATTCACATGACATTGCTGTGTCCCAAACATTATGGTGCCCTGAAATGGGGGGACTATGTATAAACACTGCTGCAATTTCTACATGGTGAAACCAAAATGTATAAAAATGGCCTTTTTTTAAAAATCTGACAATGTGCACTTTAACCACATGTGATTTTTTTCTATTACAAATCTCAAATTGTGGAGTACAGAGGCAAATCAATAAATGATGGGTCTTTGTCCCAAACATTATGGAGGGCACTGTGATTGCCGATGAATTTAAATTAATGACCACTTCCCAATTAAGTTACATGAATGAGTAAAATGTTGAAGCTTTGCTTCTTTGAATACTGCATGATGCTTATACTTGTCCTTTCATTGCAATGAAAATAAATTTAGGACGGATATAAAACAGTTTGCCAATTTGCTGTCCCCAATTGTACACAACCTAATAAAGTCATAATAATGCCATTCTGTGGCATTTAAAGAATTCAGCATGGAACCCTAATTGATGCAAAGCATTCCCTTTATATGCAGTGAAATGACTTGTAACCTTAAAGCACTGGTTCTGAAAAAAATTATAATATTGATGGAACCCCTTTCTTATAACAAATATAGTGCTACAGTCTGATGGATCGTAAACTTTTCCCCAGAAACAGGATTACTGGTGAACTCCTGTAGCAAGCACCTGTTGGGAGCAAAGGTAAACAACCAATACCGATCACTTATGCAACCAGGTCCACCTTTTTTACTCAGCCACAGCCTTTTACCAATACGTGAGAGGACTGTTTCCATTGTGTAATGGGACCAAAACTCCCACTCACCTGATCGACTGTGAAAAAGTTACTAATGTATCCAGAGAGTATTGTCACCGTTTTTAATTATTAAGTCTGTTGAAAACCATTAACTGTAATGCTCACTTTATTTTTCTGCATATTTATTTAAACTGGAAGTACTGATTACATCATGGAGGGATTTTGCTTTCAAGAGCTGTTGTCTTTGGAGATCTAACCATTAATCAGGAGTACTCCAATTTTAATTGTATAGTCCAAGTTAATTTTAGTTCCTTTGCACCACTGGGCACAAAGATTGCTGCAGCCCAATTTATCTACATGATATCATCACTCTGCACTCACTTATTAAAGAAAAAATTGTTTCAAATTTAATTTTAGGAGAACATGATGTGTTTAAGAGGTAACTAGATAAGTACTGAAGGAAAGAGGATAGAAGAAAATGCTGAGGGGGCTTGCGTCAGGCATTTAAAAAAATAGCCTTAGCCAAAATATATCTGTATTACAAATTCAATGCAATAACTACAATTCCAATTAAATTACCAATTGCTAAAATCATTTTTTTAATTCTTTGTCCACTTTCCTCCTCGGCTTTATCCCTGCCCTCCAAGGCTGGTTAATTATATTGGAGAATGTTTCCAGGGGTGCTCGCAGGCTGCTTGTCCTTTGCCCAAACGGCCATTCTTCATGTCTGAGTCTAGTCGGTGAGTGCCAATTGGCAGATCCATCACAACCAAGCTCAGATCCTTCCTGCACCTGTCACCAGCTCAGGCTATCCAGCAGGGGTCACTGGATAGTGATCAGGACTGATGAAACCAGGCCATTTCTGCACCCTCCCCCCCATCCCTCCCCCCACTACCCTCCACTCGCTCCAAGCTTCAGGATGCACGACTAATTGTAACAACAACATTGATCTTAAATAGAGCTGCTACGGTTGTTTTTTCCCACATTTGTGATGTCTGAATTAAACACCTCATCTGGAAATAGAATGAGTCATTTGGGGCATGTCAACAAACCTTGCCTTATGTAACCAGCAAGGTTTTAGTAATTATTGTTTTAGTCCTGTTTTGTGCAAGGTATTGCTTAGTAGTTCTGTAATTGCTTTCTTTTTAGAAGTCTCATTGTACAAAATGTTGCCAGCACTGGTGGCTCTACTGGCTAATTGGAATATTAGATTTAAAACAATCGTGGTCATATATTTGTCCGAAGCTGTCAGCTACACGGACTAGAAATGAAAACTGCCCGGGCTGCTTGCTGCAGAACTGACATCACTCAATTCCCTAGAGATATGAGATCACAAAATGCCAAAGCTATGAATGATTATAATTGTTCAAAGCACAAAAGATTAGAGTGACAGCTTGTTATATGATCTCATCCCCGAGTCCCATGAGATATCTGTGCGGTTTTATTGGGTGTTACAGTATAAAGTCTGTCCTCCAGCACCAGGCAAGGGGGAAAAGGATGACACGTGAATGTGGCGATGTCAGATTTGACTCATGGTCTATGGACCGCAGGCAGGTGACTTTTTATTCCTGTTGCAATGACATCATGCTATCTTTGCAAGGACCCATGGTTTCCATGCCAACTGTTGTGATGCAGCTGCTCTTGGTGCAGTTTGTGTTTATACCTGAAAATGTTGCAGTTGCAACCTTACGATCAGTCAGACGAGGAAAACTTAACCCCTGTCTCCAGGTTTTGGAGAATAAATGAATTAGAATGTCAATTTGCTAATCGGCTAGATAAAAATTTAAAGAAGTGCCAGTCTCTCAACAGAACAAATTGTCAGTACCTGAAAATTTATAAACATCTGTTCTCTTTTGGGCTGCTTACATAGAGGTACATCTGTGCACCTGCTAAGGAGCTGTTAGTTTTTTGGGAAATAAAACTACAGAGTCAAGTAAGCTTTCAGAGAGTTTTGAAAAATGGAATAACAAGAATATCAGTTCTAAAGGATCTCTGAGGAAAGAGATCTGGAACTGTCAGGTGAGGGGGGTTGGGGAGAAGGCTTGAGGCACTTGTATCTGGGAAATCAATTTTTGAGATGTCGGAATAATGTATTTCAGGCACAGAGAGACCGAGGATGGATGCAAGTGTGTATTTGTTTTTAGCTGACATTGAGCTAAAGAAAACTTAAGTTCTTTCAAGACTTCCTGTTAACATGGGCAGTGAACTAGCGTGGCACCTGCCTTGTTAGTTGGCTGAGTCTAGCATAATTGAGTGTCACCATAATATTAAAGGATTTGTTCCTTTGTTTGAGGAAATCGCTACTGAAAGGTAGCATATAAGTGATTAATATGATGGGACCAAGATTGCAGCCATGGGGCATGTCATTCAATGGCAAAACATTCTTAGTCATTTGTCTTCTGACAGATAAGAACGGAACCAAAGGAATTTGATGTTGGTCTGTCAGAGTTGTCTGAATGGTGCACTCTCGTATCTGATTTGGAAGGTCATGGGTTCAAATCCCAATCTAGAGATTTGAACTAATTTGGTCTAATGCTCCACAGCCCTCCAAAATAGAAACATTTGGGGGAAAAGCAGTGGTCTTCTCCTAATATACCAAACGGTTTGTTCCATACATTTTTCTTAAACTACATTGTTTTTTTTTTAAATCTGGTAATTTAATATATTTGGTTTCAGGGACCTTGCATACGGTGGCCAATGTGTTTACATTATAACAGAGACTACGTCAGAAAATACTTCAGTGACTGAAGCACTTCTGGTGTCCTGTAAACATGAAAGTCACTATGAATACAGGCTTGTTGTTCACTCGGGATGGATCATAGGAAAGGCATTAGAGGAAGTGAGCAATCAAAAGTACTGCTGAGAGTGAGGCAAGCAACTATCGAGAGACATGTCTGATTCCCAGTGATGCAAGACACGAACTTTCTATGTTGGATCCCTTGTCAGGGCAATATTTATGTTCCTTTTCGGACTTTAACAAGTTTGCTTTGTGTTTGTAATAGGTTTCATCCAGGTCCAGGCGTTTGCCGTTTTTCTCTTTGTCAGATTGGCCTCAAATAATCAACTAACTAGTTTTGTTTTCTTTCTTTTTACTTGTACAGGCATGTGTTAATAAAGTTGTGAAATTATGGAATAGAATTAAAGACAACTACAGATTAAATTTGTGTTAAATGACTTGTGCCTTTGTGGAATACAGTAGTTCCTCACTTTGATCGCTAGTTGAGCAACTAGAACAGTTTGTTTAAGAAGGAACTGCAGATGCTGGAAAATCAAAGGTAGACAAAAATGCTGGAGAAACGCAACGGGTGGGGTAGCATCTATGGAGCGAAGGAAATAGGCAACGTTTCGGGTCGAGACCCTTCAGACTAGAAGATTAAACTAGAACAGTTTAATAGTTCAGTATTGTAAAATAATTTTGTTTCTTTTATCATAAAGGTGAAGGGGAAAAGATTTAATAGGAATCTGAGGGGTAACCTTTTCACACAAAGGGTGGTGGGTGCATGGAAGAAGCTGCCAGAGGAGTTGGTTGAGGCAGGGACTATCCCAAAATTTAAGAAACGGTTAGACAGGTACATGGATAGGATAGATTTGGAGGGATATGGACCAAATGCTGGCAGGTGGGACTAGTGTAGTAGTAGTAATAATAATAATAATAATAATAATACACTTCATTGTCATTGTACATACATACAACATATCAGATAATAATGACAATGGAAACAAGAAAAACGTCATCAAGTCAGAATGTGCAATATTTCATAGTATAGTGTTGTGGCAGTACAAAATATTGGCTATGGGCTGTGTGTTCAGTTCAGAGTGGTGATGGCCTTGGGGTAGAAACTTTGTTAATCTTGTGGTGTGTGATTTGATGAACCTGTAACGCTTTCCTGCGGGCAGAAGGGCAAACAAGTGATGTGCGGGGTGAGATGAGTCCTTTAGTAAGCGTGATGCCTTCCGCAGGCAACAAAAGCTAGAGATCTCTTTCAGGGCAGGCAGATGTGTGTTGGTGATCTTCTGGGCTGTATTGATGACTCTGCAGAGCCTTCTTGTCAGCTGCAGAACTGTTGCCATACCATGCCAGGATGCCATGTATCAGGACACTATGGAGAAGTGTCATAGTAGAATGACACTAGCAGCTGTTGTCGCAAGTTGGCACTAGCAGCTGTTATGGCAAGTTGACTTTCATGAGTGATCTTAGGAAGTAAAGCCGTTCTTGTGCCTTCTTTACCAGGGAGTGCGTGTTAGTTGACTACCTGAGATCTGCTGAGATGTATGTGGGAGCCCAGGAACCTCAAACTGGAGACCAAAGATCCTATAGCAAGCAAGATAGACCACTCCTTCTAAATGCAATGGGCTGACGTGTAGTACGCAACGGAGCGGAACGTGGGCCTTTTTATCATCCATTTCCGTAACCCGACCCGACTCGCAGTGTAATCAGCGGAACAGTTTGTGTTAATAAATTATAATTCTGAAAATGAGGAGAAGATTTTTCCCAAATAACTTTTATTTTTACGAGGATGTTTCCGTAACCGGTTTCCGTCTCCGCACTAGTATCCTATGGGATCTTTGGTGCGGAGACGGAAGCCGGTTACGGAAAAGGGGGCAAAAATTACTCATGAATCTGCCCATGACCGTACGACATCTTTTTTGTCGAGTGATCTATCTTGCTTGCTATAGGATCTTTGCTGGAGACTCTGTTCACTCTTTCTCCGTTGATGTGCAGTGGGGGATGGTCACCCTGCTTCTTCCTGAAGTCAATGATGAGCTCTTTTGTTTTCTTTGTATTGTGCTAAGTTCTCTGAGCACCAGCCTATTAACCTCTGTACTACCTCCTCCCTGTAAGCTGACTCATCGCCCTCAGTGATCAGTCCAGCCACTGTTGTGTCGTCTGCAAATTTAATGATGGGACGTGTTGGCTGGTGTGGACAAGTTGGGCCGATAGTTTTCACACTATCACTCTGACTTGAACCTAAAGTGGCTCTTTATTTTCAAAAATTTAAATATTATCCAGGTAAAACAAAATATTCTCGTGGGGCAGTCTTGTAATTAGATTTTTTTTCATGAACGGATACACTTGAATTCAGACCAACCTGACTCAAATGCTTTTCCTGAAGTTAAGAGCTGAGAGCATGGTTCTCCATAGCATTATACCAAATAGGATATGTCACAGAGAGAAGTTTGACTGATCTTTCAAATGCAAATTTTCACACTAATACAGCGGAGGGCATGTTGGGTGACAATCTATTTTTATTATTGTAGGATAAGCATTGCAATTGAATACTTCTGACTGATCTGCATACAATAAGAAAAATGAAATATCAGTATTAAACAAATATGATTAATATATAATCATAATTTGCAATTGAAATGCTAAATAACATCACACCTATTAAAAATGGATAATCCTTGATATGTTATCTTAATTTTGAAGAAAAATATGAAAGCATACTTTTCGTGATGCCTCTGTAGGTTGAACGCACCATGTGTTGTAAGATATTTACCGTCGGGGAAAAGCCAGGTTTGATCTGTTGTTCTTGCTCAATTAACTCCAACCAGTGTGACAGCAGGGATGCAATAACTGGTTAAGGAAAGGACTGAAGGTTTTTTTTTGTCCTGATTACAGTTTAGTAATCCTAACTGAAAGGTGCGCAGTGTGTTTACGAAGTGAGGAGCGATATGATTCAATGTTCTGGGCTCACATAAAGGATGCCTACTGTGGTGCAGGGGACGATGGCAGTGACAATAGCGATGCTGGCAGTAGGGTGAACTCGCGTGATGTGTTTTATTTACAGTGACAAGAAAGACCAGGACTGCATTGGGGCGCTGTCCCTTGTTGTCATGGCACACCTACTGCGGCTCTGGCGATCTCGGGCTTTTCCCGACAGCTCAGTCCTGGTCTCGAAGGAGGAGGCTTGGCAATCTCAGGCTACTCCCTGGTGATCACCCTTGCTTCGAGAGGAGGTGCTGGTTTTGAAGCTGGTGGTCTCTGGATTAGCCTGGCGGCTCAGATTTTGCATGTGTGTGCGCGCACTGGCATCTCAGGTTTACCATGGCCTCAATAGAGGTGCTGGCTGTCCAGGGCTTGTTCCCGGCAACCCAGTCTTGTTCACGTGGTTCCGCAGGTGTTCTTGGGTTTATCCCAGAGGCCTATTCTTCCGCAAATCCCATTCCTCCCATCTCTCCCCTCCTGGCTGGAATGCCTGGGTTTTATATGGAGTAGGCAGACAAGGTTCAGGTGGGCTAATCCGATGTCAGCTAACTGGACCCAGCTGTTACCGATGATGCTGAGGGTTGGCCTCTCCTGGCCTCTGCCAGTGATAGAGATCAGAGCAACATGCAAGGGAAAGGATGCTGCCACACTTCCTCATCAAATTCACCGGTGATTGGCTGTGAAGCTGTACCTTTGTGGCATTTAAGAATAAAGGTGAAAAAATTGGAACTAAGGAAAAGGGGACCAGCAATTCTAAACTAATTATCATTCCTAGGCACTGAAAGTTTGACCTGTTTTCCAGGAGTCACGATATAGTGGCAAACTGACTTAATAGACGCCATTTCAGCTGTAATTAGTGACCCAAAATTAAGGAGCCAGGCATGGGCATATACTGAAGACATCTTTTACAGCAGGGTGACAAAAATGCTGGAGAAACTAAGCGGGTAAGGCAGCATCTATGGAGCGAAGGAAATAGACAACGTTTCGGGTCTAAACCCTTCTTCAGACTGATTTGAGGGTAGAGGGGGTGGGAAGAAGAAAGGAAGAGGAGGAGCCAGTGAGCTGAGGGAGAGCTGAGAAGGGGAGGAGAAAGTAAGGACTACCTGAAATTAGAGAAGTCAATGTTCATCCCGTTGGGGTGCAAACTGCCCAAGCGAAATATGAGGTGCTGTTCCTCCAATTTATGGTGGGACTCACTCTGGCCATGGAGGAGGCCCAGGACAGAAAGGTCGGAATGGGAGGGGGAGTTGAAGTGCTGAGCCACCGGGAGATCAGGTTGGTTATTGCGAACCGAGCGGAGCAGGGAATTGGTGTTTATGTTGTATAATCTGGATAAACGGTGGAGTTGAGAAGAAATTGTCATAGTGATACAGTGTGGAAACAGGCCCTTCCACCCAACTTGTCCGCACCAGCCAACATGTCCCAGCTGCACTAGTCCTACCTGCCCATATTTGGCCCATATACCTCCAAACCTGTCCTATCCATGTACCTGTCTGACTGTTTCTTAAATGTTGAGATAGTCCCTGACTCAACTACCTCCTCTGACAGCTTGTTCCATACACCCACCACCCTTTGTGTGAAAGATTGCGTTTGGTAAAAGAGGAGGATGGTAACAAATTAAATGAATGGATTAGATTACAGACATTGCTGTGATGTAATTGGTGCTGGGTCACTTTGGGCAGACCTGTGGGTCAACAAACGATGACAGTGATTAATTGACATTAGACCAACCAAATGGTCATTGTTCGAAAGCATCTTCATAGTTTATATGTCGAAATGAAAGGCAAGAAGTAATACACCTACTCATTCTTGCTTTCCATTTTTAAATGAATCAGAACAAAGTATAATTACTGGAAACAAAGTGCATGTACATAGCAGGTGTTCCAGTTCATGGGATATAAGTAGCATTGCTCGAATAATAAAAGTAAATTTGTCTAATTTAATGTAGAGTTAAGTATTTAAAAACTGTTTTGCAGGGATCTCTGTACCTTCTGATAGAGGAAGTGAGCCAGTTACTGAGGTCTTTGATTCCTATCCAGCTGTGGTACAAGTGCATCATGGAAGAAGAATCGACTAATAGCTATTTATTGGAAGGAACCCTCATTGTTCTGTATAGTCTTTGCAAGGTGAATAATTTTAAATAAACAGGACGGCTTTCTAAAAAATTATGCTTTTAGTCTTGTGCTAACAAAAGGTTTATTGAATTTGATATGTTCTACTGCAGCAATAACACATGGAATCAATTTAGAGCTGATTTATAAGCTTTTAAATATTCTGAAGTTTCAAACCTTTTCATTGCTCTGCAGAAATAATCTCTTCAGGACAACAGCTCGTTTCACTAAGTGACCACAAAACTAAGAACTAAAGTACAATTTGCAGAATTGACTCTTTTTGTGCTTTTTCAGACAACACATACTTTGTGCTGAAGATAGACGCAAAGTGCTGGAGTAACGCAACGGGTCAGGCAGCATATCTGGAGAGAACGGATGGGAGAAGTTTTTGGTTTCGACCTTTCTTCAGACCCAAAATGTCACCCATCCTCTGTCGCCAGAGATGCTGCCTGTCCCGTTGAGTTACTCCGGCACTTTGTGTCTATCTTCGGTATAAACCAGCATCAGTGAAATATATTTGCCTCAGTGATGTTGCTTTAAATAATGAAACTGGATAGCATATCACTTTATGTGCATTGTTTTGACAGTTTATCCACCATTCTTCCTTTGACCTGTAGCACATTCTCTCTTTATAACATGCTGCAGTTCTTGGATGTCTGTGGTCGAATCGGTGGTTTGCGAAAGGCCTTGAAGATCTTGTGTAAATCACAGGTAAGTTTATTTTTGCAATATTTTCCGCAGGCATTTTTTACAGTGAGGATGGGCAAATGCAAGGGCACTTCACTGCACAACTGGTGGTCAGGTTAACACACACATGTCAGCATGCTGACTGTTCCGATCCATCGACAAAGATCCAGTAGTGCCCACAGGTGATGAAATAAAGAAAATGAAATGTTTTTATGCATTCTGAATTATATTAGGTGTTTGGAAGATATTGTGTTAAAATTATTCAGTTTTACAGAGGTTTGATGGAAATGGTCGGTGCAGGCATGATTCTGGTCAATGAACGGGTGCAAGCAGAGCTCTGATGGAAATGAATGCACACAGGCAGAGATCTGATGGAAGTGATTGGGCACAGACAGGGCTCTGGTAGTCAATGATTGGACACAGGCAGGGCTCCAGAGAAATTATTTGAACTAAGGCAGCATAAAATGTATCCTGATGAAGGGTCTCAATACGAAACAACACCTATTCCTTTTCTCCAGAGATGCTGTCTGACCCGCTGAGTTACTCCAGCTATTTGTGTCTGTAAAATGTATCCTCCTGGTTTTGTGATCAATTATGCTGCTCTCCATTTGGAGCAAGTGGATGCCAGTCTGGATACAAGTGGGTTGAGGATTGAAATGGAAACAAGGAGTCCGGAGCTAAAATCTCATTATGAAAGTGAATTCCGTAAATCTGGTAATTTGTGAGGCTGGCAACATAACAATGCCGATGAAAGCTGACAGATTGTTGTTAAAACCCAGCTGTGGACGAATATCCTCGAGGAAAGGAAACCTGGTGTGTAGGAAGGAACTGCAGATGCTGATTTAAAGCGAAGATAGACACAAAGAGCTGGAGTAACTCCGCGAGTCGGGCAACATCTCGAGTCTGAAGAAGCGTCTCGACCTGAAACGTCATCTATTCCTTTTCTCCAGAGATGCTGTCTGACCCGCTGAGTTACTCCAGCTTTTTGTCTTATCTCCGAAAGGAAACCTGGGCTGGATTGTTTCATGCGGCATGGGCTCTAAGGGCCGAAGGGTCTCGCTTCTCTGCTGTCACCATTCTCGGCTGCGATATACAATCTGTACCGGGACTGATTGCAGACCACCCAGTCTCTGTGTGATTGACTCGATGCTCTCAGAAGCAGCCGAGAAAGCCACTCGTGTAAAGCAATTGCCAACACCTCCGAGCGATTACGGAGGGATGATAAATGGAATTGGCAAAATGCCCGCGAGCAGGTCGCTCGCTGTTCCGCCTTCACAAGGACTCGGAGTGTGGTCCAGACGTAATGAAGAAGAAAATAAATTTTAATGTGGGAAGGCAAGGGAAAAAACTTTCATTGCAAATAAGTACGGGACTTTACAGCATAATTGATGTCAGGCTAAGAGCCGCATTAATTTTACAGCTACTGATGTAATCTGCAACTCCAGAGGAGGTTGAAAGCAGCATCTGCAGTTCCTTCCTACACACTCCAGGGGAGCGGCTACGTTATGGTTTGGAGTGTGAATTCTATTCTAATCAGGTTACATACTTAGCGCTGACTTCGAAATCATGGCAGGCTCTCCTCGGCGTTATAACAGCACAATTAACCTTATGTCAGCTCACTTCGTCAGATGTATTTAATATATATTTCTTAATTTTAACAATTGAGCTGACTGTGTTCATATCACCAGCCGCCCAAATACATTGTCAGAGGACAGGGACAAATGTATAAAGATGCGGGAGACCTGGGATCTTAGCGTTTTACATATTAAAGCCTCGGTATTGCGTTTTCTCTACATTGGGGGAATGAGCGATGTGCACCCCTCATTGCATTTGCCTCTCTTCTGCCAGAGCTGCGGCGTGCGAGCGACCAGCCAGCAGTGCAGCGAAGCTGGGGACATCTGCCCGATCTGCCAGGCAGAATTTCGAGAACCTGTGATGCTGGTTTGCCAGGTAAGCGAGAGTAAAAGTAAAGGGTTTTGTGCGTGTGTGTTCACGCACGCACGCCGGCCAGCCAATCCTTCCCTTGATAATCTGCAAATCTGGCGGCGATCTCGAGTTTCCCCGGCAGAAGCTGACGGTGTTAATCAAGGTAAGCAAGCGGTCGATGTGAACATTAATAGCGGGCGAGGTTGCTAGATAATAGCCCCCCTTTTTAGTGAGAAAACCATCAATTATCGCTGCGTTACATTTGAGACGTTCGTCTCATGTTTCTCAAAGTTTTCAGTCTGTAATTTTGTAAATGGTGGAGCCAGAGGATCATCGTGACAGAGGCCTTCCTGCAGCGATGCAGAACATCATGGAGAATGCCGGCAACACTCCGCGGCGGGGCAGGGGCACGCTGGGGAGAGAAAGACCTCAGGCTTCAAGGCTGATCATCTTGCATCAGATTTATCGACCTGAGTAAAATGGTACTACTTTGGTCTCCATGGAGGCCGGCGGGCCTGTTGAATTTTACCAGCGCCTGCCTATTTTGGTGACGAGAAAAGGGCTTGCTTTCACAGTACCATTGTGTTTTGGAAGATGCGTTCGTTCGGCAGGAGGCGAAATGTGGTTTAAAAGTGCAGTGTAGACTAGAGTCTAGAGCAGAAACGCACTGTTTGTCTGGGTTACAGGTGGATCTGTGATCACCTGTATCCAGGGCAACCTGATTAGAAGTATAGTGTATGGGCTGTAATTGTAATGTGAATGAGCACCAGAAATATGAATCACCAGCTAAATCAATGGGTGAGGTTTTGGCAGAGAACAGAGATCTTACCCCATCCACCCCCAAAGACCCTCAAACAAATCTATTTGCTGAAAAGAGAGTTGATAGTTGCGCCGTGGTCGGGAGATCAACAAAGAGGACTTCTTGTGGCATGGTTTAGGGGACTTTATGTTCGGTTAGCGGTACATCGCCTGCTGCAGCTTTTCATTTGGGGAATGTTGCTGACTTTCTGTCCGCTCTGCTCCCCTCTCTCTCTCTCTCTCTCTCTCTCCCCTCCTCGCTGCTCAAAACGCCAGCACGTCTTCTGCGACGAGTGCGCCTGCCTGTGGTTCGACCGGGAGAGGAGCTGTCCATTGTGCCGAACTTCTGTCACCGAAACCGTGCGCTGTTGGAAGGACGGGACCACCTCGGCGCACTTCCAGGTGTACTGAATCCCGAGTGAGATCGATGGTCAGCGTTCGCTGCTCGCCGCCGAGAATACTGAAATCTTCAGTAGCCCTGGGGAGATGCGTGGATTTGTCTGCGCGATAACTGAAATGGAGCTTAATATTAAGCGAAGAGCCTGCTTCTAACATCTTCAAATCGACGCATAAAAATCTCGAGTCATTCGCTGCTTTCTACATTTATGGTTTAAACAATCATTTTAAAGAACCAATGAAAATATTTCTTCGTGCATTTCAATATTAACCTTCACCTTGCAGTTGAATATTCCGTTATACGTGTTAGGTGCCCATTTGATTGCTGTAGTTTGTAGAAGATAATCCTTAAGTATCCGTTTTCACTTAAATCGCATTTGTGATCATTTAAAAGATCTTGGAGCACTTCGCTGGTTAGTAAACATTTATTTAAAGGTTCAAGTGCGTTTTCAACCATTCTATGAAACAACAGCCTAAAAACATGACCCACATTGTTCACGTGTATTTACAGTCAGAACAACTTCTTAAAAATTATTGTACACTTACAGTTGCATGCAGTAGAATCAACGACTCTATTCAACTGGTATAAAATCGTGGTAACAAATGTTGCACTCCACATTTTTAAAACATGCATATTTTTTTTTAAATTATCTCTGATGTTCTGATCAATGTACGCGGTGCAAATGTCTTCGGTATCACTCCTCTGCATTTCCAGTGGTTTGTTGAGCCCGGGTATGGGCTGCGTTTCAGTCCAGAGCAAAGCCCCGACCTTTATTGCATCGGTTGAATGACAGACACGCTACCTGTCACCTGCAAAATAGGAGCGGAGAAAAAAATCATTCCGATATTGTTTACTATAATTGAATAAATGTTTCTGTCGCAAGATGTATGAAGTGTTTTTTTCTGTAACCATTGCGGCCTATTTCTTTCAACGAAGCGCGCGAACACAATATTTGGAGGCTGCTTGAAATTAAAGGAAGTTCACAAAGTACAAGTAATATCTGAAGTCATTGATGCAAGGCCACTGCTCCATTGACGCACTCCACTTGGGAGAGAAGTGGGACGGCGGCGAGAAGTAGATCTTAATTATATCTTAAGTTCTAGAACACATGTTGCAGGAAGTACGTTAAACCGAACACGTTGGTCGCAAACAAAACGAGTACCCCAGAACTCAAATGTTCTTCAATTTCACCCATCGCCTCCATTTTCCTTAATTTTCTCTTCCTCTCCTTGGGAGGTAGCAAGTGCAGCGCGAGTTCCACTGGTCCACTACAGCCCTGCTGGACCCAGTTAGTGTGAGTTTCACTGGTACACTACAGCCCTGCTGGACCCAGTTAGTGTGAGTTTCACTGGTACACCACAGCCCTGCTGGACCCAGTTAGTGTGAGTTTCACTGGTACACTACAGCCCTGCTGGACCGGGTTAGTGTGAGCTTCACTGGTCCACTACAGCCCTGCTGGACCCAGTTAGTGTGAGTTCAATTGGCATACTGTACAGCCCTGGTGGACCCAGTTAGTGAGAGCTTCACTGGTACACTGTACAGCGCAAGTGGACCCAGTTAGAGTAAGTTCCACTGGCACACTATAGTCCAAGTGGACCCAGTTAGTGTGAGTTCCCCTGGCACACTGTACAGCATTGGTGGACCCAGTTAGTGTGAGCTTTACTGGCACACTGTACAGCACTGGTGGACCCGGTTAGCGTGAGTTCTCCTGGCACACTGCACAGCCCAAGTGGACCCAGTTAATATGAGTTGGTAGCCGATGGGAGACAACCCAACTAAGAACCATTGTATCGTCAGAACACATACACACATGATGCAGCTGCGCTGACTGGCTCTGGATCAAAAGGAAACCTGGCTTATTTTCACCATCAGCTCAGAGATGGCGTTGGCCAGGCCAACTGCATCATCCCCTTAACTGTCCAGCTGAGATCAGCTCCCTCAATGGAGCCCAAGACTTCCCTTATAGTGTGACTCGGTGCCACAGAGTCCGGTGAAACAAGAGTTGGTTAAAATAAAGCTAGATCTTTGGATTTATGCATCTTTGTTTTTCAATTAAAAGGATCAAACAGAGACTGGTGTCAAAACTGCAGAAATGCCATAGATCTTTTCATTTTTTTAAATATGAACTCAATTCTAGTTTCAAACGTCCCATTGCAAGCGGAAAGATAATTTCATGAATGTTATTATTAAAAATATAGATTCAGCAACTCAAACCAAAAGTGATAATTCATTTAACCGAGAAGATTAAGTACTCTGGTTTGATGTGTTTAATCATAATACTGAGCGATTGAAAACCCCGTCGGCTCCTCTTACCTGTTGAAGTCCAGATCCCAGGTGTCAAACTTCCTACAAGTGTTTATTTCTGATGAGTATGAGGAGCGCTGTGACATGGACGAGCGTACAAATGGTATAGAGGTGCCTGTTGCTGACGTTTGTACAGGTCCTGTTCCTGTCGGCCGCTTTCCTCTGTGTCCTTTCTTGCAAATGGTCCCCTATTATCCTCAACCTTCTGGCGACCTCTTGCACTTCGGAGCAGCGTTCGTCCGGCCGGCTTGAGGCGCACAAACACACCGTCCTGTCCATATCGCCTGCTTGCTGACACATTGCTAACCAACTGCAACTACCGAAAACCTCAAAAGTCAGTGCGTCCGTCGTTAGGAGCTCTATTATTAATTAAAGCTGCCTCCAAGTGTCACATGGCGTTCCGAGGGATTTACATCATCTCTCCCCCCGTGTTCAGCTTGTGTTGGAAGGTAATTCTTAACTCTTTAGGTGCTGGACCTATTATTTAAATAGTTCCTCCGGGTTTCCAGGCATTGCATTAAAGGTATAATCTTGCTGCAATATATTACACTTACTTTTATATTCTGTACTCTTGGAATTGGATTCCCGGACTAATTTGTAGTTACAGATGAAAGATGTCAAAAGTTTCAGAAAATACTTTCTACCGCACATTTGCTATTTGAAGTTTTTAAATTGTGTTTAATGTGTATGCTACCAATGTTTTTTTTAATAAAGGTTTTCCTCTTTTCTTGAAGAAGCACGACATTTAAATTACAGGATGGAAATAAATATCTCCTCCGAAAGATGTTGGGGGCAGATGGCTAATTGTTTTCCCCTGTGGTGCATTAGGAATTTATACCTGCAAATTTGTCACATTCTCTACAGAACCCTGTTGTCAAAACTAACCAAGTGTGAAATCAAAGGATGAAAGTTCCTTCACAGTTCCAATGAACGTGTGTCTAAGTTTGCTTCGCGTTTTTCAGCCCAGTGTATTTCAGTTCAATTGGCGACTATCACTGGTTGGACACAAGACATTTTTCAATTAATAACTTGCGTGTTTTAAAGGATTATTGAAAGGACAAATTGATACATTGAGGGATTGGTGTCCCACCTTGAAAAAAACATTAGAATAGCGACCAACCGATTACAAAAGACTTTGAAGCAATTAATCAATTCATCCCAAGTTTCGGGAATAGGTCCACATTTGCTTTCTTTTTTCCCCATTTCTCCCAGTTCCATCTCGCAACGATATTTTATGTCTGAAGAACGTCGCCTATCCATGTGCTCCAGACATGCTCGTTGACCCGCTGAATTACTCCTGCACTTTGTCTCCTTCTTTGTAAACCAGCACCTGCAGTTCCTTGTAACTACTTTTAAAGTTTTTATTGGTCGTACTCATTCCCCCGGTGTAGATATCTCAGGATTAAAGGCAATGTCTTCATTTTCCAAACTCGTCCTCTGAATTAAACTCTTTCTGGGTGAATGATCTCTCTTTCTCGCTCTCTCTGATTGTAAAAAACGAGGTGAAATTAGTTTGGGCAATCCAGATCTAGTCTTTAACGTGTATACTCACAGCACAAGCTTTCGCATATGTTGATGTGACATCTTAAACCAGCAAGCGAGAAGAACGACATATGACGCATTTGAGAAAAATAGTTAGACGGAGTAAGTTGTATGAAGAGCCAATAGATACTGCCAACAGGGTAAATATAACTTTATTCCGTGGCCGGCTATCATTTCTAGTATTGTTGATGGTTGGGAGGAAATACCTTTTGTGCAAAGCGAAGGATGGTCTTGGTGGGCCGAGAAGTCAAGTCAAGTCACATTTATTTATATAGCACATTTAAAAAACAATTCTCGTTGGCCAAAGTGCTTTACATTTGTTATAAGAATAGCATAAACAAATCAAACTACATACATATATACATGTAGCCCTCACTCAGAGGACGTCAGGAAAGGCTTGGGAGTATAGATACGTTTTTAGTCTTGACTTAAAAGAGTCGATGGAGGGAAGAAACACATTATTTTTGTACGTTTTAAATTCTGATCTTCTCACTTTAAAAATGGCCACAACTACGACGGCGTCAGTAAAAGATAACAAACCTCTAACACAATCACATCTGAATATAATAAAACACGATAAATAATCTAAAGAAGGGTCTCCACCTGAAACATCATCTGTTCCTTCTCTCCAGAGGTGCTGCCTGTCCCGCTGAGTTACTCCAGCATTTTGTGCCTATCTTCGGTATAAACCAGCACTTGATGTTCCTTCCTACGCAAATAATCCTAATATCTTTAACCTAGGAGTTTGCGTTTGCTAAACCGGGTCGTCCAGAATTGCTTTGCCAACATAATGACATTACACATTCTCTAAAACACACTCACAGGGACAGGGTATATTAAGATGAGTGTTTATGTAATACAGTATAATCTTTCTAACATGTTTTAACACAAGACATAAGCCAGAAAACATCGTGTACAGACACAGGAGACGGCATATGCTGTGATCCTTGGTAAAAAAATAAACAAAGTGCTGGATGAACTCAGATGGTCAGGCAGCATCTGTGAAGGAAGTGTAAATGCGACGTTTCGGGTCAGAAGCCCTCTTCAAACTATTACCCCGTGCCTTTGCATCATGAGAATATGCTAAACACATTGTTGAAGTGCGTTCATTATTTTTTATACAAGTGAAATGATCTTACATGATCGACATGTTCTGTCCCAGAAATACTAGGGGACCGAGGATCTGGTGGGAGGGAGGAACTGAAGGGAATCCACATATGTCAGGAAATGGTGTTAGGTAAACTGTTGGGGCTGAGGCAGATAAATCCCCAGGGCCTGATGGTCTGCATACCAGAGTACTGAGGAGATGGCCCTAGAAATCGTGAATGCATTGGTGATCATTTTCCACTGTTCTATAGACTCTGGATCAGTTCCTGTGGACTTGAAGTTAACTCCACTTTTTTTAGAAAGGAGGGAGAGATAAAACGGGGAATTATAGACCAGTTAGCCTTACATCAGTAGTGGGGAAGATGCTGGAGTCGATTATTAAACATGTGATAGCAGCGCATTTGGAAAGCAGTGACAGGATCGGTCAAAGTCAGCATGGATTTATGAAGGGGAAATCAAGCTTGACGAATCTTCTGGAATTTTTTGAGGATGCAACAAGTAGAATGGATAAGGGAGAGCCAGTGGATGTGGTGTATCTGGACTTTCAAAAAGTCTTTGACAAGGTCCCACACAAGAGATTAGTGTGCAAAATTGGAGTACATGGTATTGAGAGTAGGGTATTACATGGATAGAGAACTGGTTGGCAGATAGGAAGCAAAGAGTAGGAATTAACGGGTCCTTTTCAGGATGGCAGGCAGTGACTAGTGGGCTGCCGCAAAGCTCGGTGCTGGGACCCCAGTTATTTACAATATATATTAACGATTTAGATGAGGGAATTAAATGTAACATCTCCAAGATTGAGGATGACATAAAGCTGGGTAACCGTGTGAGCTGCGAGGAAGATGCTATGAGGCTGCAGGGTAACTCGCATAGGTTGGTTGAGTGGGCAGATGCATGGCAGATGCAGTATAATGTGGACAAATGTGAGGTTATCCACTTTGGTGGCAAGAACAGGAAGGCAGATTATTATCTGAATCTAAAATGGTAGCTGGGCACTTTAATTCTCCTTCCCATTCCTACACAGACCTTTCTGTCTTCAGTCTCCTCCATTGTCAGAGTGAGGCTAAATGCAAATTGGAGGAACAGCATCTCATATTTCGCTTGGGCAGCTTACAGCCCAGTGGTATGAATATTAATTTCTCTCACTTCAGGTAGCCCCGGCATTCCCTCTCTCTCTATCCCTCCCCCACCCAACTTCTCTCTGCAACTCCCTGGTTAACCCTGGTTCTCTGTCTCAGAGGGTGGTAGAGGCCAGTTCTCTGGATACTTTCAAGAGAGAATTAGATAGGGCTCTTAAAGATAGTGGTCAGGGGATATGGGGAGAAGGCAGGAACAGGTACTTATTGGGAATGAACAGCCATGATCACATTGAATGGCAGTGCTGGCTCGAAGGGCCAAATGGCCTACTCCTGTACCTATTGTCTATTGTCATCCCTTTCCACCCAAACCACCCTTTCCCCAGGTACCTTCCCCTGCAACCGCAGAAGAAGCAACACCTGTCGCTATACCTCCTCCCTCGACTCTGTCCAGGGACCCCGACAGTCCTTTCAGGTTAGGCAGAGGTTCACTTGCACCGCCTCCAACCTCATTCACTGTATCCGCTGTTCAAGTTGTGGACTCTTATACATCGGCGAGACCAAACGCAGACTGGGCAAAGGTTTCGTGGAACACCTTCACTCAGCCCGCGTGAACCAACCTGATCTTCCGGTTGCTAGACACTTTAATTCTCCCATATCTACACAAACCTTTCTGTCCTCGGTCTCCTCCATGGTCAGAGTGAGGCTAAACGCAAATTGGAGGAACAGCATCTCATATACCGTTTGGGCCGCTTACAGCCCAGTGGTTTGAATATTGATTTATCTCACTTCAGGTAGCCCTGGCATTCCCTCTCTCTCTATCCCTCCCCCACCCAAGTCACACTAGCTTCTCATTTTCACCCTACAAACAGCTAACAATGGCCTGTTTCCTTTATCATCGTTACTTTTTTGCATATCTTTCATTCATTGTTCTTTATCTCTCCACATCACCGTCTATATCTCTCATTTCCGTTATCCCTAGCCAGTCTGAAGAAGGGTCTTGACCAGAAATGTCACCCATTCCTTCTCTCCAGCCTGTCCCGTTGAGTTACTCCAGCTCTTTGTGTCCATCTTCAGTTTAAACCAGCATCTGCAGTTCCTTCTTACACATTATCTAAATGGTGTCAGATTAGGAGAAGGGAGTGCAACGAGACCTGAGTGTGCTTGTACATTAGTCACTGAAAGTAAGCATCCAGGTACAGCTCGCGTTGAAGAAAACTAAAGGCATGTTGGCCTTCATTGCGAGAGGATTTGAGTTTAAGAGCAAGGAGGTCCTACTGCAGTTGTACAGGGACCTGGTGAGGCTGAACCTGGAGTATTGTGTGCAATTTTGGTCTTCCAATTTTTTGGAAGGACATTATTGCTATTGAGGGAGTGCAGGGTAGGTCATCAGGTTAATTCCTGGGATGGCGGGACTGACATATCATGAAAGAATGGGTCGACTGGGCTTGTATTCACTGGAATTTAGAAGGAAGGATGAGAGGGAATCTTATAGAAACTTAAAATTCTTAAAGGATTGGACAGGCTAGATGCAGGAAAAATGTTCCCGATGTTGGGGGAGTCTAGAACCAGGGGCCACAGTTTAAGATTAAGGGGTAGACCATTTAGGACTGAGATGAGGAAAAACGTTTTCACCCAGAGAGTTGGCCAATTCACTGGATGTTTTCAAGATAGTTAGATAAGAGATAGCTCTTATGGCTAAAGGAATCAAGGGATATGGGGGGAAAAGCAAGAACGATCATCCATGAACATATTCAATGGCGATGCTGGTTCGAATGGCCGAATGGCCTAGTCCTGTACCTATTTTTCTATGTTTCTCTGTACACAGTAAGCCGTCACATAAAGTAAACTAGTCCTGTCGATTGGCGGCCAAGACAGCAAATAACATTAAATTCTTCTTTAATGAACGTGTAGGTGATAGATGGAGTTAGTGCATTGGGCGGGGGGTTGGGGGAGGGGGGAGGCGGAGCTAGATGGGCGCGGGGTTGAGAAGGTAACAGGGCGCCAGCTACTCAGCCTCCCTCACCACTGCACTGATACCAGTCACTCTTTGTCCTGTTCTTTATGTGGTTGAACCTCATCTTTCTGACCGAGTCAGGGTAGCCGACAACAACTCGGTATCCCAGGAAATCTTACAGAGGTGTTATCTGAAAATCTTTTAAAACTTAAAACTTGTGCCATTTACAATAATGCATGCAGGGGTTGGGATGTTATGAAGCTGCTGAGAAACCACCTAAACACTGATAATCCACAGGGTTTTATTCTATGACCTGTGATAGAATATGATACAGAACTCTATGATACGGAAAATATACATTCTATTTATATTTGATGCATATGTTATTGCATTGGAGTGTTAGAACGTCTTGTGCAAAACACAGAGTGCTGGAGTAACTCAGCGGGTCAGGCGGCATCTGCGGAGGGAATGGAAGAAGGGTTCCGACCTGAAACTTCGCCTGTCCATTCCCCCCAGAGATGCTGCCTGGCCGCTGAATTACCGGCACTGCGTTTTACTCAAGATTCCAGCATCTGCAGTTCCTGTGTCTCATCTGTGATGTCTTTGCTGGAGGACTCCTCTTTCAGACTGCTATTGTTTCATTTCAACCAACAGTTATGAATCGCGAAAGATCTTTCTCAACTACGGCAAACAAAAAAAATTGCAGCGTTGCATGTTTTCTATCCTTATAACGATCTGCATAATTACCAGAACTGCATTAATCTTTAAAATGGAAATGTCATCATCACCCAGACCTTCCGCAATGAAGAGGGAAAATACATTCAAAATACGCACAGTGCAACTCACTTTCTGTAACAATCTTGATTAAAACGCGCGACAGGTAAACCATTTTTTTCCAATGCTAGGTTGGAATACACGACGGTGGTTTAACCGCTCTGACAAGTGTTTAGGCAAATGTGTAACTGGAGTGCATTTGTTGCAGGAAAAGACACAGCGTGCTGGAGTAAATCTGCGGGTCAGGCAGCATGAGCGGTTGGAAAGAGGTTGTACAAGATGCCATGTACATCCGAGGTCTTTCGAAGAATGCCCAATGTATGCTTTTTACTCTGCGAGTGATCCCGCAAAGCCAGCGAAGGCGTGTAATAAAGTACTTTAATCTAAAGCAACCTTATTCATGTGTGCTCACCAGAGGTGAAGAAGATTTGTCATGGGTAACACATTACTCAAACTGTGTGGGGAAAAAGTAGCCATAATGCTTTCCGTTTTGGTTAAAACTTCGCTCTCCTTGGCCTTTACACGTCTGTTTCATCTGCGAACCTTATAGTGTCCGGCGCTTGATCTTTTTTATTTGTAAAATATTAACCCATAAAATTGGCTGGTGATTGGAATGCGGAATTATAATTAACTATAATTAAAAATAGTAACAAAAAAAAACCAAGGAGCTAATTCCCGCATTTAGATTGCATCAACTTTAATTAGACCATAAACGAGCTGTAAACCAAATGCTGGAGTAACTGTGCTGGATCAGGTGGCATGTCTGGAGAAATACTCAACGGGTCAAGCAGCATCTCTGGAAAAATATTCAACGGATCGGGCTCTTCTCCAGAGATGCTGCCTGACCCGCTGAATTACTCTAGCACTTTATTTCTTTTTTTGCAAACCAGCATCAGAACTTTACGTTACAGGAAAATTATTGTGTCTGCATTTACTGTTGATTAGACTGGAGAACGGTCCCACCGTTTTTAAAGTTCCGAACTGAGGTCCACGAGCTAGCACTGTGCCGAATGCTCGAAGTGAGGCTTGAAGTCTCAGGAAGGAACATACCTGTTAAAGAAGGAACTGCAGATGCTGGAAAATCGAAGGTACACAAAAATGCTGGAGAAACTCAGCGGGTGCAGCAGCATCCATGGAGCGAAGGAAATAGGTAACGTTTCGGGCCGAAACCCTTCTTCAGACTGATAGGGGGTGGGGAGAAGAGAGGAAAAAAGGAAAAAGGCGGAGGAGGAGCCCGAGGGCTGGGGGAGGGGAGGAGACAACCAGATGGCTGATGAAGGGGAGGGGACAGCAAGGGCTAGCAGAATTGGGAGAATTCAATGTTCAAGCCCCCAGGATGTAGACTGCCCAAGCGGAATATGAGGTGCATTTCCTCCAATTTACGGTGTTGCTCGCTGTGGCCATGGAGGAGACCCAGGACAGAGAGGTCAGGTACGGAATGGGAGGGGGAGTTGAAGTGCTGAGCCACCGGGAGTTCAGGTTGGTTATTGCGGACCGACCGGAGGTGTTCGGCGAAATGATCGCCAAGCCTCCGCTTGGTCTCACCGATGTAGATCAGCTGGCATCTAGAGCAGCGAATGCAATAGATGAGGTTGGAGGAGATGCAGGTGAACCTCTGTCGCACCTGGAACGACTGCTTGGGTCCTTGAATGGAGTCGAGGGGGGAGGTGAAGGGACAAGTGTTGCATCTCTTGCGGTTGCAAGGGAAAGTACCAGGGGAGGGGGTGGTATGGGAGGGAAGGGAAGAATTGACAAGGGAGTTACGGAGGGAGCGGTCTTTGCGGAAGGCAGACATGGGGAGAGATGGGAAGATGTGGCGAGTGGTGGGGTCATGTTGGAGGTGGCGAAACTGACGGAGGATCACTTGTTGTATGTGACGGCTGGTGGGGTGAAAGGTGAGGACTAGGGGGACTCTGCCCTTGTTGTGAGTGGGAGGATGGGGAGAGAGAGCAGTGTTGCGGGGTATGGCAGAGACCCTGGTGCGAGCCTCATCTATGGTGGAGGAGGGGAACCCCCGTTCCCTGAGGAATGAGGACATTTCAGATGCCCTGGTGTGGAACGCCTCATCTTGGGAGCAGATGCGGCGTAGACGGAGGAATTGGGAGTGGGGGATGGAGTCCTTACAGGAAGCAGGGTGGGAAGAAGTGTAGTCCAGATAGCCATGGGAGTCGGTAGGTTTGTAGTGGATGTCGGTAAGGAGTCTATCACCTGCGATGGAGATAGTGAGGTCAAGGAATGGTAGGGAAGTGTCGGAAATGGTCCAGGTGTATTTGAGTGCCGGATGGGAGTTGGTGGTGAAGCGGATGAAGTCAGTACATACCTGTCCTTATCAACGTTATCGTGGCAGTGATAGCAAAGCGGATTTCATATTCAGCTTCTTGCAAACATGTAACCGAATGCCAAGGACCATTCTCAGTCAACACGTGAACAAAGGTAAAGAACAATTAATTGTAAGTACACGGAGGAAAGATACGTAGAATAGAGTCTTCTTTCTCGGGATTAAAATGTAATCCTGGAATGGAAAACAAACTAATCTGCAGCATTAATTATTGACACAGACTTGAGTGAAAGTGGTAATGAGTGAGTGAGCAAAGTCTTCAACTGGTGGACTCCACCCACAGAAGATAATCTCCCAGTCAATCCCTCAATGTCCATTTCGCAGAACATGGAACAGTACAGCATAGGAACAGTCCCTTCGACCCAGGGCATCTGTGCCGAGCATGTTACCAATCTGAACTGCCATACTAAACTGCAAATCTGCCTGCACATGGTCGACATCCTTGTCTGTCCACGTTCCTGTCTAAGTGCCTCTTACAGGTTGCTCTTGCATCTGCTTCCACCACGCCCCGTCGTGATTTCAAGGCACCTACCACTCTCTGTGTGAAAACAATGCCACGTCTACCTTCTTTAAGGTATATATCTCCTCTTTTTTTCTTCTTTCTTTCCTTTTCCTCTCTCTTTTCTTCTCTTTTAAATTAAAATTCGGTTTGAAAAATGTTAAATTTGAAGTTGCGTCAGAGTTTTTTGTACAATTGCTTCCAATAAAAAAAATATTAAAACTTTTTTTAATCTCTCTCTCTCACCTTAAAGCTATATAATCTACATATATCCAGATTCTGCTCATAACAAACACTCTCTAATCCAGACCGACTTCATGGTGAACCCCTTCTGCACCTTATTCTCAATTGACACACCTTTCCTGTAACGCAGTGACCAGAACTGCACACAATGCTCCACAATGTGGAAGTGACACAACATAGAACTAGTATGAACGGATGATCGATGGTCAGCGTGGACTAGGTGGGCCAAAGGACCTGTTTACAAACTGCATCCTGTATCTCTAATCATAATGTAGCTTAACCAAGGTTTTATACAGCGGTAGAATGTGTTGCTATCTTTTATACTCGATGCCCCAACCAACTGATGAAGGCAAGCATGCTCAACGTCTTATTTACCACTTCATCGTTCGTGTTGCTATTTACAGGGAGCTATGGACTTGCTCCGCAAGATTTCTCTGCGCATCAAGGGTGCTGCCATTTGCCATATAGTTCCCTCTTACATTTGATCATCCAAAGTGTAACATCTCACATTTGCCCAACTTAAACTCCACCTGTCCACAACTGTGCCCATTTTTGTGACATCTGCAACCTTACTCATCGATCCGACTCCATTTCCGCCCAAATTCCACCCAGATGCAGGACAGAACGCCACAGGAGACCCTTCTTCTCTGTGGCTATCAAACTTTACAACTCCTCCCCCTTCTATCGTGGGGTAGACTGAGACTGACTCCCCTCCCCGATCTTTGCACCCCCCCAATCCTTTCCACTCGTCGCTTTAATTTCATGTTTCAAGTATTTTGTATTTTTTATGACTATTGGTAGATCAATTTCCCTCCTGGGATCAATAAAGTTCTATCGTATCGTATCGTATTATTTAACAGCAGAGGGCACAGGACTGTTACATGCGGAACGCCACTGGCCAGAGACCTCCAGTTAGAATATCACCGCACCCACCACTACCTTCTGTCCTCTGTGATCAAGCCAATTTTGAATCTAATCCACCAAGTCACCTTTCATAAAGACAGTTTGCAGATTTCCGTTAGGTCTGCAATGCTAACGAGTCATTAATTGCTGCTGTGGTCCAAACTTACCATCACTGGAGCATTGTAAACACCAATAGAACAAAGCTTACTGAAGTTCCATTTCCTTTCTCCGCTTTGTTACTAAAAGTAAACTTAATATAAAATAAATGAGGTGACCATTCTGCATAATCCCGTCACCATAATACCTCTACCGTGCAGGTATGTACATGCGAGGCGATGTGTCACTAAAAGTTGCCTAGCTCTGTACCAAAAGTTACCCGGGGGGTTGTGCAACTGCAAATGAGACGAGAGTGTACGATGGGACTTGGCTGTAACACACACCGATGACTGAAGGAAGACTCGCGGTTATAGTGGGAAATTCACGGCCCGAAAAGTTTAAGGGCCAATGAGTACTTTGGAAGTTCAGTCAATCTGATGTAGAGACATAAAAGTAATTGGAAAAACACTCGAACGCAATAAGTGTCCATAAGCACGAACGGGACATAAAACAGGACAGTTGCTGAGATGTGTTCAAAGGTAGTTTATTGTATTCCCGCTGTAACTAGCCTTGCCTCGGAAGATGCCAGGATTTCAAGTTCAAGTTGAAACAGAAGAGGGCGAGGTTTTCTAACTTATCTTAACTTCGACTGTGGTAAAGTGAGAGTACTCTGGCACCACGGGAACACGGAGGAATTGGACTTTATTCAGAGGGTAAGGACATCCTTGATTTTTTTTTATGAGAACAATAAAACTGCAACATAGGAGGCTTTTTGGAATGACGAAAAGCTCCGCGTTGGCAGCTGGAAGTATGCAGGTTACACATAGTAACTGATGCATCATAGCGCGGGACCCGGGTGCACCAGACATAAAACGACCGACATAATTTACTTAGATATAGGTGTGCATGTAAAAAAAAAACCAAGATTTGCTGATACTAAACATGAAATCGTGTGGAGCAGTTGAAAAGATGAGATAATTCTGGAGGATCCGGTGGACTGGCAGAATGGGCGGGGAAGTGGGAGGTACAATTCTGTACTTATAAGATTAAAAAATGGCAGAAAGAACCAAGAAAGACAATTGAGACTACGTGGCACCGTTCTAAAGAGTGCAGAAACACAAGGATATGCATTAAGGTTACAAAGTGACAGGACATGCTGAGAGAGCAGTTAATAAAACATATGGGATCCTGGGCTTCTTAAGTAGAGGCATAGAAAACAGAGAAGTAATATTGAACCTCTTTAAAGTGCTGGTTAGACCACAACTAGAATGCTGCAGTCAATTCTGGTCACCACACTTTAGAGAGGATTGATTGATTGAAAGATACAGCATGTGAAAAGCCCTTCAGCCCACTGAGTCCATGCCAACCATTTATCACCTGTTCACACCAGATGCAATTTACAGAGGTCATTTAATGTACAAACTCGCACGTCTTTGATATATGGGAGGAGACCTCAAGCACCCAAAGGAAACACATACAGTCACGGGGAGAGCGTGCAAACCCCTCACAGACAGCACCCAATGTCAGGATCAAACCCGGGTCTCTTGCGCTGTGAGGCAGCAGCTCTACCAGCTTCGCCTCTGTGCCGTCCTAAAGGGTGTGAAGATCCTTGAGAGAGTGTGGAAAAAAAGACACTAGAATAGTTCCAGGTTGAAAAATCCCAACGGCAAGTTTAGGCTGGAGAAACTGGGGTTATTTTGCATGGAACTAAAGTCGACAGGAGGTTTAAAGGAGAAGTACAAAATAAGGAGAGGATAAATAGATAGAAGCTGCTTCCCTGTCTGGATGTTCCCATGTACAGATGGGGATTTAGAGATGGACCATAGACGCAGAGGAGGTTAGGAGAAAGTTCTTTCATACAGAGTTCATTCTGGAACTCACTGCATGGAAGGGTGCTGGAAAGAGATAATCAGGGTTTTGAATAGGGAACTGGTAAGCCTTGAGGATAAATCATTTGCGCTGAAGGGAAAGAGTGAGACAATGGAATTGCTCTGATAGGAGCTCCTAAATTCTCGAAAGTTGAAAGCAAAGTCTAAAGCTGACATGGACTCAATGGGCCAAATTAGCTATTCTCTGTTGCATTCAATCTATAATTATTGAACTGTTATCTGCATTAAGGTCTTAATTAATTTGGATCAAATAGCTTTGTATCACACTTCAGTTTTGACAACCTGCAGCTAATTAGAAAGTCAGAAGGTTCTAAGTTCAAGCTTCATCCCAGAGACAAGGATAAAATTCCCGGCTTGTATTCCACTGAGCAACTGCTGAAGAAGTTATCATTTGGATGAAACTAAAACCAAGGAGTGTGGTTTACAAAGGCAAGTTGTGAACAGGTAAGTGCCTTTGGCACTACTTTGAAGCAGTGAAATGAGTTGTTTTCTGCAGTGTCCATGGTCGATATCTATTCCTTTCAAAAACAAGTTGCTTGGTCAATATTCCTGATGTTTGTGAGATCTTGCTCTGTGTTAATTGGCAGGTATATTTTCTATATAACAACAAAGACTACAAAATATTTTATTAACTGTGAAACACTTTAGACAATTTATTCAGGAAAGAACAATACAATCTTCATGTTAATATCTCCCAAAATACCTTTGTCTTTTTACAACCTATCTTCATAAAACACGTTTAATATTGTAAATCATCGAAAGGCATGCCATCGTATCATAACCGCAGCATATCTATCGGAGACAAACAAGGAGATATCAGATTAGAGATAGATTCATGCAGCATTTTCACATTTTCCAATGAGAGAGGAGACCATTCCACCCATCATGTCTCTGCTGGATCTCGGAGCATTTCCTTCATATGGTCGTAAGGTCATAAGGAATAGTAGAATTAGGCCATTTGGCCCATCAAGTCTACTCCGCCATTCAATCATCACTGATCTATCTCTCCCTCCTAACCCCATTCTCCTGCCTTCCCATAACCTCTGACACCTGTACTAATCAACAATCTATCTATCTCTGCCTTAAAAATATCCACTGACTTGGCCTCCACAGCCTTCCGTGGCATAGATTTTCACAGATTCACAACCCTCTGACTTCAGCCCCAATCCCCCACATATTTCCCCAAAACAGGTTCCCCATGATTCTCCGGCCACCCATATACACAATTTGCAATTGACCTATCAGTACATCTTTGCGACATTAGGGATAATTGTGTGGACATATCAAAGTCTACTGATAGATTAATTATAAATGATGAGACATAGATTACGTTTGTCGCAATCATATACCACTTTGTAAATTGATATCAACAGATGCTGTCGACATTTTATAAAATGATAGCCCCAAAATATTGTTTTACCTGCAGTCCATTCTCTGAGAGTGGCTGAAAGTCTTCTGCTATCCTTGTAGATGTATCAACCATAAATAATTATAGATATTTATGGTCATATTTATTTTATGATTATGTTTACTTAATAAGCAAGAAATAGTATCATTTTATATTTCACTGCTCACACTTCAATATCAGGCTTTACATATTATTATATTTCTTATTTAAACCATTCAACAATTTTGACTGTACTTTAACATGTCTGCTTTTGCAAAAAGTGCTCACCCTTACAGAGAAGGGCAATGTTTACTCCCCAAAATTGATTTCTTTTCTTTACATTCTACCTTTAGCTGTAAGATTGTAACCAACAAGCTAATCTCCCAGTATTTAATACTCGAAACGCCTCATGCAAACTTTTTCTTAAATCGGTTTCCAAAATGTTAATTTTATCACACAAGACCTCTTCCACAATGTTTTAAAACTACACATTAATTGGAAATGATCTGCCTTGTTCGTATATTTAGTGGACATTTACACCATCACAATGTGGGAATCAGGTTTGCACACTTGCACCTACTTGGGGTAAACTAATCATTGCTAAAAGAGCAACAAAACACATCAGTAGCAGTAAGGAACGTGCCAAACACAATGAAATATGTTACTTTGAAATATCACACTGAAAAGAAGCTAAATAAGCTAACTCCATCATCAAGTTCGCCGACGACACCACTGTTGTTGGACGAATCACAGATGGTGATGAGTTAGAGTATAGAAGTGAGATCGACCGATTGTCCAAATGGTGCCAGCACAACAACCTGGCTCTCAACATCAGTAAAACCAAGGAACAGATTGTGGACTTTGGTAGGGTAAGGATGAGGACCCACAATCCTGTTTACATCAATGGGATGATGGTGGAGTGGGTCAAAAACTTCAAATTACTGGGCGTGCATATTTCCGAAGATCTTTCCTGGACCCAGCACACTGATGCAATTATAAAGAAGGCACATCAGCGACTCCAGTTCCTGAGAAGATTACGGAGATTCGGCATGTCAAAGAGGATTCTCCTGAACTTCTACAGGTGCATGGTAGAGAGCATACTGACTGGTTGCATCGTGGCCTGGTTCGGCAACTTGAATGTCCAGGAGCGGAAAAGACTGCAAAAAGTTGTGACCACTGCCCAGTCCATCACCGGCTTTGACCTCCCCACCTTCGAAGGGATCTATCGAAGTCGCTGCCTCAAAAAGGCAGCTAACATCATCAAAGACCCACACCATCCTGGCCACACACTTATTTCACCATTGCCATCGGGAAGATGGTACAGGAGCCTGAAAACTGTAACGTCCAGGTTCAGGAACAGCTTCTTCCCTACAACCTTCAGGCTATTAAACACGACAACAAATAAGCTCTGAACTGTAACAGACTATCATTATTATTGCACTATATTTATTATTTATTGAGATTGAGTATGTGTGCATGTGTATACACACACTGAACTTTTTTTCCTTCTCCCGTTATGTACTATGTTTACATATTCTGTTGTGCTGCAGCAAGCAAGAATTTCATTGTCCTATCTGGGACATATGACAATAAAACACTCTTGACTCTTGAATATATAAAAATAAAATAATTTGAATCTATCAATAAAAGCAAGGAGAGTCATCAACAATCCAATAAAGTCTGAAGAAGGGTCTTGATCCAAAACGTCACCCATTCCTTCTCTCCAGGGATGCCGCCTGTCTCGCTGAGTTACTCCAGCATTTTGAGTCTGTCTTCGATTTAAACCAGCATCTGCAGTTCCTTCCCACACATTCTCCAAATATATGTGCAATATTACTTTAATTACTCCTGGATTTCTCCATTGACCTGAAGGCACACTATTGGAATGAATATCAGAATGTTCCAAAGTCCTTTACAACCAATTGATTACTATTGAAGAGTACAGCACTCACAGTGGTCAGAGGTATCCACAGGATGCTGAGGGATAGGAAGCTTTATCCAGTTGTTACCTTACATTGCTGTGCATAATTTTTATTTTTGCTCAGAGCATAGATCATTATCAACATTAAGAATGTGTGTGCATATGCATAAGGTATATCCTAAAAAAAAACGTAAGACCTGCACAACCCCTATTCCATGCAGAAACGAATTTACGCACATCAAGGCAAGTTAATAACTGGATAATAATGTTTATTGCAAGTTAAATATTGGTCAATTTGCAAAGGAATCTTCAAAATGTGCTAACTATCATATGATCTTTCAAAGTCACCTGCAAGTGTAAGCATAGCCTTCACCCAAAATGCAGCACATTTGACTCCTTCAGCACGTAATAAAAGTATCAGCCTACAGTGGGACAAATCCAGAATTTTCTGATACAGAGCTAAGTGCTTTGAACTAATCGACAGCAAAAGCTAGAATGAAGGAATTCCAAAGCGTACAGCAAGCCACAGTTTGTGTGCACGCCGACACACACATGTGAATCAGTTAAGCATACACCAAGGATCTATAATTTTTAATTGGGAAGTCAAAAAGCAGAAGCTACAAGCTATCTAAGTGCCCAAGAAATCACAAAGGTTTTGATGGGATTAGTCTAGTTTCATGCATCCAGACCTATGCATTCCCAGATTTTACTCTTCCACCAATACCTCAGTTTGAACTAGCATATCCAAAGCCACCCAAATTGAATGGGAGACTCTTGATAAAGTACAGCAAACAATTTGTTTTCAGGCATGTTACAATTTGCTAACTGGCACTTCAGAGGAAACAGCTGGGCCAGGCTGGGGAAGCAGCTGGACCAATGGAGAGGCAACACTGAGGCAGCTATTGGGCTCTGGGATGGGCCAAGCCAAAGAAGGAATCACGCCAAGAACATGGCCAGAACGAAGGAGGAGCTGCACAACGGATGGACAATGGTGAGGAGCAACTGGGCCAATGGAGGAGAGCAGCGAGAGAGCGGCTGGGCAACCCATGATCAATCTGCATATTTCATTAACCAGCACCTGTCAAGTCTGCCTTGTGCCAGAGTAGAAAAACATCATTGTGTTGATGTAGAAACAAAGAACTGCGCCTTAATAAACAAAAGGACACTGGAGTAACTCAGCAGGTCAGGCAGCACCTCTGGAGAACGTGGATAGGTGATGTTTCAAAGTCTGAAGAAGGGGCTCGACCCAAAAACTTCAACTATCCATGTTCACCAGAGATGCTGCCTGATCTGTTGTGTTACTCCAGCACTTTGTGTCCATCATTGTATTGATATTTTGTATGTTGAAGACTACCATTTGCAAATCGGAAATGTTTCTCCTGAGTTGATAAATCTTTTGCTGTGCCTTTTGAAACAGTTTGGAGAATGGGATGGAGGCTATTAAGTGGTGAAACAATCAATTATGATTATACTCAGAAAATCGAAAGAAAACCCTAAAACAAGGATTCCCTTAAAGACCTCAATTAGGATTTTGTTGCCTTCAAAACCAGGGCTTAAAATGTTACCCTTTAGCATGAATGATGGATTAAATGGCTCACAGTCACAAGTCTATGAGTTAAAGTCCAAAGTTTAAAAGTTATTTTCTGTTCAGTTGCAGCTGTCACCTAACCATACACATGGTTGGTATGCTTGGAAGTAATTTGCAAATAGCAGATTAACTGGTGTAAAGGTAGAAGGGTCCAAGTGAAGAGAAAGGCAGGAGAGACTGCAATTTCAGGAAGGTTGCTGTATCAGTAATCTGCAGACTCTCTGCTTTTATCTGGTGGCATTAATATTTTATGTGTTGACAACCTATACAGATAAGATTGATAACCTGACTATTGCTGAACCTACAAGCATGTTAAAGGTCCCAGGAGAAAAATCTCCTATCTCCATAGTACGGGTATGCATTCAGCACATAGGTGATATCACCATCATAATGTCAGCAATATTTCATCGTATCATGAAAACTGAATAAGCGCTGATTAATAAACAATAGACCATTACGGCATCAGATTCTCCGCTAATTTACTGTAATCACTACTGAAATGAATAGCATAAGCAAGTGAGAGGTTCTGCTGTCAATATGAGGAGCAAGCACCAAAATTAACAAACAGACCACAAAGGTAAGAATGACTGTTTTTCATTGTACCATGGCACACTTCACAACAATGAACCTAAACCTACGCCTAACTGAGCCATGTACAACTTGGCACAGAGGCAAGCAAATCATAGAGTTGAATGTGTGGCCCAAAGAGTGGCACAGGAGAAAGAGGTTTCAATTTATGAAGCACTGGCAACAATACTGAG
Source organism: Malacoraja senta (assembly GCA_038087875.1). Taxonomy (NCBI): domain Eukaryota; kingdom Metazoa; phylum Chordata; class Chondrichthyes; order Rajiformes; family Rajidae; genus Malacoraja; species Malacoraja senta. The sequence continues at coordinate 31,464,057 of CM075980.1, forward strand.
GAAACAGAGCTGACTCAAGCTTTACTTGAATTAGACTGGGTCCAGTGTTCTGGAAAATGTAATAATTAAGGCTGTAGATGAAACTTTAAGATAACTAATGGAGTTACATATGGGGTTACATTAAGGTTAATGTAGAAAAAGGGGCCTGGCAAGAGCACATTTTAGCAAAATAAGCGAGAATAAGTGTCAGAGAACAGTGTTGTGTAGTGGGGAGGGGGTCTGTGGTCCTATCAGAAGAGGATCATTGCTGTCTCTTCTCATAGTCATAGTCTTCGAGGTCAGAAACAGATCCGCTGACCCATCAAATTTATGTTGACCACCAAGCACTCATTCATACAAATCCCATTTTATCACAGATCGCGATTCTCTCTCCCCAGACTCCCATCTATTTCTGCCAGATTCCCATCTATTTCTGCCAGATTCTAAAGCTCACCTTTGGTGACCATTTAACCTACCAATCTGCAGGGATGCAAGAGGAAGCGGGAACAGGGGCAAGAAATCCACAGGGTCACAGGAGGGGACATACAAACTGCACACATACAACACTAGAGGTAAGGATTGAACCCAGCTCATTGAAGCCATGAGGCAGCAACTCTATTGGATGTGCCATGGTGCCTCCCCTAATTCTACTATGCTGTCCATCTTATACATGTGGAGTTAAAGGCCCATCCTTTTGCGTGCTCCAATGAATGAATTAATGATGGTTTGGAGCTTGTTTTCATACTGCAGCTTCATTACCGAGGTTGTGAAATGTACCGGGAAGACTTTGGTTGTGAAATGTAATCATCAGAAGATTAGCTCATTCCTATGGAAAGTTTCTTGGAAGTAAAGTATAGCATTGCAGTAGGAAAAGGGGTTGGGGGACTTGGTCAGCATACTGGGCAAGCCATGCTCAACTCTAGACTGCCAAAGCAGACATTCTGTGATAGAAATAAATTACCAGGCAAACTGAAGAAAAGATGCAAGGTCATACATCATGCACATAGCCCCTTCAGCTCAACTTGTCCATGCTGACCAAGATGCCGCAAGCTAGTTCCATTTGCACACTTTTCATCACCAACAAACCACAATCAGTGAGGCACGGTGACAAATCATCCTCTATGATAATCCTCAACACTGGTGCTCCACAAACATGCGTTCTCAGCCCCATTCTTTACTCCTTATACGCCCACAACTGTGCAGCCAAGTACAAATTCAACTCAATTTACAAATTTGTGGACAACACCATCATAGCGAGCTGGATATCAAATAATAATGAGTACAGGATGGAGATTGAGAACCTCATAACCTGGTGTCAAGACAACATCCTTTCTCTCAATGGTTCACAAAAATGCTGGAGAAACTCAGCGGGTGCAGCAGCATCTATGGAGCGAAGGAAATAGGTAACGTTTCGGGCCGAAACCCTTCTTCAGACTCTGAAGAAGGATTTCGGCCCGAAACGTTACCTATTTCCTTCGGTCCATAGATGCTGCTGCACCCGCTGAGTTTCTCCAGCATTTTTGTGTACCTTCGATTTTCCAGCATCTGCAGTTCCTTCTTTAATCCTTTCTCTCAATGTAGCAATGTTACAAAATTTTGAGATTTAAAAAATCAAGTCTGCAATTTATCCCATCAGATAAAGCGTACAAAGAAGTTTAATTTGACACCTAATTCACTTTCATATCTTCAGTATTAAAAAAGTTATGGCCATTTTCATACTCGGAAATTAGCATCTTGTTCCCTATTGCTTTTCCATTGACTTAACACAAAAGCTGTAATCAAGGACAGTCAAAAGCCCATTACTTTTTAAAAATTAAGAGAACTTAATGAAATTTTCAGTTATTATAGATTGAAGCACTCTGAACCAAATATGAAACAATCTTACTTGGATGACCTGAAATTAAAGCATATAATTAGTTAGTTACCCAATTGTAGCTAATTACAAAATTCAATTACTAGATCCAAACATCTATCCATTTCTTAAGACAAGGTTAATATTTTTTAAAAGCCTAAGTGTCCAAATAACATTCACACAAGAATTCACAATATAACATTATTTTTAAATCTCATTGTCATGAATTTATAGACCAAATGAAAGGAATTTAGAGTTTAATTCCTGTAAATTAAATGGGCATTTAAATCATCTTGCGAGTGGGAATTTGTAGAACGCGCTGGGTTTGGAACGTTGCTGTTGCAGGGAATTTTAACCCCAATATCGGCAGGAAAAATACTGCCGGTGGTATATTACATAGTCACATTTTCGCAACGAGAAATTTTGATTAAGGCATCCTAAGAAGCAAGTTTATATGAAAAAATAAACGGCATACCTTGCCTTGTCCCGTGCGTGAAATCCGTCCCGTTGTCGGCGTTGACGGCATTTCAAGATGATTTTAATTTTACTCCAACAATTTAATTATCCAGCGCTAATTTTAATAAACTTAATAAAATGGCAGTCAAAGCGATTTTTCCTTTAGCAGCATTTACCTGACAGACATCGATTTGAATAGGCTGCCGAAATATTGCATTTTAAACCTGCCCCCCTCTCAAAGGCGCCAAAGTCGCGCACACGGGCAGTGACAGAACTGCAGCGCCGCTGAAGGTAAGTTTTGTAACATACCTACTCAATGTCAGCAAGACAAAGGACATAGTGATCAACTTCAGGAGGTGAAGCATACCCTTAATGGCACCGAGGTACAATTGCTTGAAAGCTTCAAGTTCCTTCACTATCATCAGCAACCTGTCCTGGACTGGCCATATTGAAGTAATGGCCAAAAAAATATATACTTATTTAGAAGGCTGAGGATGTTTGGCATGTCCCCAACAACTCTCACCAACATGATGCGCTGTAGAAAGCATTTTATCAGGATGCATGACAGCATGGTTTGGGAACAGCTCCACCGTCCACAAGAAATTACAGAAAATTGGCACAGCTTAGACCATTTGGCAAACCAACCTCCCCTCCATTGACTCCATCTAAACTTCATGCTGCCTCGGCAAGGCCACCAGCATAATCAAGGATGAGTCTCACTCTGGACACACCTTCATCTCCATCAACTAGGGTGCGTTCCTGAGAAACCATTTACTCCATCTACCCTCGAACTATCTTTAAATTGAATTTTACTGGACTTCATGTTGCACTAAACGTTATTCCCTTGATCCTGTAGTTGTGGAAGGCTTGATTGTAATCATGTATTGTTTTCCCACCGCCTGGTGGGCACGCATCAAAAAAACATTGTACTTTGGTACATGTGGCAATAAACTCTGTACTTTGGTACATGTGGCAATAAACTAAACTAAACTAAATCTTTCCTCTCCATGTACATGTCCAAGTATCTTTTAAATGCTGTTATAGTACC
>CM075980.1:31467591-31636487 GCA_038087875.1 Malacoraja senta
GTACACTGTGCTTTAGCCGTCTTAATTACAGCGCCAACCTTCCTATTCATCGCGGTGTGTGTCTGTATCACCTAGGCTTTGCACCGTCTGAATTTCAATCAGACAGCGCTCCCCCGCTTGCCCTGTCCCCCGCCTGCATAACGGGCTGGTGAAGGAAGCAATGTGTGTGTGTGTGTGTGTTCCACTCTGACAGTCGCCGTTCCAGTTGCAGTTTTTTCAGGCGACTGCCGGCAACTTCACAGTCGCCGGCAGTCGCCTGAAAAATTGCATAAGTGGGACAGGACGATAAGTTTTCAGATTACACTAAAGTGGGTGGTCTCATAGATAGCGGAGATGGTTATAAAAAATGACACCACGCTATGTTGATCAGTTTGGCAAATGGGCTGATGAATGGTTAATGGATTTTAACGCAGATAAGAATTGCTTTTTGGGAAGTCAAACCAGGGACTTTCACAGTGAATAGTGGGGCTCTGGCGAGTGTTGTAGAACAGAGGGATTAAAGGCTCTGTCTTACCTGTTTGCGGTCATCGGCGGTGAAGCGCGGCGTCGCCGGTAGCGAGGACCGCGCGGCAACGGCGAGAGCGTCGAGCCTATCCACCGGAGCGCCGCACGGATGCTGCGCGGGGGCCGAGTTAATTCAAACACGGCGGGTCCCACGTGCTTGCGGTAAGTAAAAAAAGGGCGGGCCGACTGCGATGACGTCGGCCCGCCGCACGTGACTCACCAGCGGCGGTTGTGGCGGCGGCCATCCTGATCGCGGCGCTGTAGCGGTGGCTGTGCCTGCGGCCGTGCAGCACACGTGCGTCACTGGCGGCGGCACGTGCCTCACTGGCGGAGGCTGTGGCAGTGGAGGTTTGACGCACGGCGCTCGAGCCGCACTGGCGGCGGCCCGTGCGAGTGGCCGTGCCGCACTTGTGCATCACTGGTGGAGGTTGTGCGGTGAGTATTTGGTTTTCGACATTGTCGATTTTATTTTAGCACCGTGCGGTGTTGGGAACACCGCCGCACGGCCCGGGAATTGTACGTTCTCACGAGTGCGCGGTCTATGGCGGCAGATTCTTCCCGTTTCGCCGCCAATGACCGCAGACTCGTGAGACAGGCCTTTTAGGAATGCAAGTAGGAATGGTTCCTCGAAAGTGGTGTTGCAGGTCGATAAGTTGGTCAGAGGGCTTTTGGCACACTGGCCTTCATCATTCATAGTATTGAGAAAAGAAGTAGGGATAAACACAAAAGCTGGCGCAACTCAGCTGGACAGGCAGCATCTCTGGAGAGAAGGAATGAGTGACGTTTCGGGTCGAGATCCTTCTTCAGACTCTGAAGATGGGTCTCGACCTGAAACGTCACCCATTCCTTCTCTCCAGAGATGCTGCCTGTCCCGCTGAGTTACTCCTGAAATGTACATTCGAATCCTGAGACTTCTCCACGATGACATGTTTGCCACAGTCATGCCAGCACCAGCAACTGTGAGCCGTTTCAAGTCAGATCAGGAGTGAAACAGGGATGTGTGATTGCCCCAACACTGTTCACCATCTTCACTGTGACAACCATCCATATCATCCAGGATGACCTACCCACAGGAATCAAAATCGTCTACAGAACAGATGGCAGACTTTTCAATCTTGCCCGTCTCCAGTCCAAAACTAAGACATCTATGAGCTCCCCCATCGAATTCCAATATGCAGACAACTGTGTTGCACCTCTCTCAGAAAATCATCTGCAACAGATCCTGACTGCCTTCAACAGTGCATACACGAAACTTGGACTTACCATCAACTCCAAGAAGACTCGGGTTATCTACCATTCGTCACCAACTGAGACAAATTGGAAAGAACCGTCAATTCAATGGTGAAACAACCCTGGAAAATGTGGATCATTTTCCGTACCTTGGAAGTCACCTCTCCTCCAATGTCGACCTTGATGACGAGATCCAACATCGTCTTAAGTGTGCTGGAACAGCTTTTGGACGTCTTCGAACAAGTCTTTCAAAATCGTGACATCCGAACAGACACCAAAATGTTAGTGTACAACGCAGTGGTGATTCCAACGCTCCTGTATGCATCAGAAACCTGGACACCATACCGACGCCATCTGAAAACACTTGAAAAGTTCCATCAATGATGTCTTCGAAGCAGCTTAAATATCAGTTGGGAAGACAGAAGAACCAACGTCAGCGTGCTGAATGAAGCAAAAACATCTGGCATCGAAGCCTTCGTCATCAAGAACCAACTAAGATGGGTCGGTCATGTTCGGATGGAAGATGAGCGTCTACCAAAGCAAACCTACTCCCAGCTTAATATGCAGACAACTGTGAGATAGAATTCCTAATGCAGATCTAGCAATTATATCGTTAGATGCTGAAAAAGCATTTGACCAGGTAGAATGGTCATATTTATTTTCGGTAATGGAAAAGTTTCAACTAGGAGAGAAGTACTGCACATGGATCAAATTGTTATACTCCAATCCAACAGCTAGAATATTAACAAACCATATGTTATCAGCTAAATTTAATCTTTCTAGAGGTTGCAGACAAGGATGCCCACTATCCCCACTATTATTTGCTCTTGCAATTGAACCATTAGCAGAAAGCGTTAGAACCCATCCAGGAATACACGGGTACAACACTAGAGATACAAGGAATAAAATTTCCTTATATGCAGATGATGTACTAATATATAGCACAAAGTTAGAAACTAGTATTCCAAATCTATTAAATCTAATAACTCAATTTGGTCAGTTCTCAGGATATAGAATTAACTGGAATAAAAGTGAAATCATGCCAATAACAAAATTCAATTCATATACATTGCAACAATCCCCTTTTAAAATAGTTAAAGATAAACTTAAATATTTAGGAATCTATGTAACTAAGACATATACCTCTTTATTTAAACTAAATTTTCCACTCTTACTTAATAAATTACACAAGAATATTCAGTACTGGAAAACAATTCCCATTTCAATGCTTGGTAGAATTAATGCTATAAAAATGATCTTCTTACCGCAACTACTGTATCTATTTCAATTAATTCCGATATATATTCCAAAAAACGTTTTCAAAAAAGTCGACTCCATTGTTACAAGCTTTATTTGGGATTATAAGAATCATAGAATAAGTAAAAAACATTTATGTAAGTCAAAGAGCAACGGAGGTTTGGCTTTGCCAAATTTCTTATTTTATTTTTGGGCAGTCTATATTAAAAACATGAATTTCTGGCTGGAAGAAATGGATCATTATCCAGATTGGTTAAGGATGGAAAAGGAAGACTGTTTACCTTTTGAAATTGGTTCGATTATACTTGCTCCCACAAAATTGCATAAAAAAACCTATAAGGAAAACCCTATAATACATAGTGGAATACGAATTTGGAAACAATTAAAAAAAGCTTTAAAACTGAATAATATACCACTATGTCTTCCCATTGTAAATAATCCTTTATTCAAACCATCCATATTGGATAGAGGTTTTATACAATGGAAAAATTATGGGATTAAAAAGATTGGACATCTTTATAGGGAAGGCATCTTTCTGTCATTTCAAGAGTTACAACAGAATTATGGACTACACTCAAATAATTTTTTCAGATATCTACAAATTAGAGATTATGTTAAATCCAATACACAAGTATATAGGACTAGAGAACCAGAAATTCTTGATGAATGTTTGAATAAGCATCCTAACACTGAAAAATTAATAGCTTATATCTATAACATCCTCTTAAACAATGAGGTACCACCGATGGAACTATATAGACAAACATGGGAACATTAGTTAGGTCACACTATAACGAAAGACATTTGGGACGAAAGTTTACAACATATACATCAATGCTCGTTAAATGCCAGACATGCTTTAATACAATTTAAAGTCTTACACAGATTACATTATTCCAAAATAAAACTAAATAGAATCTTCCCACATATTTCTCCTATTTGTGACAAATGCCTACATCTGGAGGCCAATTTAACACATACTTTTGCAAATTGTATAAAAATCAAAAAATTCTGGATTGATATTTTTGAAATAATTTCTGAAGTTGTTAATACTAAATTGGATCCAGACTCAAAATTAATAATACTTGGGATATCAGAACAAAGTTTAATACTCACAACAAGTCAAAGAAACTTCCTTGACTACAGTATAATAACTGGAAAAAATTAATATTAAAATTTTGGAAAGGTCCTATAACCCCCACAATTAAAATGTGGATTGTGGAAATGTCGGAGACCCTACATCTAGAAAGAATTAGACTTGTCTTAATGGACAAACAAGAACTTTTTGTTAAAATATGGGCTCCATTCATTAACTATTTGAAGGGATAGATGGGCCCAGCACGAAAACCCAACTGAAGCTTGAACTCGGGATTAGATGTAAAATTATCATAACCTACGAACTTATCTCCAATGACGTATTATAAATAACTCATTCCACCTCTTTTTCTTTTTTTTTTCTCGATATTTGTAATGCTTTTTTCCTTCTACCTCTCTTTTTCTATCTATATAAAAAAAAAACACTAGAAGCAGAATTAGTTGACAATTGACAATTTTAATAATGTATGATTGATGTATATGAAAAGTTTTTTTTTCTATTATAATATGTTACTATACTTTATTTGCTTCTAATAAAAATATTAATCAAAAAATAAAGAAGGCAAACGGAAAAGAGGCGGACAAAAGAAGAGATTCAAAGACGCCTTAAAAGCCAGCATGAAGAAATGTGAAATCGACATCGACAATTGGGAAACCAATGCCAAGGACAGGAAACTCTGGCGAACCATCATCCAAGAAGGATCAACGACCTTTGAAGCCAAGAGATGCGCAGAATTAGAAGAAAAGAGAAGAAAACGGAAAGAGGCAGCAACAACCAAAGCCCGATCTGCCATCTGGAATTACCTGTCCTGAATGTCGAAGAACTTTCAAAGCCAGGATTGGACTCATAAGCCACCTGAGAGTCCACAAAAACAACAGAACGTAGACCATCATCCTCGACCTCGAGGGATAGCCACGACGATGAAAAGATCCTGAGGGGAATAGATAGGGTAGATGGACAGAGTCTTTTATCTAGAGTAGGGGAATCAAGAACCAGACGACATAGGTTTACATTGAGATTTAGTTTAGTTTATTATCGTCATTTTCACTGAGTGAAAAGCTTTTTTGTTGCTTGCTATTCAGTCAGCTGAAAGACTATACATGATTATAATCAAGCCGTCCACAGTATACAGATACAGGATAAAATGCAACAAAATTCAAACTAATTGAACGTTAATCATTTTGGCAGCAAAATTTAGTAGCTGAGATTTCTTTTTAAAGTTTTTTTCCTTTTCTTAGGACACTCACACTTATAGGATAAATAGAATAGAATAGAATGCCTTTTATTGTCTTTCAAACAGCTTGGTTTGAATGAAATTACATTTTCTACAGTCTTAACAATTACAAAAAAAAACAAGACCCACACTTAACACACTTTACACAAACATCCATCACAGTGAATCTCCAACACCTCCTCACTGTGATGGAAGGCAAAAGTCTTATCTCTTCGTTTGTTCTTCTCCCACGGTCCAGCAGTCCAACTGCAACGTCGAGGCGTTAAGCCATTTCACCCCACGATTCTGGCAGGAGAAGTTGACGTTGTGGGAGCTCCGAAATGTGGTCTCCCACCAGGGATCTGCGAGCTCCCGATGTTACCGTCCACAGGGCCTGCGGCCGAGCCTCCGAAGCTCCGAAGTCGGGTTGCAGCCGCGCGCCACCACAGCTCCTCCTGCTCCAAAGTCGGCCAGCTCCGCGATTGGAGCCCTCAGGTTGGTTCCGGCCGGCGGCCGCCGCCGGCTCCACGATGTTAGGCCCAACGACATCGGAGACCCGACAGGGAAAACGTCTGGTCCCCGAACAGGGAAGAGATTAAACGGTCCCCCCACATATACACAGCTAAAAAAATTAATATAACTAGAATCAAAACATACATTTATCGAGACAAAAATTAAAAAAAGACAGACGGACTGCAGTCGAACCGCTGCCGTTAGGCGCCGCTACATCACAACTGTCTATAAGTGAAATATCCTTCAGCTACTCATCCAAATGGCCATTTCAACTTCTATCTATACACATGTTCACAAACTGCTTCAGAGAACTGAGCCCAATTTTGGTGCCTCACAAGTGAACCGGCATAAAATGAACCTGTCAGAAGGTGGTCTGGGGTCTTGTTTCAGAATCATGCACTGCATTAATTTGTTGTTAAACTGATCAGACAGGGAAGGTTTTTCCCACATGAGTGTTGTGGACAGCATATTTTCTAGTGTGCCGTCATTTCTGTAACTATGATGAAGCTGAGTTTATGCAGCTTTCAATCACACAGGTCTTTGATAGTACTTACTATTGTATGAAAATTTGGTATAGAATTTATTTTACTAGCTACTTAGTGGGAAGATTAATTTATAATTTGGTATTTATGCCACCACTTTTTTTTTAATGGCTATATTTGTTTTTGAAAACCAAAAACAACCTTCCCTCCAATTCTTCTTTGCATGCTGAATGTCCAGCCTCTTTTTTCTATCTGTAAATGGTGATGGACCTGTGCGAGCAAATTGGAGAAATTGGTGACAGCAGAGTGCAGAAATAGTCTACAATATTTCTCTGATCCTATATATTAAAAAAACTATTTAACCTACAGGAAAATATGTTTGGCGGATGACCTCATTAATGCCAGTGCATGTGAGGAGGTTTCATAACTGCTGCTCACTCATGCAACAAAACAAAAACATCTTTTGTTGCTCAGTGAATCAAACTCTTGCGCAAAATATCACATGCATAATATTTACTAAAAATGTCCTCCACCACCAATTCTGTAGTAAATAAGAATAAAAATAAGTAGTAAATAAGAATAAAAACAGATGAACGCAGTTGGATGCTCAGTAAATTCATTAGAATTCACTCTAATGTTTTTGTTCTGAATTACTGTTGATGGTCTTAATGTTGGGGGTGCCCCATTTGTCCATAAATGTCATTATCATAATTTTTATTAGAAGTTGCAGATATATATATTGCACTCCAGTTCATCAGCACTCATTCTTGATCTCACTTCATCAATATACCAGTGAAATGGCCAGTTGCAAGTTTAATTTGGTACAGAAGCTGAACAGTTTGTATACTTGAAATATTGTCTATGTATTTCATAATGGTCTCTTTCCCGTATAAATTGTCCAAGTGATACGTAAATTAGCAGTCATGATATTGATTCATGTTTTACATTGTTGCATGAATTGCAGGACTTTAGGTATGAAGAGAGATTCAATGTGCTGAAATTATTTTCCCTGGAATGAAGACAGTTGAGGGGTGACTTGATAGAGATTATTAAAATAATAAGTACAGATAGTCAGAATCTTTTTTCCAAGTTAAAGGTATCGAAAACAAGTGGCCATAAATTTAAGGTGATGAAAACGAGGTTTACAAAGAATTTGAGGGGAATGTTTTTTTTACACCAAATGGCTGATGGCTGTGACCCGTTGCCAGAGGAGGTGTAGGAATCAGATACAATCACTACATTTAAAATATATACTTCCAGGCACTTGATTAGGCAATGCATAGAAGGATATGGACCAGTGTAGATCGGCAAAAAGGTTAGCACAGATTTGGAGGGCCAAAGGGCCCACTTCTGTGTTGCACAACAACTGACTATTACTGTATTTGTGTAGTTTTAGTTTAGAGATACAGCAAGGAAACAGGCCCTTTGGCCCACCGAGTCCACGCCGACCAGCGATCCCCGCACAGTTACGTTATCCTACACACACTAGGGACAATTCATAATTATACCAAGCCAATTAGCCGACACACCAGTACATCTTTGGAGTGTGGGAGGCAACTGGAGATTCCAGAGTAGAGCCACGCAGGTCAAGGGGAGAACGTACAAACTCCATACAGACAGCACCCGTAGTCAGGATCGAACCTGGGTCTCTGGTGCAGTAAGGCAGTAATCATCCGCTGCGCCACCGTGCTGCTCTCACACAACAAATAGAACAGCTCTCGGTATAAGAGGATCAAAAATGAATAATGTGGTAATCTTTGCATTTTAAAAATTAGTACAGGAATTTTTGAAGTGTGATTATATTTTCAGGCAATTTCTCTCTTTACAGCAATTTTGTATCCAGACTGCTCTGTTAAATATAAGTAGGAGTTGATAACGAAAGGATGCAAACAGTGAAACAAGCAGAATGACTAAGATGGGGGAGGAATAGAGAGAGAGGAAATGCAAGGGTTACTTGAAATTGATGAGATCAATATTCATACCGCTACAAAGACAAATACACCTATTCCACTCCATTGTTTACCTCCAGAGCATTACCTAAATAAGCCACCATCACTGCTGAAAAAATTATTATGTAACATTTAACCATAAACATTATTTTTACACTGCCAGACTCCCTTGATTTTCCATGACCAACAAAATGATTTTGACAGCATCATGCTTTGTTATCAGACGTCTGAGATAGTGGTCTATTTAAACAGTATTATGTCAATGATGACAGAAAGGTTTGGATTAGATTACTGTGTACATTATTTTCTTCTGCCACTATCAGAGGTGGACCTTTTTGTCTCCCTGCCACTGCATGCTAATTGTTTATTTTTATAACATGTCTTCTGCCACAAATGTTTAATGTCAAGTGTTCCAATTTCTCTCTTTACAGCAATTTTGTATCCAGACTGGACTTTTAAATATAATATCTTGTCAGCATAGACAAGGCAGTAGATGTTCTTCTTTAGCTGGTGTGCTTGAGGAGACCAAACCCCATTTTTTTGCTCTCAGTACCTTTGTATGGATTACAGTTGTACACACAAATCCTGTTTTTGTTGACTATTTTAATTTGTTTAAATCCAAAATTTCTTGCAAAAGAAAAATTTGTTAAATATGATTCAATTCAAACTTTTTTGATGTTTCATAAGACCTTTTAATTTCCAACAGAATCGTATTGGTGCTGCAAGCCAGTTACATTATGATGTCGGAGGAATATTATGCGATGTTCATTCATGCAATGAAATGATAGTTTCTGGGTAAGAAAATATCTGTATTTGAATGGTGTTGTGGTAGAATTAAAGAATTGCATGTTAAATAGTAACAAACAGTATTCCCTGTAGTAGCTAGCAGGCCAAAATTTCATCGAGGGGTGGGAACCAAATATATTTGATGTTAAAAATGCTTCTGAATTCTTTGATTTTTAAAAACTTTTTATGTTGTATGTATGATAAAATTCATGTGATTTCTTTTACATTTTGTTTGTAGTTTATTTTCTGTGGTAGATGTTATCGCCGAGTAATACAATCCTGTTGAATTATCCCTCTTAAAGTAGAAAATTTGAAAATCTTTAACTAATGGGAAATTGAGTTATTGTATCTCTGTTTGTTGTTGCGTACTGTGTTTATCAGCTTCAGTTTTACATTTAATGATAGGGTCCAATCAGTATTATGAAAGAACTGGCAAAGTCTATAGCAATATTGGGAAAATCAAGACACATTCTGGACCACAAATCATTACATACTCTGTATAATACACTCATATTGCCATATCTGAGTTACTGTGTGGAGATATGGGGTAACACCTACAAAACCAACCTACAGCCGTTATGCACATTACAAAAAAGAGCAATAAGAATTATCAATAACATTGGATATCTTGAACATACCAATTTATTATTCTTAAAGTCACATACACTGAAGTTCACCGATATAGTTAAATTTAAAACTGCACAAATCATGTACAAAGCAAGAAATAATTTACTTCCAGGAAATATACAAAAACTGTTTATGGAATGACAGGGTGGGTATAATTTGAGAGAGGAACATAATTTAAAAAAAACTCAATGTCAGAACAACTCTTAAAAGTATGTGCATAGCAATCTGGGGTGAATTTGTGGAATGGTCTGGAACAGGAGATAAAACTTAGCACAAACAGAATTCAGTTTAAAAAGATGTACAAAAACATTTTTTTTTTAAAGGATATTGGGATGAGGATTGTGTGGGATATTTGTTATACTGATTGTATTGGGAAGGGTCATTATAGGGTGATGGGTTGTATATATGACTAAGAGAAACTATAGTATATGAGGATTTTTTCTTTTCTTTTTTCCTTTTTCCTCTCTTTTTTTGTATGGCTTTGTAAATATTTGATTAGTGTATAAATGTAAATGATGGTGTACATATAGCTGCTGGTGTACATATGGCTGCTAAATTTGTATAAGATAATTATAAGCAGTTGAATAAGGGGTGGGAATAAGCTTTGGCTTCTTCCCGCTCCTTTTCGGACACATACGATTTCATTTATTTATAGATATTGTTTCTGACACATTATAAATATTCTTGTTTTGTTTTTTGTATGCTGTCTCACACTTGCTTTTTATTCTTTTATTCTGTTCGAAATAAAGAATTAAATAAAAAAATAAAAAATAAACTACAGTTACTATTGAAAACTTGTGAAATTATCAATGAACAATCAAAATTTGTTCCTAGATGTTAACAGTGAAACGACAGACAGATGTTGTAGGATTTTCAATACACTTTATGCAATTTGGCATGCAGATGAAATTGCTTATTATATTATACTAGACTAAGTGGGACCCGTTGGGTCCCATGTTCACGCGGGAGGGCTGGTCCTCCAATGCAATATTCCACCTCTTCACCAATTCCTATATTGGTGGCAAGTGGGGGGGGGGGGGCTTTCTGGAGCGCTAGTATGGGTGTTGTGGGCCAAAGGGACTGGTTTCCAGAGGCCTAGTATGGACATTGTGGGCCGAATGGATTATTGGGCTGGCAGCTCAGTCACTCAGGCCTGGTGGGCTGGCAGCTCAGTCACTCAGGCCTGGTGGGCTGGAAGCTCAGTCACTCAGGACTTGTGGGCTGGCAGATCAGTCATTCAGGGCTGGTGGCCTGCCAGTTCACTCACGGCTATTCCTTGAAATTCCATTTCAAGCCGAGTGCAGGCCACCAAATTCAGTTTCATAGCATTTCAAGCAGTGTGCAAGCCACCAAATTCAGTTTCATGGCATTTCAAGCAGGGTTCAGGCCACCAAATTCAGTTTCATAGCATTTCAAGCAGAGTGCAGGCCACTAAATTCATTCATAGCATTTCAGGCAGAGTGCAGGCCACCAAATTCAGTTTTATAGCATTTCAATCAGAGTGCAGGCCACCAAATTCAGTTTTATAGCATTTCAAGCAGAGTGCAGGCCACCAAAATCAGTTTTATGGCATTTCAAGCAGAGTGCAGGCCACCAAATTGCCAAACAACTCATTGCATTGTCATTAAGGGCTAACAAATCATTTATTGCAAGTACATTGCAGACTCACAGTTCAGTTGATTCACAGCTGAGAATCACAGTTGTGGACTCTCCCTCACGAACTTCCAGAGTGACTGACTCGCGTCCAAGCATCTGGGGTTTTATAGTCCTGCCCCCCACCCCCGGAAGTGGTGTTACCTTCATTGTGGTGATGGACAGGCGAGAGGACCAATCAGCTGATCTCAAGATTTTTTTAACATTCATATTTTATTTTTCATCGATCGGAAAAATCCTCGGGGCTGCCTCAGCAGAGGAGGACTTGTGAGTAAGATGGCCAAAAATCATAGCGATATATGGTAGTGTTTTTTCTAAAATCAATATACAGCGCAGACAGGAAGTGGTCAAGATGAGACTTTTAGTTATATAGATACTTTTAAAAACTCCAACCACTAGAATGTTTTCCCCTTGATATCCATCGACTACAATTTTATCAAGGGTCCTTGTGGCATCACTCAGTCAAATTTTGCATTGGTGCCATGGCAGCTAGTCTCAAGGTCATCTCTGGAATTCAGCTCTTCCTGGTTTGTTATGACCAGTGTTGTAATGAGATCAGGATCTCAGTTGTCATGGCAAATTGCAAATTCAGCTTTGGTGAGCAGGTTATACTTAAATAAATGTTGCCTGGTAACCATATTGATGACACTTTCCATTACTTTTTGGTAACCCGGATTGCTCTAGAACATGAGACTTTAGTGCTATAACCAAGAGGTTGTCTGGTCTTACGGTCTTTGTCGCATCTAGTGCTTTCAGCTGCCTCTTGATATACAGAGTGAATTGAATTGGCTGAAGTTTGAATACTAATATTAATGGGACCTCAGGACGAAGCTGGGTTGGATTGCCCATTTGGCAGTTACTATTGAACATGATTGTGAATAATTGAACTTAGCTTTTGTTTCTCACGTGCTGGGCCTCTCCAAGAATGATGATGGGGATGTCCTTGTATCCTCTTCAGATTACAGAGCTTTAATGTGATTGGTTGTGGATTGCTTAATTCTGCTTATTGCAAGCTGTTTTCGCTCAGCAATCATGCACTAAAATATCAGCCTACATTTTGCGTTTTTAATCTCTGCAGGGGAATTGTACCCCCAATCTCTGGTACTATGGCAAGAATATGCGATTAATGTTGTTGAAATTTTTGTATTGTATCTATGTTGAAGAGGCCTTTGGATTAATTGAGTTTGATTGCACAATATTTCTCTTGATTAGTTAGGAGATTGGTTCTTAATATTTTATGTGGTATTTGCGCATTAGTAATTAGATATGATCGACCATCATGCAGTGAGGGGGAGAAAGTTCATTACAAAAGTTGAGAAGTTGTTCATTCTAGGTTACATGTGGCCCAGTCGCTTATAGGTGAAAAAGTTTGAACACGCAGGGATCTTCTCAGATTTAAAGCGATGTTGTGGCATTTTGGGTGAGGAAAGCCTAAATAATAAACTAAACCATGTTACAAAGAAATACCTATCTTTTGAATTGTTGGCAATTATTTTCACTTGAGCTCTGATCTAAGCAAGCAATAATTCTTTATTAAATAAGATAATTGCTTCATAACAAAACATGTCAAGGCTGAAGTTATATTGTCTGGCATAATTGCTAATTTATATTGATTAAATGATACGTTAAAAAAAATTGTTGTCTAAATCATATTAAAAATCATCATGGATGAAAATGCAATAGGGAAAATGGTGTTAAATGAAAGCACAATGAATGTTGTCCTGAATATTAGATGCTTTGTTTTAATAAGCAGCAACAAAATAATTTAAACAAGTATGGTCAGGTTTCTAGTTCTTTTTAAATCTTTATTTAATTTAGTTTAATTCAGTAAACAAATGCCTTCCGTGATCTTAGACTGATTGTTTTGTTCTTAATACCATTCATGTATCAGGAAGGAGTAAATATTAAGAGACTAAATATGATATTGAGATATTAAGTAGCTAGAATTTAGCCGAGAATACTGAGCAAATTGGAGCCTGCTACTTTAGACTTTAGATATACACCACAGAAACAGCCCTTTGGCCCACCGAGTCTGCCACCAGTGATCACCCAGTACATGAGCACTATTATATGCACTAGGGACAATTTTCAATTTTACCATAGCCAACTAACCTACAAGCCTGTACGTCTTTGGAGTGTTGCGGGAAACTGGAGCCCCCGGAGAAAACCCACGCGGTCACAGGGAGAATGTACAAACTCTGTTCAGGCATTAC
This sequence comes from Malacoraja senta, assembly GCA_038087875.1. Taxonomy (NCBI): domain Eukaryota; kingdom Metazoa; phylum Chordata; class Chondrichthyes; order Rajiformes; family Rajidae; genus Malacoraja; species Malacoraja senta. The sequence goes on from CM075980.1 coordinate 31,481,115, forward strand.
CCATAGACAGGTTCGAACCTGATCTCTGGCACTGTAAGGCAGCAACTCTAACGCTGTGCCACTGTATCACTCTTAATAACCAGGAATGAAATGGGTGGGAATGTATTTTTCTTTTCTGTCTCAGAATGTTATTTCTCATCACTTTTATTAGGATACAGGGTCAGGTAGTTTAGATAAGTTTTTGCCTGTTTCCCAATACCTCCTTCAGTTACCACATAATTGTATGTTTTCTGCAGCCAGAATTACTCGCACAACGTTGGTAGATCCATACTTCAAGGCTTTACTGATTGTATGAATGCCTTTATTAATTCAAATGTGTTGCAGAACTGAGCACCATATGGGACTGATCAGCACATAGGAAGGTATTCACAAAATTTGAAGTGCTTATCTGTCAGATGCATCATTATGCAGACATACATTTTTGAAAGCTGACCTTGTGGTGATGTGGTTGCCCTATTTGAAGTTCATGACCATAATAAAAGTATTATATTACAATGTTAAAACTAAGCTTGTATGACCCTTCATTTTTTATTAATGCTGTGCAATTGTTTGCTGAGCAGGAAATGACAGCACCATGCTACTAATAAACTTTTAGCATATTTGTTTGATCAGTGATAACGTTTAAGTTGCACTTTTGTTTTCTATGTTGATTATTTTTGTTGACTTATTTCTAATTAATTTGAATATTGGAAATAAATCCTCACTTTTTATTATCTTTGCAAATTATTTTAGAATGTTATAACTTTTACTAGAATGTAGAAGGTAGTTATAAAACGCTTCCCTAATATGTACAACCTCATCAATTTACTACATTTAAAAGGACTGAATTTGGTGGAAGGAACTTTGGGATATTCTGAAAGTGATATGATGCATAAAAGTGAATCTATTTTTATAACCCAGACATAAAACTTGCGAGAACCTTATGTTGACATTTTTATACTGTAAACATGCTGGTGTTCAGTATTATCCAAGGTTGTGTTTTGTCTGTGCTTTAAAATATTAACACCTCATTCTCAAAGTATTCGAAATATGGCATTGAATGAGAGTCACATGATTAAGAGACCCTGTGTATTCTGTCCACTGTGGTTCCGTTTAAAGATTAAAAGTAACGTAGAAGTAAAAACTTCTAAATTCCCGTTAGAAGTAAATATTGGGAGGGGGAGGGGGATGGTGGTGGTGACAGAGTACTGATCTTACTGTCCTTAAGCAGGAAGGAAATGTACAACATAACACTTTTTGTCTAATTTATTGGCGAGGCATGAAATGTAATTTCTCTTGGAAATGGTAGTTTCAATTGGCATACAAGCAGGTGTACTGCAACGAGACAAAGAGGAGAGAGAAAAAATGGAACAATAAGCTATGCAGCCAGCCTGTTGTGGAGAAAAAGTTTGATTTTATTATTTGCCTGGTAACAGAATACTTGACAGCGGGTGGGAACAAAACACTTGTTAAAATTTTTTAAATCACCATGTGCATATCTTTTGCCAAGATCCTCCAGGTTTGTTGCTGCTCATGGACTTCACCAGTACAGTGCCAACCTTTTCAGATTTGCACGATATGTTGGAAAACAGATGATTATATTCTGATTGTAGTGTAAAAGACTGCTCCAGACTTATTGGTGCCTTATTTCAGGCAGTCGCAGTCGCAGTGGCAGTATAACACTGCCATTTATTTGACAATATAATTTAACAGCAAAAAGCAAATTGCCGGAGGGGCGGTGAGAACGAAGGAGAGCCCAGTGGGGGGGGGGGGGGGGGTTGCTGCAACATGTGGCAGGCAGTATATAGGACTGTTAGGTGAATGTTTATAACTTTGTCGGCATCAAAACATTTTATCGACACTTGTGTGCTCCCTAGGTGAGCTAGATGATTTTACCGGGATGTATGCAAAATAAAGCATTTCACCATACCTAGGTATATCTATCTATCTATACTATTACTAAAACTCTCATCTTGTCCTCTTCCGGTTTGCGTTATTTTTTAATTTGCGCAAAAACGGTACCCTATATCGCTAGGATTTTTCGCCACCTTACTCACCGTTCTCTGTTCCAAGCGCACCAAGTTTTGTTCCGATCGGTGGAATATTACAAAAGTTTGGAAGGTTTAAAAATCGTGAGATCAGCAGATTGATCTTCTCGCCTGTCAGTCACCATGATGGTAACGCCCCTTCCGGCACCCGCTGTCAATCACCGGGGCGAGGAGAATAATGCCCCAGAGGTGGGGCTGAGTCCAGAGTCCGTGAATAAGAGAGTCCATAAGCCGTGAGTGAGAGAGCCCTGCCGCCCGGCCCGAGAGCCGCCCAGCCCGAAAGCCGCCCAGCCGCCCGGCTCGAGAGTCGCCCAGCCGCCCAGCCCGAGAGTCGCCCAGCCGCCCGGCCCGAGAGCCACCAGCCCGAGAGCCACCCAGACTGAGAGCCGCCCAGCCCGAAAGCCGCCCAGCACGAGAGCCCCCCACTCAACCCCTCTCCCCCACACAACCCCTCCCGCACCCACATAACCCCTCCCACCGCACACAACCCCTCCCCCGCACACAACACCTCCCGCACCCACATAACCCCTCTCCCCCCACACAACCCCTCCCCCACACAACCCCTCCCCCCACACAACGTCTCCCCCACACAACCCCTCCCTCACACAATCCCCTCCTCCCACAACCCCTCCACTCCCCCACCCACACACACCCCTCCCACACCACACCCCCTTGCCACACACCCCTGGCCCTCCCCTCCTCTCCTCCCCACCCCTCCCCTCCCACATGTGAAGAGGAAGGGGAGGGAGTGCTGGGGATGAGGGAAAATGAGCCGCGCCTGCACAGTTAGGGGCTATGGGTGAGTGGTGGAATATTCCGTTGGGGGAACGGGTTGCGTTGGGGGAACGATTGAGTGGTGTTATATTGCGTTGGGGAATGGGTTGTGTTGGGGGACCAGGCCTCCCGTGTGACTGGGACCCAATGGGTCCCACTTAGTCTAGTGTGACAATAACATTTAATTGAATCACTAAAAATTCGCCACTTGCAGGAATCCTATCTAGCTCATGTGAAAGCACTTTTTGTAATTGGAGCCAGTGGCAACAACCAAGTCTCCAAATCTACTGGAGTTCTTTGTGTGGTTTTCAGCTGATTCTATGGTGTATAACTTGCCTCTAATACCTAAAGCCTTTTCACCAAGAGGCAAGTGTTTTATTGTCACATATTCTGAAACAGAACAATGAAATTCGTGCTAGTAGCAGCCCATTGATATGTAAGCATACTACTCTATAAACAGCATAATAAACAACAAAAAGAAGTGCAGTGCACAAAAAAACATTAGTACAAATACAAAACAATGCCCCCCAAGTCTATGTAGTTTGGAGCTTAGTTGGCGGAAGTAGTGTTTAATAGCCTGATGGTTGTTGGAAAGAAGCTGCCGCTGAACCCGGACATTATAGTTTTCAGACTCCTATACCTTCTTCCTGGTGGCAGGAGTGAAATGAGGGTGCAGCCAGGGTGGAGTGAGTCCCGGATGATGCTGGGTGCCTATTTGAGGCAGCAACTCCTGTAGATCCCTTTGATGGTGGGGAAGTCAGTACCATGATGGACTGGACAGTGTTTACCACATTTTGCAAAGTTGTTTGTTCCTGGGCATTCAAGTAGCCAAACCAGGCTGTGATGCAACCAATCGATATGCTCTCTACTGTACACCTGTAGAAGTTCAGGAGAGTATTCGTCAACATGCCAAATCTCCTAAATCTTTAAGGAAGTAGAGGCATTGATGGGCTTACTTTATGATTGCAACAATGTGCTGGATCCAGGACAGATCTTTAGAGATATGCATGGCCAAGAATTTGAAGATTTTGGCTGCCATCAACTGTCCCATCAAGAAGGCATAAGTCCAGAGGATATTGGAATGCTTTCCACTTTGTACGAACCTAAAGAACTTGCAATGAAGCTCAACAACATTCAGGCAACAAAGGCTGGCACCCCATTCACTGCCATACCATTGATCTACAGATGTACTGCAACAGGATTTTTTAATCAGCACCTCCCAAGCTATACATCCACACGTCACACTGCCTCAGGGCGCAGCCAACATAATTAATGACTTGTCCCATCCTGGTTATTCCAACTTTTCCTTGAGCCCATCCGGCAGAAGATATAGAAGCATGAAAACATACACCACCAGACTCAGGAACAGTTTCTTTCCTCTATTACCAGGCTTCTGAACAGTTTTTCCCATAAACTAGAGTACTGTCTAAATCACCTGTACCCCATTGGGGACATTGAACTTTGCATATGGAACTGATGCATTACGAGGCTAACTATATTCTGCACTCCGTATCTTCCACTTTGCTCTATCTATTGTACTTGCGTTTTACTTGATTGTACCTATGTATACTATATCTCATCTGTTTGGATCAACGCTTTTCACTGTACCTTGGTACATGTGACAATAATAAACCTAAACTACCTTCAAATTTACCTCCAAGCCTTTTAGTTTAGTATTAGATAAAAAGTGGAAACAGGCCCTTTGGCCTGTCGAGTCTGCACTGACCAGCAATCGCCCATGCACTAGTTCTATCCTACATACAAGGGACAATTTACAGAAGATAATTAATCTACAAACCTGCACGTCTTGGAACCAGCATCTGTAGTTCCTCCCTACACGCTCTGCCACCTTAGCTTAATTTGCTTTACTTGGCAGGAACCAGGATTCACAACTGGACATCTTGCATCTGTTTGACTACTGTTGGTGTGCTATCAGTGATGCCTATGGTGATTGGTACACTGTCTCTTCTCATTTGGGGTATTGCATAGATTGAAAACGAGGTAGTTTTCGACATTTGAGAGGACATTTTACAAGACATTTATTTACCTCAGCCAATTACAATAAACTTTTGGCCCAAGGTCTGGAACTATCTGGAATTTGGCATAATTAACAACCTCCGAGGCACAAAGGAGTGTGAAATATGAGAAAAATTTCTACAGTGGCTTTTCCAACATCAGTTAAAAATTATATACAGTGCTGAAGTAACTAGGGCTGAGTCCCGCTGAGTTCCTCCAGCATCTTGTGTCTATCTTCGGTGTAAACCAGCATCTGCAGTTCCTTCCTACATATCAGTTAAAGAGGGACGCCTTTAACTTTCAGTTTCCTGACTTGAGAGTTCTTGATGCAGATAATGGAGGTGTAACTTAATATTGATCAGCACAGATATCTACTACTCTTGACAAGCTCACAAGACTGATACTGAAACTCATCTGAGATTTGAAGATGAGCTTCAAATGATTAATCTTTCATCTGAGCCAATATTGCCAAAGCTAGTGGACTAATTTTATTGGATGAAGTGGGTCACATTGATCGATTAGATGCAAATCTCTATTAACAGTCACACTGACTGTCAATTTATTATTTTTAAGATAATGTGAATTTTCTTTCCATGGGTATCTTATGATTAAGGGATACTCTAAGAGGTGACAATAGGAGTTTATGTGGCCTGGATGAGATTGAACGCAAAACAAAGATGTGAACATTTTTTTAAAGTTTGTTTAATTTCCAGGTATAATATTCTAGTTGTTGTTCTGGAACTGACTTTAGGCCAGTGAGCTTTCCAGTCTTAATTTCTCAGAACAGTTCAGGCGAAAAGCTCACCAAAGTACCATATCACTCATTACAGATCGGTGTGGAACACTCAAATACGTTGTGCCAATGTACTGCTGATAATTGAGAGTATGGGAAAATTGGTTAATTTTATTGGATAAAGTGGATCACATTGATCGATTAGATTCAAATCTCTATAAACAGTCGCACATAAAGTTAACTGGAGAGAAAAAATTCAAGTCATATTGAAGTCTGTAAAATAAATAATGCTGAGCTATCCTGTGAGTAAAGGTAACTGATGCTTGGTAAGGTTTTCAGGATAATAGTAGCCACTGCTGATCCCTGGCCGATGTTGTAGTAAATGATCTCAAGTGACCAACAGTTGGGCTACTATGATTGTCTTTTGTGCTTCCATCCAATTCAGGGTCATTCAGTTTACGGGCCATTGACACCTGCTGATATTATATACTTGTATACGTATCTAATTATAGCATTTCTGCTGCAGACATCCATAATCCTTGTTCATACATAAAGAATGGCCTTATAGTTCTATTAAGTGGTCTGGATTCAGCATCGGTATCCCTGAAGGAGAACAGATGAAAATTGGGAAGAAAATTTAAACATGAAATTTATTGAATTCCACCCTGTTTGATTGAAACCCATAACATCTATACATAACTAAAACTCTGATCTTGTGATCTTCCGGTTTGCACGGTTTTTCTATTTGCACAAACACAGTACGTGATAGCGCTACGATTTTTCGTCAGCTCACTCACTGTTCTCCTGTGCTGCGAGTTTTACAAGTTTTGTTCCGAATGGTAGAATGTTGTAAAAGTTAGCAAGGTTTAAAAATCGTAAAAGACGCGCCTCCGCAGATCGATCTCCTCTCCTGCCAGTCAACGCCGCGCGGATTGGTCTCTTGTCAATCCGCGGGACGGTCTGCCCCTTCCTGCGCCATCGTGTCTTTACTGAAGCCGAGGGACGCTCTGGATGGCCAACGGAAGTCTCCAACCGGGCACAAGTTTCGGAGGGACCGGAAGCGGTCCGGCCCGGAGTCGGAGATGTTGCCAAACGGAAAGCGGAGAGTCTGATCCTGGCGGAGGAGAGCGTCCAGCGCCTGCTGTGAGTCCCAAAAGCACCACCATTGCAACGGCCCGCAGCTCCAGCCCCTTCCCGTCTGGTCCCCCTCGCTGGGTCCTGCCCCCCTCCCCCGTGATACCCCCCTTCTCCCCCATGGCTCTTCCCCGTCTTTTCTCCAAGCTCTCCCCTCTCCCTCCCGCCGTGGCTGTAGCTGCTAGTTTTTCCGGGCCAATCCGAGTCCTGGCTCTAAGAACGCTGATGGCTGATGTTCATCCGGGGCACGCAAGAAGGGAGAGGAACAGCAACCTCGAGATCCTGGAGAGGGAGAGTGGGGGAGGAGAGGGGATAGAGGGAGAGGAGGGGAGTAGGGAAGAGAGGACTTATGGAGGGAGGGAGGGAGTGACTGAGGGTAGGGGAAACGAGAGGTGAGGGAGGGATTGGGAGAGGGTAGGAGGAGAGGGAAAAGATGAGGGAGGAGGTTAGGAGGGAGAGTGGGGAGTAGGGGGAATAGAGGGAGAGGACGGGGGAGTAGAGGAGGGGGGAGTGGGGGAAGGTAGTGAGTGGGGAATAGAGGGAGAGGAGGGCAGTGGGGGAGGTGAGGAGGGATAGTGGGGAGGATAGGGGGAGGTGAGTGAGGGAGGTGGGGGGATAGAGGGATAGGAAGGGGCTTGGGAGGGGAGAGTTATGGAGGGAGGGAGTGACAGAGGGTAGGGGAAAGGAGAGGGAGAGAAGTGAGGGATTGGGGAGGGGAGGAGGAGAGGGGAAAGAAAAGGAAGGGTGAAGAGGAGGTGGAGAGAGTGCTGGGGATGAGGGGAAATGAGCTGCGCCTGTGCAGTTGGGGGCTATGGGTGAGTGGTGGAATATTGCGTTGAGGGACCAAGCCTCCTGTGTGACAGGGACCCAATGGGTCCCACTTAGTCTGGTGGAATATAATTTTGAAAAGAGATTAGAGCTTGAGGATTTCTTCATTTAAAGAACTCTGATAAACTGTTGTTAGTTTTACTGGATGCGCTGTCATAATAGCCGCACATCACTGTGTGTGGTTTTACTTACCTGACAGTTTCATTGCAAGCATGCGTTGTAAATGCTTTTAAAAGCTGCCACATTAATGGGGCTAAATCTAGTTTTATGATAATTCTATAAAAATCTGTCAACATTTGATTCAATTTTATCTGTCTCTTATTTAATTTGTCTTAAATTAGAAAATTTCAGGAGAGCAACCTACGGGTCTTTCCACTCCCTCGAGAGTTGCCGCTTTTTTTTACCCCTGCTAATTTACTGAGTGCAACCAAGAAGAACAGAGCAGAATTTCATTTATTGATCTGATGAAATATGAACTGCATGGCAATACAGTCCTGTGACTTTTTTCATGACAATAGAGCCTCATGTTTACAGTCTGACATAAGCCAATTTAATCCAGCATCTGCTCCGACTGTCTTGTGTATATCATTAAAAATTTATCAGGTGGTAGAAGTGGCTGTATACTTGGTCAACCCTTGATCCTTGCCATTTGAGACTGTGACTGTGGTTACCTCATTCTCAATCAATGTTGTACAATCCAGATTTTCTTTTGCTTCATCTTCAACTTGCTGAAATTCAAAACCATTTAAAAAGTACTTCATAAATATCAACTGTAGTTGTCCACTGAAAGTTCTTGCTCCCTCCACCACATGGAATAAATCAGCAAATAGTTAGTTTCATCAAGTCAAGTCAAGTCAAGTTTATTCGTCACATACACATACGAGATGTGCAGTGAAATGAAAAGTGGCAATGCTCGCGGATTGTGCAAAAAAACAAACAAACAAACTACAAACAGAATCACATATTCACATATTACATATTTGTGGAAGGAAAGAAAAAGGAAAAAAACAGCAATTAAAAAAAACAGTAAAATGGTACTGTAAAGTTAGTCCCTGGTGAGAAAGGAGTTTACCGTCTTAATGGCCTCTGGGAAGAAACTCCTTCTCATCCGTTCTCACAGCATGGCAACGGAGGTGTTTGCCTGACCGTAGCATCTGGAACAGTCCGTTGCTGGGGTGGAAGGGGTCTCCCATGATCTTGTTGGCTCTGGAGTTACTCCTTCTGTGGTATAGTTCCTGCAGGGGGGCGAGTGTAGTTCCCATAGTGCGTTCGGCCGAACGCACTACTCTCTGCAGAGCCTTCTTGTCCTGGGTAGAGCAGTTCCTAAACCAAATCGTGATATTTCCGGACAAGATGCTTTCCACAGCCGCTGAGTAGAAACACTGGAAGATCCTCGGTGTACTCTGAATTTCCTCAATTGCCTGAGGTGGTAAAGGCGCTGCCTTGCCTTAATCACGAGTGCTGCAGCGTGTGATGTCCATGTCATACCCTCAGAGATATGGACTCCCAGGTATTTAAAACAGCTCACCCTATCCACAGTATCCCCACTTATCTTCAATGGTGTGTACGTCCTCGGATGATGAGCCCTCCTAAAGTCCACGATCAGCTCCTTAGTTTTTTTGATATTCAAGAGGAGGTTGTTCTCCTGACACCAGAGTGCCAGATCAGCCACCTCCTCCCGGTAGGCCTTCTCATCATTATCTGAGATCAGGCCCACCACCACAGTGTCATCAGCAAACTTGATTATCGAGTTGAAGCTGAACCTAGCCACACAGTCATGTGTGTACAGGGAGTACAGTAGGGGGCTGAGGATGCAACCCTGGGGGGATCCTGTGCTCAGGGTGAGGGACTTCGATGTATTTCCCCCCATCTTGACTACCTGGGGCCTGGTGGTGAGAAAGTCCAGGACCCAGGCACACAGGGGGGTGTTGAGCCCCAGTTCCAGCAGCTTCTCGGCCAGTCTGGTAGGGACTATCGTGTTGAATGCTGAACTGAAGTCTATGAACAGTATCCTCACGTAGCCCCCCTTCTGGCTGTCAAGATGAGAGAGAGCGGTGTACAGAACCTGGGAGACCGCATCGTCCGTGGATCTGTTCGGACGGTATGCGAATTGTAGCGGGTCCATGTTGCGAGAGAGGAAGGCGCAGATGTGTTTCTTGACCAGCCTCTCAAAGCATTTCATGACTACCGAGGTGAGGGCCACGGTAGTCATTCAGACAGGCTGGGGAGGCATTTTTAGGTACCGGTACAATGATGGATCTTTTGAAGCAGGCAGAGACCACGGACTTGGCCAGACAGAGGTTGAAAATTGTAGTGAGCACCGGAGCTAGCTGCGTAGCACAGGACAGGTACACGCCCCGAGATGCCATCATGCAAGCAAAGTCTCGTATTTATTTAAACACATTTTTTGTAACATACAGATACAGATCTTGAAGCCTGTTGTACTATATTTTTGGTGTAACAGGATCCAGTATGGTTTGCTAAGTGACAAAATAATGGCAGCAACTTATTTTTGTTACATTTAACATTGCTTGAAATTCCCTTGGGTATTCCAGTCATGTTTTAGTCTAATGCTGATTGTACCTTGTACCTTCCGAAGAGTCCACCAGGGACAATATTGGAAGTTGGAAAATTTTGTACTGGACAATTTTTACATTTATCAAGCCAATTAACCTACAACCCTGTATGTCTTGTATTGCATGGTTTCGTGTAGGTTGCATGGTTCTACCAGGCAACTGTTTCTGTCTCTAGAATATTATGTAATCAGACTTCAGGATGATGTCCAGTTCAAACAGAAGGAAAACAATCTAATTTGCAAGATATGGGTGTTATGAACATTAAAATGGTTGATTTAAAAACACGCTAGTTCATTGGAAGGGATTGTGGGAGTTATAATGCAGCTTTGAGCTCCAATAGCTGCAAGATTAGATGCATGATCTGAGGTGGGGAGGTAAGTGGTTGGGTGCAGGAAATGTATGTAGGGGCAAAATACTCAGGGGCATGTGTCTGGGAGGCTGAATGTCATCCCTCTCAGAGCTAGCATGTGCACTGGAATTTGTGGCTATATTGGAATTTGGCAGCTTGAAGGATCTCATTTTCAGCTGACTACAACCATTTCCCAAATGTAACCCTCTACTTGTATAATATTCTGATCTACAGAACAGTAAACAATGAGCTGGGTAGACAAAAATGCTGGAGAAACTCAGCGGGTGAGGCAGCATCTATGGAGCGAAGGAAATAGGCAACGTTTCGGGCCAAAACCCTTCTTCGGACTGATGTGAGGGGGGGGGGCAGTGGGCTGAAGAGGAGGAGAAAGTAAGGACTACCTGAAATTAGAGGTCAATGTTCATACCGCTGGAGTGCAAACTGCCCAAGCGAAATATGAGGTGCTGCTCTTCCAATTTACAGTGGTCCTCACTCTGGCCATGGAGGAGGCCCAGGACTTGGCGATCGCTTCGCCGAACACCTCCGCTCGGTTCGCAATAACCAACCTGATCTCCCGGTAGCTCAGCACTTCAACTCCCCCTCCCATTCCGAATCCGACCTTTCTGTCCTCGGCCTCCTCCATGGCCAGAGTGAGCCCCACCATAAATTGGAGAAGCAGCACCTCATATTTCGCTTGGGCAGTTTGCACCCCAGCGGTATGAACATTGACTTCTCTAATTTCAGGTAGTCCTTACCTTCTCCTCCCCTTCTCAGCTCTCCCTCAGCCCACTGGCTCCTCCTCCTTCCTTTCTTCTCCTCCCCCCCCCCCCCCCCCCCACCATCACAAGAGTCTGAAGAAGGGTTTCGGCCCAAAACTTTGCCTATTTACGTTGCCAATAGATGCTGCCTCACCAGCATTTTTGTCAACCTTCGATTTTCCAGCATTTGCAGTTCCTTCTTAAAACAAGTAAACAATGAGCTGCTGCTTTACAATAGGGTTGCTGGTGGGTGGGAAATAAGGAAAAAGAAAAAGAAAGAGCATAAGAAAATAAGAGCAGGAGTAGGCCATCAGACGCTCCAAGCCTTCCCCACCATTTCACATATCCTGGCTCATCTAGGCTGGTCTCAACTCCTCTTCTGTGCAGTTTCTCCATACTCCTCTATTCCTCGTAAAATGTATCCACGTACATTTTAAATACTCATGATCCAGCTTCCATCATCCATCTGTTCAGAGAATTCCAGAGATTCACCACCCTCTGCGAAAATAAATTTCTACATTCGGCAGTTTTAAATGACCGGCCTCTTATTTATAGTTATGCCTCGTTGTTTGAGATTATCTCACTCGTGAAAACATCTCAAATTCACCCTGTTGAATTCACCCGTTAGGACCTTGTATGTTTGCATAATTTATTCTTCTACACTCCAGAGAATACAGGCCCAAGTTTGAAACCTTTCCTATCCGTGTAGCTCGCCAAGTGTTTTGTGAATACTGTTATAGTATCTGCCACAACTACCTCCTCTTGCAGCTTGGTTCATATACCCAGCACCCTCTGCGCAAAGAAGTTGCCCCTCAGGTTTGTATTAAGTCTTGTCCTTCTCACCTTAGACTAGAGGACATAGCTCTAAAGTGAGAGTGGTAAAAAGGAGATGTATAGGATTGTTTTTTTTAAGCAGAGAGTGGTAAATGCCTAGATGGCGCTACAAGGGGTGGGGGTGGAACCAGTTATGATGGGCGAATTGTAGAGGATTTTGGATGGGCACAAGAATATGCAGGGAATGAAGGGATACGGATCATGTGCAAGATGAAGGGATTAGTTTCATTTGGCATTATGTTTGACAGGGACATCATGGGATAAGGGTGTGTCCGTGTGTTGTACTTCAGTTTCAGTTTATTGTCACATGTACCAAGGTACAGGGAAAAGCTTTTGTTGTGTGCTAACCATTCAGCAGAAAGACAATACAGTGTTTAAGAAGGAACTGCAGATGTTGGAAAATCGAAGGTAGACAAAAGTGCTGGAGAAACTCAGCGGGTGCAGCAGCATCTATGGAGCGAAGGAAATAGGCAACGTTTCGGGCCGAAACCCTTCTTCTTCTTTTCTTCTTTATCCTTCGTTATTCTATATTTGAATAATGGAAGACCCTTAATCACAATTCTGTAGTTCTTGAAAATTTCCTCCCATCTCCTTCCCAATATTTAATGATCCATTGACAGGGGTGTTCCTCTCCTTCTGAAGTCCACCATTAACTCCTTAGTCTTGTCGTTGTTGAGCTGCAGGTGATTAGGCCCACATCACTCAACAAAGTCGTTGACCACACCTCTGTATTCAGTTTTCCACCTCTCACTGATGCAGCCCACAATTGCTGAATTATGTGAAAACTTCTGCAGATGGCAGGAGCTGGAGTTATATCTAAAGTCCGAGGTGTAGATGGTGAACAGGAAGGGAGAGAAGACTGTCCCCCATGGGGCCACTGTGTTGCTCATTACCATGTCCGAGACACAGTTCTGTAGCCTGACATATTGTGGTCATCCAGTCAGGTAGTTGGTGATCCAGGACACCAATGGAGCATCCAGTCGCATTTTTGTCAGTCTGCTCCCTAGCAGTGCAGGCCGGATGGTGTTGAAAGCACTGGAGAAGTCAAAAATCATGACTCTCACAATGCTTCCCAGCTTATCCAGGTGAGCATAGGAACGATGGAGCAGGTGAATGATGGCATCCTTAACCCCCATCTTTGTTTGGTAAGCGAACTGCAGGGGGTCCAGGTAGGGTTTAACCAGAAGTCGCAGGTGAGTGAGCACCAGCCTCTCCAGGGACTTCATGATGGAGGAAATTCAGAGTCCAGCAGAGGAGGACAAAGGGTTTAATTAGGAAAGGGAAAATAGATTATGAAAGAAAACTGGCAGGGAACATAAAAACTGACTGCAAAAGTTTTTATAGATATGTGAAGAGAAAAAGATTAGTTAAAACAAATGTAGGTCCCTTGCAGTCAGAAACAGGTGAATTGATCATGGGGAACAAGGACATGGCAGACCAAATGAATAACTACTTTGGTTCTGTCTTCACTAAGGAAGACTTATTTAATCTGCTGGAAATAGCAGGGGACCGGGGGTCAAATGAGATGGAGGAACTGAGTGAAATCCAGGTTAGCCGGGAAGTGGTGTTAGGTAAATTGAATGGATTAAAGGCTGATAAATCCCAAGGGCCAGATAGGCTGCATCCCAGAGTACTTAAGGAAGTAGCCCCAGAAATAGTGGATGCATTAGTGATAATTTTTCAAAACTCTTTAGATTCTGGAGTAGTTCCTGAGGATTGGAGGGTAGCTAATGTAACCCCACTTTTTAAAAAGGGAGGGAGAGGGAAAACGGGGAATTACAGACCATTTAGTCTAACATCGGTAGTGGGGAAAATGCTAGTCAGTTATTAAAGATGCGATAGCAGCACATTTGGAAAATGGTGAAATCATTGGACAAAGTCAGCATGGATTTATGAAGGGTAAATCATGTCTGACGAATCTTATAGAATTTTTTGAGGATGTAACTAGTAGAGTGGATAAGGGAGAACCAGTGGATGTGTTATATCTGGACTTTCAGAAGGCTTTCGACAAGGTCCCACATAAGAGATTAATATACAAACTTAAAGCACACGGTATTGGGGGTTTAGTATTGATGTGGATAGAGAACTGGCTGGCAGACAGGAAGCAAAGAGTAGGAGTAAACGGGTCCTTTTCAGAATGGCAGGCAGTGACTAGTGGGGTACCGCAAGGCTCAGTGCTGGGACCCCAGCTATTTACAATATATATTAATGATTTGGACGAGGGAATTGAATGCAACATCTCCAAGTTTGCGGATGACACAAAGCTGGGGAGCAGTGTTAGCTGTGAGGAGGGGGCTAGGAGGCTGCAAGATGACTTGGATAGGCTGGGTGAGTGGGCAAATGCATGGCAGATGCAGTATAATGTGGATAAATGTGAGGTTATCCACTTTGGTGGCAAAAACAGGAAAGTAGACTATTACCTGAATGGTGGCCGATTAGGAAAAGGGGAGATGCAACGAGACCTGGGTGTCATGGTACACCAGTCATTGAAAGTAGGCATGCAGGTGCAGCAGGCAGTGAAGAAAGTGAATGGTATGTTAGCATTCATAGCAAAAGGATTTGAGTATAGGAGCAGGGAGGTTCTACTGCAGTTGTACAGGGTCTTGGTGAGACCACACCTGGAGTATTGCGTACAGTTTTGGTCTCCTAATCTGAGGAAGGACATTCTTGCCATTGAGGGAGTACAGAGAAGGTTCACCAGACTGATTCCTGGGATGTCAGGACTTTCATATGAAGAAAGACTGGATAGACTCGGCTTGTACTCGCTAGAATTTAGAAGATTGAGGGGGGGATCTTATAGAAACCTACAAAATTCTTAAGGGGTTGGACAGGCTAGATGCAGGAAGATTGTTCCCGATGTTGGGGAAACCCAGAACAAGGGATCACAGTTTAAGGATAAAGGGGAAATCTTTTAGGACTGAGATGAGAAAAACATTTTTTACACAGAGAGTGGTGAATCTCTGGAATTCTCTGCCACAGAATGTAGTTGAGGCCAGTTCATTGGCTATATTTAAGAGGGAGTTAGATGTGGCCCTTGTGGCTAAAGGGATCAGGGGGGTATGGAGAGAAAGCAGGTACAGGATACTGAGTTGGATGATCAGCCATGATCATATTGAATGGCGGTGCAGGCTCGAAGAGCCGAATGGCCTACTCCTGCACCTATTTTCTATGTTTCTATGTTTCTATGTGTGAAGTCAGCGTCTGTAGTCATTGGAGGAGCTGGGACGTGTACTTTTTGGTACAGGAACCAGGCAGGATGTCTTCCACATCACAGGAACCTTCTCCAGGCTGTGGGTCAGGTTGAAGATATGCTGGAGTACTCCGCACAACTGGCTGGGACACGCCTTGAGTACCCGAGGGCTGACACCATCGGGACCCGTGGCTTTGAATCGGTATCTGCTGCCTCTGAATCATGAGTGTGCTAGATATTACTAACTTTTAAGGTCCTGTTTTTTTAATTTCTGTCTAGTTTCCTGGATGTCCTAAATCTTTATTCTTCTTATGTCATTGAATTGCATCTCTATTTATGCCTTTCATTATTCTGTAAGTTTCAATGTGGTCTCCCCTCAATCTTCTAAACTCCAGCGGGTAGAGGCCCAGTGCTGTCAAATGCTCATCATGTGCGAACCCACTCATTCCTGGAATCATTCTTGTAAACATTCTTGTAAATCATTGTGGTGCTGCTTTGTACAGTCACTTGCCACACTGTGCCGTATATATATGCTCGAGACCATCCCAAGATGTCATCACTTCACTGGTGAAGCAGTTTCTGTTTTTATTTTCCAGTGTCTGAACTTTTTTTTGATTTTTGGTTCAAAGTCACTTTCTAATCGACTGCAGCACTCGCACCTCACACTTCAACTCACTAATGACACTGTTCTGTTTAAGGTTATGTGTACTTGTCATCGACTCACCAAGTATACCGGTATTATTAACAGTTTGAGTGAAATAAATATGGTTATTAAATATAACTGAAGTGATTGCGTTTTATTTAAAAAAATTACTTTCATGCCACAATTAAAGAGCATAAAGAGGGGGGAAAAAACTGGGTATTAACATAAAAAGCATGTGTGCACATTGGACAATGGGGAAAAGGATACATTAGCAGAGAAGTGTGTAGCCAACAAGTACAATAGTGTTCTCAGCATCCAGGCAGGATGCCCATTACCCACATGCCATTTAGCAACTTCTGCCAAACTAAAGCAGGAGAAAATGATGCCAGTGGTTCATCTCAGTAAAGCCTGTGGTACTACAAATTGGGTCAATAACAACACATTATCAGTAATAAAAGAATTCTGAATTTATTGGTGGAAAGTCAGTCCATAGATAAAATCATGACTTTGAACTATTTAATTTCAAACGTAGCATAGCTCCTTGTTCTTTAAAAAATATCTCTTAAAGTAGTTATAACGTGTGGAATTAGCCCTTGTGGACTTATTTTTAAACAAAATTTAGCTGAGAGTATCTACATGTAAATGGTTATAGTGGCTTGATTTTTTTAGGTCACTTTGCTCGCTCTCATGGTGTCTGAAGCTTGCTCTCACAGTGTCTGGAGTACAATATTTACATGCCGTAACTGTTGTACTGCTGCAAGTAAGGATTTCATTGTCCCGGGACATATGACAATAAAACACTCTTGACTCGTGAAATTGAAGAATCCTAACTAATCTTTGTTCATCTAAATCATGAATTTTAAATGAGAGTATTTATTTGATTGCAAAATTTTTGGTGCCTTATTAAAGATGTTATTTCTAATGCTTCAATTTAAATACAGTTTATACTCAAAATCAGTTGAATAACTGGTTACCATGGTATTCTTGTATTATATGTATTTAACACTGTAGTAAAGTGCTTAATTGGTTAAAGTAGACAATCTTTTCAAGAGAGAGTTAGATTCAGCTCTTAGGGCTAAAGGAATCAAGGGATATGGGGGGAAAAAGCCAGATGATCAGCCATGATCATATTGAATGGCTGGCTCGAAGGGCCGATTGGCCTACTCCTGCACCTATTTTCTATGTTTATAAACACTTGTGGCCTAAAATAATTTGCACATGATTTATCTCTTTATATTTGTGCAAAGGTTATATTTTCCCCTTGAGCACTCACCAAGTATGTTTTTCATTCATTTAATATGCATAAAAGTATTATTTGTGAGCAAATCAGAGGGCCTCATGCATAACAGCTAACTTGCAGTCATGCGGATTATTGTATTAAAAAATGGGCATTTTAAATGGATGAATATCCAAGCAGCTTTACTTGAAAGAGATTGTGGATTTTCAGAAGATTGCTGACACGGTCTGGTGTCTGCTACTTATCGATAACCATACAACTGGATACATTTTTTGTTGTTGAGAAGATCGCGATCTTCTGTAGTTTAAATTATGCTCTGTGACCACATTCAGAGCTTTTGAGTCATAAACATAGCTGCTTATATTATTTCTAATTAGTAACTTCACTAGGTGGCCAACATTGTGAATAAACAAGCAGATAATTGAACTGGTTCTTTCAGATACACATCAGGAGACGTGAGAATGTGGGATATAAGCACCTGGGACAGCAGTGCCTTGTATCTGGAAACGTCACGCAGCTCTGCAGAACTTGGACTACAGCCACATGTCTCCTTTGTGAGGATAAATAGCACCATAGCAGTGGCGGCTTACAAGGGTGGTGAGTACCAAAAACACCACCACAGGGCTGTTCAACGATTAACAGTGGCAGCTGCTGTAGACATCCACTGTGAGGTTTAGATAGGAACACTTCTGGCCAGTAATCTAAATGCATTAGTGGGCAGCACAAACCCATTACCATTAAAGTTTCTATTATGTCATCCAAAAAGTGAAATGCCAGTATTTCAGTTCCAGCATTGTGTTGAGGGAAGAAACCATTTTGGCTCCTTGTCATGGTGGTACACCCAGTTCTTTCAAAACTAAGTAAGTTAGTACAACTCAAAAGACAAACATGAGCAGCAATTTGACCAAGAGTAATCGATGAAAATACATTATTTGTTAAGTTTTTAATGTTTAACCATTATGTTGCCATGTATAACATGATTTGATTTATTTGTATACATTTATAAGATGAGTTTATTTTTTGAATGCAGGAAGTTAATTGCAGTAAAAGTTAATTCCAGCATGGTTAGAACTTTGGTACCATACTGGCTGATTTTCTGGACTATGAGATGTTTTTTTCTGTTGTTACCCCCAACACACTTTAAAAACGTTTTTATAGATATTACATAGCATTATAATACATTTCATTCTGAACCAAGCACGTTTAAAGAGAGCACAGAAACTGGGTCCCAGTGAGTTGAAAGGAGCCCAGGAACTGGCGGAGTTACAGATATTACAGGAACTGAGGTCTGATGACTAAGGAGTGTGGAAACTGGGACCCCAGTGAATGGAAAGTGAGTGAAGAGAGAGCACGGGAAGTGAGGCACCTGTGATGGAATAGGTGCACGGTAACATCGGCCTACGTGACTGGAAAGGGAGTGGGGGAACCGGGGTCCCAATGAGTGGAAAAGGTGAGACAAACATTATTTGGTGAGCAAGATGCCAAACCATTGGAATTTCAGAATAATTGGGTAGCAGTTTATCAGAGTTTTACTTTAATGTGGTAAATGAAGTGCTATATAATGTACAAATGAAAATGCATACGCAAATTCTGTGCTCCTCCTCCACTGGACCACATTCTTTCAAAAACCTATTTAGTTCCATGATTTCATACTAAACACATTTGGAAATGGCTAAAACCCTCTGAAGATAAGTGTAATAACGTGCAAGATTTCAAGGCTGTTCTGAGACTCAATAGTCTAATTCTGGTTAAACCAGCAACATCTTTACTGGATCATTATTTTGATTGACATTTGAAAGACCTTATCAGCAAAATGTAAAGATTTGTCTCTTATTGTCAAAACCCCAAACCAAATTTTCCAAAAGGTTGACTGCTGTCACACAATATACAGATTTAATGGCTGAACAGCCTCCTTTCATGATATAATCATTTTATTATACCATGGCACCAAATTGAAAACAATTGACCTAAAGAATGCTACAACAGGAGATGTTTCTGCCATTAAATGCACAATTGCTTTAAAGCAGAAATATCCCTTGCATCTTGTATGTACTTTGTACATCTGGTATTGCAAAAAATAATCCAAACAGTTATCATTCAGACAATATTGAAGGTTGTGATACGACATAAAATAAGGAACATAGAAAATGGAAACTAAAGCTTCAATTATGTGACAACAAAACCTGGAATTGTGAAAGTTGTTGAATTTTTGCATTTAGTCCACTTTGTCAATAATGAAAATATTTTTGTATATTAAAGTATTTTATTTCTAAATAATGTAATCTGACATACAGCAAAACTCTCATGACGTCCTGAAATTGAAATCAAAGATTAGTATGAAGCAGGAACTTGGGAAAACTGCTTTGTTACGTTTCTCATGTTAAAAACATAACATAAAGTGATACTCATTTTGTGCATGATACTTCACAAAACTCCATTCCTTTGTAATCAACTGATAAAATCGAGGTAGTAAATATGTTTTGCTTGGTTCTTTTGATTAATACATCTAATGGTCTTTTCGAGATCATCCAAAGCACTATGTAACCAGCTAAGTAGTCTTGACGCATCTTTATTCGTGTTTAGTTTGGTATTTAAATGCAGAAACAGACAATTTAGTCTGGTAAATCCCTGCCATTTTTCCACTGAAGCCCCTTACCACCCCTCTTCACCATATTAACCTATTCCTTCCTCTTTTGTGCATTTATTTGGATTTTCCCTAACCATATCAACAACTGCTTGTGACAATAAGGCCTAATTCTATCTGCCCTCAAGATAAACGTTTCCCCTGAATTCCCTATTGAAGTTATGAATGCTAATCATATATTTAATAAAACCTTGCTATCGTCTGGCTTATCAACATTTATGACTTGCTTCAAAATAAAGTATGGGGGGGCAAGTCCAATATTAGTTTATAGTAAATTACTATGAGGTGTGATGATTGAAATAATTTACAGCACCGTGCTCTATAATGAGCTGATGTGAACAGAATGGACCAAGTCGCTTATTTCTGTGTCATAACGTTCAATGACCCCATGAGTAGATTTATTTTTTAATAAGCAGATATTAACTAATATCAGGACCAGAGAGGGATCTATATTATGTGAAATTAGGAACAGGTTTACTGAAAGTGTCATGGTACTTACAGGAGATTACATATTAGGAAGCTGATAACGGATCCAAACACGCAAAATCTCAAGAAAATGTTAAAAGACTGAATGCTTGAAATTCTTTTGAACATTACGTTAGAAATTTTGTATGTGCAGATAACAGATGTTCTTAAGGAAGGAAATGTAATACTACTTCAATCAGAATGCTTTCAATTCACTGAAAATGTTTAGCAAAGTCCGATGTTTAATTATTGTCAGCGGGTTTCAATTGAGCGGTATCAAACTTCAGTCTTTATAAACTCCAATCAAATTGAAATTGGTGGTAACAATACTGACAGAGTAGTTCAGGCTGTGCCTTATAGTTTGTCAAAATCTTCATTTCATGTAATTGTGAACAACCTTTAAAAAAAAATGTGCCCTATTTTTGTCTGCATTATTACTCTTCTGATTTTCGCATCACAATTAGTGCATCCCTCAAACAAATGCAGTTGGTCATTGGCCTAAATAAGGATTTTTAAACACTGTGAACAGCATACTTGTAACGAAGTGAATGAAAATATAAATTCTGCAAGATCAGTATGTAATTGGCATAATTTCTGTCAGTGCAAAACTCTAACAACTAATCTTTTTCATTTTTTTTCTCTTTTAATGCTTAACAATTCAAATCCTATTTATCTGTTTATAATGGTTGACCGCCAACCTGGCTCATCCTTTTAAAAGATGGGACTGCTGAGATACTCCCTTGAGAAACCAGTCTAAATATTTCATGAGATCAATTATTGTTGGTGTTGGAGCTTACTACATAATGCAAATAATTTTTTTGTCATTACAACAGTTAAAATAAAGTGTTATGTTTGTAATGTGAAAACATATCTGTTAACTGTTGTTTAAATTGCGCAACAAATACTTCTTAAGATGCTATTTGCGAATCTTGTGAGTAATATTTCAGTAACCTTAGATTCAGAGATTCCTTGAAGTTCCATAAATGTGTATTTTATCATGTGAAGATTGCTATTAGTCGTTGTTTAATGTATGTGATAGATTATGCCTTATCTGCTACATGGCAAATTTAGCTTGTAATATTTTGTCAGAGCAGTGACTATTATGTGAAATAATATGATTACTAGTGATGGTTCTATCATTGAATGTAGCAGTCTGAAATGCCCCTATCATATAATGACGTTTATGAATTATGTGGTAACATTAAATAGACCAAATGGATATCCGATTATCCATATCTGGATAGCCATTGCCTTATAATCCTTGATTTCAATTACTCTGACAGTAACTGAACAGTTAAAGTAGTTGTGACATTATAAAGTATCTGAAGAAGGGTTTCGGCCCGAAACGTTGCCTATTTCCTTCGCTCCATAGATGCTGCTGCACCCACTGAGTTTCTCAAGCATTTTTGCGTACCCTCAAATATTTAACAAGTTCTGAAATTAGACATTATTTTGTATTATTTTCTACTAACTATATTAACAAAAAACATTATCTATTATAGCCCTTTGATTGTTGACTATCAATTGTTTTAATTGTAAAGATTTTTCATGGTCCAGCATTTGTCATTGTGGACAACACCTGTGCTGGTGCTTCCCATTCTCTATTGATATCTGCAGGGAGTGTGTTGGTTGAGCCAAGGTCTTTCATCAACTTGGGACATACCCAAGCACTTAACTGCAGGGAAATATTGTTTCATATAGAAAATACATTGCATAGATTTTTCCCAATATTATTACTGCTAATATATTTATCAACTGTGCATCATAATTTAAGTAGTGTTCCACTGTGTCATTTTACCAAATATTGCAATGTCCCTTATTTTAAAACAAAAGGTGAATTCAAAAACAAAATCTCATAGAGAATGGAAATCAATTGCTTTTCTGTTGTTTCTTCTATAATGAACAACTAATCCGAGGAAAGTAAATAAATCTTAAAAGAGCATATCAGATTATCCACAGTTCTAACAGAATGAAGGAGCAAATATGTTGCTTTGCACCATGTTTGCACCACGTGGCAAATTTCCTTGGGAATAATCTGTAGTAGTTTAATATTTTGGGCAATTTCAACTAATTTCTTGAGAAGGAAATTGTGCCGAAGTAGTCTTCCTGTGCTTTTCACCTGTTGGAGTTTACTAACATAGATATAGCTGGGTACAGGCAAAAAATACTTGTTGCTGTTCCATCAATCCTGTGTGGAAAGTCATCTGAAGTACATTTTTGGGAAATTGTATGTCCAGTTTACATGAAGTAGCGGTAATCAATCATCTTAGAGTTATTACATTTCGTAATCTCTTCATGTAGGTTTTAAACAACCTTGTTAAGTACAAGAATCAAAAAATGAATGGTCAATTTCCATCTTTTGACATCAAGATTAAAAGATAATTTAAAGAAATAATAGTCTCCACGATGCATCAGCACCAGGCCCACAGTGTCCACGATGTAGACTCCCACACCACGTCCGACTCTGCTGGGTCCTACTGCTCCCCCCCTCCTACAGGGAATCTCAGTGGGAGTTCCACTGGTTCTTCCCCTTCCCCTTTTAACCAGGTGGCCCCAGCTACTCCCCACCCATACAATAGTCCTCCTCTCTGAACACCCACCATTCCCCACCAGACATCGCCTCGCCTCCATCTACTCACCTACCTTCCTCCGACCCCAATCCCCACCCTTGCCGTGTCTTCACCATCCCCCCCTGACCTCCCCCTTCCTGACATGGAACAGTCTGTCCTCAGCAGAGGCCTCACCTTTGTTCCCCTCCACCCCCACCTCAACGAGTAGATCAATCTGAAGAAGGGTCTCGACCCAAAAAGTCACCCATTCCTTCTCTCCAGAGATGTTGCCTGTCCCGCTGAGTTACTCCAGCATTTTGTGTCTATCTTAAGGAGATAATAAATCTGCTGAACTTCATGGTGTTGATTTCTTTAGTTTACTTTAGTTCAGTTTAGAGATACACATGGAAACAGGTCCTTCAGCCCACTGAGTCCACGCTGACATATGATTACCCATTCACACTGGTTATCCCGCTGCGCACTAGGACCAATTTACAGAGGCCAATTCGCCTACAAACATGCACGTCTTTGGAAAACCGGAGAACCTAGAGGAAACCCATGCACAGGGAAAATGTGCAGTCCACAAAAAAAAGCACCTAAGGTCAGCTTTGAACCCAGGCCTCTGGCGCTCTGAGGCAGCAGCATTACCACTGCACCATTAGAGCTTCCTTGATCATTATTTGCTTTTCATCATTGAGTGGGAGAGGGAACAACCCAAATCGTTTCATGCGCAGCCTGCCTGATTACAACCATTTGAAGGGTTATTTGTTATGGAATAATTACTCTGATAAATAATTTGTTATTGGGAAACTGTTTATAATATATAAATTAAGTAATTACATCTAGAAAACATAGAACTCTGTTTTGTTTGGAATTCACATATTGAATAACAGAAGTTGCATTTGTAAAATTAATCAACTGATATGCAGTATGACTGTTTTCCATATGGCAGTAAATATACCATCAACATTTTGACCAGATAAGGGTTATTGCGTATATGATACATGTTTTGCACTGAAGTTGTTGGTTAGTGTTTTGTGTGTGACTTCAGTGCCCTTGCATATTAAATTTGTTTTCCCACACTTTGGCAGTATACCAGCCTGATTTTATCACTAATTGCATTGTGAAAATGTAGCTGAAATGAATCAAATAAAATGCTTTAGTTAAACCATTAGATAAAATGGCAGAGCTGTTTTGATAATGAGCAGATGTAGCTAATGCATGGAGATTTGGCCATTTTCAAGTCCCATCTGCTATATGCCTGCCTGCATTTGGCGGTGAGCCACTGCTCAGCAGCCAGACAACTTCTTCACAGTCACACCATTTGTCTCCAGTAACGAGACTGCCTGCAGAACCATTTTCAATTTGAGAAAAGAAAAGCCATTTAGTGTAAGTGAACACAATTTTTCTGTGTAAACACATTTCGGCATTCTGCAATTTCATCACTAACGGACAGCAGAATGAGGAGGTGAAGAGCTAACCAAAGTTGTGCATTAATCAAATTATTCATGAGATAGAAGAGTATGAAAGGTCAAGGTAAATAGATTTTATATTTCAGGAATATAAGAGGAATTTTGTTTTCAATTGAAGGTGGGGTCAGAACATAGGGGGAACAAAGTTGGAATTGTTCCTCAGCCAAAACAATAATTTAACATACTCCAACTGTAAATATGCATTTAAATATTGAATTTGACAGTCTTGTACTATTGTGATCAGATGTGCAGGTAGGATAATGCTGGAACAGCATTTTGAAATGTTCCCTTTTTTCAAAGGGGTTTTATTTTATTTTAATTAAACCTAAATCTCTCCATTTATTTGCCAATGCTAGTTAATCCAATAAGAAAACAATGGTCTCAGGCGTAGGCGATTCACTAAAAGGTGTAGAAAAGAGCCAAATTCGAACATAAAGGATCAAGCGTAGCAGTAATGTAGTAAAGTATTAAAGTAATAAAGACGAATACAATAATTACAAATACATTAGAACAAATGCACTTCATTTCACTCTACAAGCATCTTTCTCTTACTCCTTGTTCCACAGTAAGAAATAAATTCAGGTATTTAGTTAGACTTATTTATTTGTTAATATCGACTGATCGTTTTGCTGAATAAATAAATATTCATCCCATTCATGATTTCTAAATTGGGAGAGTATAAATGTTAAAATGGCCCTGCAGATATATCATACATGGAATTTTTTGAACTTTCTGACAGATAAAAGCAGAGAAAGTTTCTTGACGCACAATTATTGGCAAGTAACTTGCATTTTCTTTATGCTTTGCCTCAAAAGCATCTTCTTAATTGTGTCTACTTATAAAATTCATCCTTTAGCCGGCACTACAATAAATGGATTGAAATACTACATGAAAGGGCAAAATGCCAAAGCATCATCATTGAAGGGAAATGGAATATGTTTATTTTTGGGCTTTGATAATATTTATCATATCTTTTCAAATTCAGAAGTTGCTTTGACTTTTAGTGTTTCATGATTGGTCAATAATTAGTTGAATCCAATTCTATAACATTAAAGTAGAGGGATACCATGACCATATTGTAGAAGAAATATTGCAGCATGCTTACTCTGTTGCAAATTGAAGGATGAGGTGGATGTTAGCAATTTCTCAGAGGATTGCCCAACGTGAATTTGAAATGTTTTTGTTGGTTCTTCTTTATGGAAGAGTCTTTCTGGCTTAAACGGCTCCTTGTATGACATTCTTAGTAATGGGAAATTTCAAACCACATCATTCCTCTGCAGTCTGGTGTCTGAGCAAGGCTAATCCAATATGCCCCAGGGCATTGGTGGATGATTGAACATTCAGTTTGGCTGATTATTGGGACTTAATAGGGTAATCCAGAATTGTGGCCTTAACTATTAGGGCGGCATTAACTTTGTAATAACTCAGTCTTTGAAAATACATATTGCACAATATTTTTTCTGCAAGGAGTTGGTGCTTAATAGCACGGAGCTGATAAGCTGTGTGATTTCAGTGAGATAACTGAAAAGGGATCGCACAGGCTTGGCACGCTTTCAATACTATACTTTAGTTTCTATACTTAAATAACACTTTTTTAAAAACAAACTAGGCAGCTTTGTATATTTTCACATTTATCTATTTATTTTTGTCTTTAAATAATAGTCCTGGTATTTATCATAGTGAGATTTCCAAATAAGGGTCAGGAGTTTTGGTTGGGAAACTTTGAAAGATACATTTGTGACTGTATTTGAACACAGGCCACAGTTGCATGTGTTTAAATAAGCTCCCCATTCTGAAGTCAACCAGATTCCTAGGATGAGCACTCTGTCAAGCAGAGAACATTGCAACAGTGCGAGAACGTCAGGATTTCCTCTCCCTTGAGAAGAGATTGGTTGAATACAGTGTAGTTATAGGACAGGAGTGATTGTGGCATGACACATTGTATCCTTAAGGCGCTGTCCCACTGCGGCGACCTAATTGGCGAGTTTAGAAGAGTTGAGGAGAGTTTGAAAAAGTGTCATGTTGAAGACCTCCTTCGACTATGTAGAAGACCCCCTTTGACCTCCTTCGACTATGTTGAAGACTAGCTTCGGGAAAATTGGACACCGAATAGTGGAGAGTGAAGACGACCTCCTTCGATCTCCTTCGACCTCCCTTCGACTATGTTGAAGACTATCTATGACTACCTTTGATTACCTTTGACTACCCTCGATTACCTACGAATAACATGCCGACCTACTACGACCTACTTCGACTAAACCTACGAGTAAAAAAAAATATTGATTTTTTTTCCATGGCGACTTTTTTACTCGCGGGCACTTTTCAGCATGTTGGAAAAATACGCTGCGACGTAGCTGAGGCCTCGAGTATGCTCTTACTCTCGAGCATGAAGGAGAGTTACAAAGACCTCCTAGGACCTCGTGTCGACCATGCTTGTGAGTATGAGTCGAGGGCAAACTCTTCTAAATTCACCAATTAGGTCGCTGCAGTGGGACAGCCCCTTTACCCTGCACTATGTTTCTGTACACTGTAAATGGCTCGATTGTATTCCTGTATTGTCTTTCTGCTGACTGGATAGCACGCAACAAAAAGCTTTTGACCATAAACTAACACGTGACAATAAACTAAACTGAATGGCTAGGGGTCGTCTGCACAAGGCTGATGACTGCATGAGGCAGAAATGCTCCATTCCCTACCAAATTTGTTCCAAGCTGCAATTTTTGGTTCTCTTTTTCTGCCTGGTTTTTCTGGGAAATACAGGAGGCGCAGGGTTGCTTATACTGGGAAAATGGGGAAAAAACATGAGCATCTTAACGATCTACCATTCTTTAGCACTGTGTTCTGTCCTGCATCCTTTTATCTATCCTGCATCCTTGAAGACAAGAAATGGGCAGATTTAAGTTAAGTCAGTCGGTTGGTTGTTATTGAAATTATAGCATTCTATCCAATGCAAATCCTTTTTTGGGACGGTTAAAATTGTACACAATTATACCAAGAAGCAGGGAAAGTAGAATAGGAAACTTGGAACTAACTCAGGTCGCCCAAATGACTTGTCTCAGCCATGTGACATAATCACTGTAAGCCATCTTAAAAATAAAGGCTGTAATAAGCCGAGTTATTGAACTGATGATGTAAACACAATAGAGCTAATGGTTTCTGGTGTGTTTAAAATTATCTTTATCTCTAATTTGCTTGGATCAAATTTAAAATTAGTTCTATAACTTGTGGGAATAGGAACATACTTAATAATTTATGATGAAACAATCACCGCACAGAATCCACCAACTACTTGATTAAAC
This sequence comes from Malacoraja senta, assembly GCA_038087875.1. NCBI lineage: Eukaryota > Metazoa > Chordata > Chondrichthyes > Rajiformes > Rajidae > Malacoraja > Malacoraja senta. The sequence goes on from CM075980.1 coordinate 31,508,643, forward strand.
TAAGACCTTACAGGAGCAGTATTCTTGCGCTAAAATAATGTTTTCTTCTTGATTCAGATAAAATCTAAATGAAACAATAGTGGAATATGATCTGAACGATTTACAAAGTGGTCTTTTTGGAGCTCTTTAAACTAAACCAAGGATTTGGTGCAAGTATGAGACTTTGTGTTTCTTGTATTGTCTCAAAGTTATCTCTCTGTGTGTATTGGCATCGATTTTCTTTGTTTTATGTGAAATAATTTATTGCCAATCAATATTTTTTTTTAACAGAATCATTCATTGCAATACAAATGTAAAAATTACAAATGTAAAAATTACAATTTTAATCCCTTCATGTATTTTCTTAAATTGAATACTAAGGAATTTTCCTCTCATAGGGAAATCTTACAATGGGGCATTATTCAGAATAATGTGTGCAGTTCTGCTTGTTCCACTACAAGAACCTTTGGGAATGGCGGAGAAGAGGTTTCCCGGAATATTGCCTGGGTTTGAGGTTCTGCAGGTAGATATGATTGGGGCATTTAAGAGGCTTTTAGATTGGCATATGGATATGCATGAATAGAGGGATATGGATCGCATGCAGGCAGAGGAGATTAGTTTATCTTGGTCAATTTAGATTAGTCAAGATCGGCACGGTCATTGTGGGCTGAAGGGCCTGTTCATTGCAGTACTGTTCTATGTACAGTACTGCACCTTCAGCTTCGGTCGGCGGCACAGCGCTGGAGCGCTATCGGGGAGCGTAGCGGGCGATGCCTTGCCTGGGTCGCCACGCTGGGTCGACGCGGTGGAGCTCCGGTATGCGGTGACCGCCGAGATCAACACCTCCGGGCTGCGGGGCTGCGGAGCGACCAGCCGCGGACGGCGGCGCCGACTTTAACATCGGGAGCCTTGTGGCTCCAACTCGGCGCGGCCCTGTCGGCTTCAGGTGCCATCGACTCCGCTGGGAAACCGGCCGTTCCAGCCGCTGCGAGGACTCTCCCGACGGCCAGGAACATCGGGCCTCCGCAGAGGCAACTGTGGTGGCCTCGATGGGCCTGACTCTGGGGAGAACTGGGTTGGGGACTGGACATTGTGCCTTCCCCCACAGTGGTAACCATTGTAGGGGGATGATTTTGTGTGTAGTGTTAAGTGTCTGTGTTAGTCTGTGTTAGTCTATGTCCAACATGGCGGGCGGAAGGGAGAGTGTACGCTGGCGCGGTTTGGCTGCCGTTGCTCTCCCTTCATGTTGTGTTTTCTGAATTTTGTTGTCTTTTTTTGGATCAAATTTCTGTCTTTAATTTATGTTAAATTATGTCTTTATAACTTATTTTACTCTGATTATATGTTTATATGTTTCTTAAATTGTAAGGTGTCCTAGAGACCTCGGTATTAGGCGCCCTTAAAATAAAATCTATTATTATTATTATTATGTTCTTATGAGGCACACATGGCCTCGTCCTGCTCCTACTTCTTCTTGTGCTCATGTGGCAGAAAAAAAAGATTAAATATTTTGTTTTACATTTTAAACTATACTGTATATATTTTTGTTACTTGGGTTGAGTTTCATTGTTTCACCATGGTAGGGTTGCCAACTGTCCCATATTAGCCGGGACATCCCGTATATTGGTTTGTTCCATACGGGACCACCCTTGTCCCGTATTTGACTGCTACTAGCAGGTGCTCCTCAACTTACGATGGGGTTACATTCCGATAAACCCATCGTAAATCGAAAATATTGTAAGTCGAAAATGCATTTAAAATGTTCAGGGTTAAACCGCCAGGTGCTTGTGGGCTTTCATTCTCCGGGTTAGTTCCCCTCCCCTCTTCAGCCCTCTTCTCTGGGAGTGTTTTTAATTTCCACGTTTTAATTATGAAATCTCTTTGGCGTCTCTCAACCAGCGGTGACTCGACGAAGGCCTGTACTTTATGCCGTCGGGAATTTGTCCCTTATTTTGACCTTTTGTCCCTTATTTGGTAGTGAGGAAATTGTCAACCCTACACCATGGGGAACGAATGAGGAGTTGTTGATCAAATGTGTTCAATCCAAGATGGCGCCCAACCCAGGTGACTCTTTGTGTGTGAGTCACAGAAGTGGATCTGCAATCATGCATTACAATCACTCCACTCTTTCAATTCTCTACTAACAGTTGCACCCTGGCCACTCCCTCCTTTCCCATCGTGCAAAAGGTATAGCCTTTCCCCAATTTAGCACTTTCTCTCAAGTTCCATCACATCCATGACTATCGGAAAACTTATGGCATTTACCAGTAGAAATGGAGGTTTTTGGCAGGAAGATGGGAAGAATAAACAAATTAATTACATACTTGGATCTAAAGCAAATGCTGGAAATCTACAGTGGTAGAAAGAGAAAATAAATGTATCATCAACCTGACTGAGAATAAGACGTATCATGAAGCAAAGAACAAATCTGTAGTTTATACAAGATTGACAGGTGAGATGGTAGAAAATTGGTCTAAAATTTATACAAAGATGCTCCTCATCCCTGGTTGCTTGTTGCCTGTCCACTGACCCCTTACTTAGAGCAGCTCCCGGGCATAGATTTCACCAAAGAAGGCAGTTTTGAAGGGTGAAGCCCCACTCGTTCCACAGAAATGTTTTAAGGACAGTTAAACTGGCTTCTCATAGTTCAAGAATTAAAAACAATGATTAAACATCTCATTTAACATTTAAATAAAATACTTGTAATTGGCCATTCCCTTGCTGTTGTTTTTTGCTCATTGCTCAATTTTGGGTGTACGTTAAGAAATGTGCGAGTCCAGCACGAGTCAAGTACAGCCCACCTCTGATGAACAGACTTAACGTTTGTTCAGACTTTTAGAAATTCTGCGTTTGTCCTGAACTTCTTGAACTAAAGGCAAATAATCCTATGTGAAACGGCTTTCATTTCAGATTAAATTTCAGACCATTATGCTTGAGTTTTATCCAAGTTCATACTTTTTAAATAGGTTCCCATCATTGATTCAACGATCATTCAGGGTATGAAACCCATGTGAGTAATAAAGTAAGTTTGTGTATATATAATTCAAACATCATGGTGTTATTTAAATCAGGGATGGATCTACTATGAAGCTTAAGCTTCAGGACCCCTAATCCCAGAGGGGCCCAGAAGCGACTTTAGTCCACATATTCTTCCGATTTAAATCGGAATTCCGATTTTTTTGTTTTTCTAGAAAGGAATCAGATTTTTAACCTCGACTAAACCCCTCGCCTCGACTAAACTTCACCTCACACTTTAACCTCAACTCACTGAACCTCACCTCGACTAAACCTCCCACCTCACACATAATCGCCGCCTCGACTAATCGCCGCCTCTCTCCCGCTCCTGCAGGGAGGGGCTGCAGCCGCCACGGGGGGCGAGACTTGGGCTCAACGCCAACATCAGCGCGCGTGCGCCCCTCCCACCAGCTCTCTCGGGCAATGCGCCTGCGCCACTATCCGCGATAGGCCCCGCCTCCCTGGTTGGAGCCATTCCACTCACGTGAAGCACCGCCAACGGCCGGGGTCGGGGGGGGGGGGGGCGCAGCGATTAGTCGAGGCGCGGATTAGGTGTGAGGTGGAATTTAGTCGTGAGGTGGGAGGTTTAGTTGAGGTGGGGTTAAGGAGTGAGGTGAGGTGTGAGGTTTATTGGGGTACGGTTTAGTCGAGGCGAGGTTTAGCTGTGAGGAGAAGTTTGGTAGTGAGGTATCGTCGAGGCGAGGGGTTTAGTGAGGCGATGGGATTAGTCGAGGTCGAGGTGAAGGGAAGTGAGCGTAGGTGAGGTGAGGAGAAGTAGGTGTCTAAGCTCAGGAAGGGAGACCGGTGTGCTGCTAATGGAGACGAAACCATTGCCTTCTGGGCAGAGAATTCCACAAATTCACAACTCTGGGTGAAAAAGTTTTTCTCACCTCAGTGCTAGGCAAAGAGACATTTCAGGTAATATTTTATGGAAAGATTTTTTTAGCTGCATGAGGCCATTTATTGAAACATATAAGATTATTAAGGGTTTTGACACGCTAGCGGCAGGAAACGTATTTCCATTGCTGGGAGAGTCCAGAACCAGGGGCCACAGTTTAAGAATAAGGGGTAGGCCATTTACAACAGAGATGAGGAAATACTTTTTCACACAGAGTTGTGAATCTGTAGAATTCTCTGCCTCTGAAGGCAGTGGAGGCCAATTCTCTGGAGGCTTTCAGGAGAGAGATAGATAGAGCTCTTAAAGATAGCAGAGTCAAGGGATATGGGGAGAAGACGGGAATGGGGTACTGATTGTGGATTATCAGCCATGATCACAGTGAATGGCGGTGCTGACTCGAAGGGCCGAATGGCTTACTCCTGCACCTATTGTCTATTGTCTATTTCATGAAATATATATCTTTTTGGGATTTTACTGCTTATGTGTTAGAAAAATTCGAAGCTACTGTTATGTAAACTACCAGCAGAAAGCTTAAGAATCACTTTCTTTTTCTTTTTTCTTTTTTCTTTTTTTATTTTTTTTATTAGAAGTATTTTACATTACAGTAATCTGCAATAACGTAAGTTTATACAGTTCTTATACCACTTCTTATTTTAAACTTTAATAGGAAAAAAGGATAGAAAGAGTTAGTAAAGATAGTCAGTGAGTGAATGAAAGAGTGGTCCAGGAACACCCGTATGAACCTAAACCACAAGAAATAGTTAAAAAAGAAAAGAAAAAAACCAAAAGGAGGAAAAAGAGAAAAGAAAAAAGAAAGTAAGATTGGACATTATGAGAGGGATGTACCTACTTCTTATCTTTACTCACCCCTCGCCAGGTCCTAAAACCATTTATTATCAACATTTTGTTGCACCCTATGTTTGTAATAAGTCGATATATGGAGACCAAATCTTTTGGAATTGGTCTTGTTTACCTGCTAGGAGGAATCTCATATCTTCTAGGTGTAACAAGAATCACTTTCAATTTATTGAAAATGCAGGAGCTTCAGGGGGCGTTGTCCCCTGGACCCCCACAGGGGCGCTGCCCCTGGACTCCGCCGGGACCAGCGTGGTCCTAGCCAGCCTGCCATGGTCCTAGCCAGCCTGTCGTGGAACAACCCCATTGAAGAAGATAACAGTGGTTTCCCAGACCTCATTTCTGGTTGCGAAGGGGCCCCCATAACAGTTCAAACTTCAGTGCCCCTAAAATGTATGTCCGCCACTGATTTAAATATAAAACACCATTTAAAGCTCAGAATATGTCAGACCAATGAAATATTGCACATGCTTAACTGTTTGATTATTAATTATTAATGTTTTTTGTATTTCATGGTAATAATTATTAAGAGGTCATTCTGTGGTCAATAGTTGAGATGGCATTTAATGTACTAGTTCACCTTTCTATTTGCTGATTTGTGATTATGTTAAGTATGCAATAATGGTGTCATTAATATTCAATTACATGATAGATAAGTAATGAGGAATACATAAACTTTGCATGAAGAAATATTTTGCTGTCATCTGAATTTGAGACCAGAGTCTGCTCAGGAACAAAATGTAATTTCCAACTGTGCAGGTACTAAATTTTATTTAAAAACACAGCTGTGTTTCTGTGTGCCTGTGTGTCCGAAAACAGTTTGGACCATTGAATTATCCTGACTGTGATATTCAATTTTTAAACAAAGGAGCAGTGTTTATAGCATTTTGAGTATTTTTTGCAGTTTATGTTATTTGTTTAAAGCTCAGTCTGTATAAGTACATCAATTGACAACAGTTTTCTGGATGCTTTTAGTCATGAGATTTCCCATGGAGTTGAATGGCTGATAGCTGACCAGAAGCTTGCTGCAATTATGCAACATTCATGGTGGGCTCTCTGATTCTGCACCATGTTAGCTGTAAAAACAATGTAGAAACATCCATAATCATACTTAACCAAGTGATTGGTTACTCATACCATACATGAAAACAATGCGTAGTGCAAAAAGAGAAAGGAAACAGAGTACAGAATATAGTGTTACAGCTACAGAAAATATAGCATTACTGTTACAGATTTTAAAAAGCTCCAGGGCTGCATGAGATAGATTGAGAGATCGGAAATATATCCATAACTTATGAGTGGTCCATTTAACCGCCTGATAACGGCAAGGCAGAAGCTGTTCATGGATCTGGTTGTACCAAAATTTTTTGTCTTTTGCCCGACGTAAGAGTGGAGAAGAGTGATTGACCTGGGTGTGAGTGGTCCTTGATTATATTGCTTGCTGGGATGGGAGATTGCAACCTCCACGTGGTCCGCCCTGTTTCAACGAATGGAATCAACCTGGTGTGCACAATCAAATAAGATCAAATGGAACAAGTTGTCCTACAACTTTAGGCTGTGCACACCATACGCAAGAAGAAGATATTGCTTGCTTTCCTGAGCCACACAAAGTGTTGATAGAGTCAATGCTGGTTTGCATGGTGCTATGTCCACAATTCTCTGCACATTTGCGATCTACGGCAGGGCAGTCACCAAATCTAGCGGTGACACATCCCGACGGGATGCTTTCTATGCTGCATCTGTAGAAATTGTTAAAACTTTGGAGATATGCCACATTTCCTTAGTCTTCTGAGAAAGTAGAGGCTCTGGATGTTGTTGTGCTATAACGTTAATGTGGTTGGTCCTGGCCAAATTGTGTAGATATTTATGCTAGGAAATTGAAGCTTTTGACCATCTCCACTTCAGCACCATTGATGCAGACTAGGGTATGTAAACCACCCCGCTTCCTGAAGTTGATGACTAGCTCTTTTGTTTTGCTGACACTGATGGAGAAGTTGTTGTCTTGACACCATATTACTAAAGCTCTCTATCATAGATACATAGAAAATAGGTGCAGGAGTAGGCCATTCGGCCCTTCGAGCCTGCACCGCCATTCAATATGATCATGACTGATCATCCAACTCAGTATCCCGTACCTGCCTTCTCTCCATACCCCCTGATCCCTTTAGCCACAAGGGCCACATCTAACTCCCTCTTAAATATAGCCAATGAACTGGCCTCAACTACCCTCTGTGACAGAGAGTTTCAGAGATTCACCACTCTCTGTGTGAAAATGTTTTTTCTCATCTCGGTCTTAAAGGATTTCCCCCTTATCCTTAAGCTGTGACCCCTTGTCCTGGACTTCCCCAACATCGGGAACAATCTTCCTGCATCTAGCCTGTCCAACCCCATAAGAATTTTGTACGTTTCTATAAGATCCCCTCTCAATCTCCTAAATTCTAGCGAATATAAGCCAAGTCTATCCAGTCTTTCTTCATATGAAAGACCTGACATCCCAGGAATCAGTCTGGTGAACCTTCTCTGCACTCCCTCTATGGCTATAATGTCCTTCCTCAGATTTGGAGACCAAAACTGTATGCAATACTCCAGGTGTGCACTGCCTCAATCACTCCAGATGTGGTCTCACCAGAGCCCTATACAACTGCAGAAGAACCTCTTTACTCCTATACTCAAATCCTTTTGCTATGAAAGCTAACATACCATTCGCTTTCTTCACTGCCTGCTGCACCTGCATGCCTACTTTCAATGACTGATGTACCATGACACCCAGGTCTCGCTGCATCTCCCCTTTTTCTAATCGGCCACCATTTAGATAATAGTCTACTTTCCTGTTTTTGCCACCAAAGTGGATAACCTCACATTTATCCACATTATACTGCATCTGCCAAACATTTGCCCACTCACCCAGCCTATCCAAGTCACCTTGCAGTCTCCTAGCATCCTCCTCACAGCTAACACTGCCCACCAGCTTAGTGTCATCCGCAAACTTGGAGATGTTGCCTTCAATTCCCTCATCCAGATCATTAATATAAATTGTAAATAGCTGGGGTCCCAGCACTGAGCCTTGCGGTACCCCACTAGTCACTGCCTGCCATTGTGAAAAGGACCCGTTTACTCCTACTCTTTGCTTCCTGTTTGCCAGCCAGTTCTCTATCCACATCAATACTGAACCCCCAATACCGTGTGCTTTAAGTTTGTATACTAATCTCTTATGTGGGACCTTGTCAAAAGCCTTCTGAAAGTCCAGATACAACACATCCACTGGTTCCCCCCTATCCACTCCACTAGTTACATCCTCGAAAAATTCTATAGGATTCGTCAGACATGATTTACCTTTCGTAAATCCATGCTGACTTTGTCCAATGATTTCACCACTTTCCAAATGTGCTGCTATCCCATCTTTAATAACTGACTCTAGCAGTTTCCCCACTACCGATGTTAGACTAACTGGTCTGTAATTCCCCATTTTCTCTCTCCCTCCCTTCTTAAAAAGTGGGGTTACGTTTGCTACCCTTCAATCCTCAGGAACTACTCCAGAATCTAAAGAGTTTTGAAAAATGATCACTAATGCATCCACTATTTCTGGAGCTACTTCCTTAAGTACTCTGGGATGCAGCCTATCTGGCCCTGGTGATTTATCGGCCTTTAATCCATTCAATTTACCCAACACCACTTCCCGACTAACCTGGATTTCACTCAGTTCCTCTATCTCCTTCGACCCGCGGTCCCCTGCTATTTCCGGCAGATTATTTATGTCTTCCTTAGTGAAGACGGAACCAAAGTAGTTATTCAATTGGTCCGCCATATCCTTGTTCCCCATGATCAATTCACCTGTTTCTGACTGCAAGGGACCTACATTTGTTTTAACTAATCTCTTTCTCTTCACATATCTATAAAAACTTTTGCAGTCAGTTTTTATGTTCCCTGCCAGTTTTCTTTCATAATCTATTTTCCCTTTCCTAATTAAGCCCTTTGTCCTCCTCTGCTGGTCTCTGAATTTCTCCCAGTCCTCTGGTATGCTGCTTTTTCTGGCTAATTTGTACGCATCATCTTTTGCTTTGATACCATCCCTGATTTCCCGTGTTATCCACGGATGCACTACCTTCCCTGATTTATTCTTTTGCCAAACTGGGATGAACAATTTTTGTAGTTCATCCATGCAGTCTTTAAATGCCTTCCATTGCATATCCACCGTCAACCCTTTTAGAACTAATTGCCAGTCAATCTTGGCCAATTCACGTCTCATACCCTCAAAGTTACCTTTCTTTAAGTTCAGAACCGTTGTTTCTGAATTAACAATGTCACTCTCCATCCTAATGAAGAACTCAACCATATTATGGTCACTCTTGCCCAAGGGGGCACGCACAACAAGACTGCTAACTAACCCTTCCTCATTACTCAATACCCAGTCTAGAATAGCCTGCTCTCTCGTTGGTTCCTCTACATGTTGGTTTAGATAACTATCCCGCATACATTCCAAGAAATCCTCTTCTTCAGCACCCCTGCCAATTTGATTCACCCAATCTATATGTAGATTGAAGTCACCCATTATAACTGTTTTGCCTTTGTTGCACTCATTTCTAATTTCCTGTTTGATGCCATCCCCAACTTCACTACTACTGCTAGGTGGCCTGTACACAACACCCACCAGCGTTTTCTGCCCCTTAGTGTTTCGCAGCTCTACCCATACCAATTCCACATCCTCCAAGCTAATGTCCTTCCTTTCCACTGCGTTAATCTCCTCTCTAACCAGCAACGCTACTCCACCACCTTTTCCTTTCTCTCTATCCCTCCTGAATATTGAATATCCCTGGATGTTCAGCTCCCAGCCTTGGTCACCCTGGAGCCATGTCTCCGTGATCCCGACTATATCATAATCATTAATAGCTATCTGCACGTTCAACTCATCCACCTTATTACGAATGCTCCTTGCATTGAGACACAAAGCCTTCAGGCTTGTTTTTACAACGCTCTTACCCCTTATACAATTATTTTGAAAAGTGGCCCTTTTTGATTTTTGCCCTGGATTTGTCTGCCTGCCACTTTTACTTTTCACCTTGCTACCTATTGCTTCCGCCCGCATTTTACACCCCTCTGTTTCTCTGCTCACCCATTTAAGAACCCCACCACCTCTTATTCTCTGTTTATTATTGTTTTCTTCTTTCCCCCCTACATGTTGGGTCTGAGTGCTTTCCTTCTCTGCCTCCTGCCTCACACACTGTCTAATAGCTTTCTCTATTTGAGTCCCTCCCCCCAACCATTCTAGTTTAAAGTCTCCCCAGTTGCCTTTGCAGATCTCCCTGCCAGGATATCGGTCCCCCTCAGGTTCAAGTGCAACCCATCCTTTTTGTACAGGTCGCACCTTCCACAAAAGAGGTCCCAATGATCCAGAAATTTGAATCCCTGCCCTCTGCACCAGTCCTTCAGCCACGCATTTATCCTCCACCTTGCTCCATTCCTACTCTCACTGTCGCGTGGCACAGGCAGTAATCCCGAGATTGTTACCTTTGCTGTCGTACTCTTTAACTCCCCTCCTAACTCTCTAAATTCTCCTTTCAGTACCTCTTCTCTTTTTTTACCTATGTCATTGGCACCTGTATGTACCACGACCTCGGGCTCCTCTCCCTCCCCTTTCAGGATATCTTGGACACGTTGAGACACATCACAGACCCTGGCACCAGGGAGGCAAACTACCATCCGGGTCTCCCGACTGCGTCCACAGAATCGCCTGTCTGACCCCCTAACTATAGAGTCCCCTATTAGTATTGCCCTCCTCTTCTTTTCCTTACCCTTTTGAGCAACAGGACCGGTCTCTGTACCGGAGGCCTGGCCGCTGTCGCTACCCCCAGGTAGGCTGTCCCCCCCAACAGTACTCAAACAGGAGTACTTATTGTCAAGGTGTACAGCCACCGGGGTACTCTCTAGTCCCTGCCTGTGCCCCTTGCCTCTCCCAACCGTGATCCACTTGCCTGCCTCCTGTGGTCTTGGACTGACCACCTCCCTGTAACTCCTCTCAATGACTTCCTCGCTCTCCCTGACCAGACGGAGGTCATCGAGCTGCTGCTCCAGGTTCCTAATACGGTCCCTTAGGAGCCCCATCTCGATACACCTGGCGCAGATGTGGACGTCTGGAGGGCTATCGGACTCCATGACTTCCCACATCTGACATCCAGAACAGTAAACTGCCCTGGCCCTCATACTCCCCTTACCTAGGATACAATACAAAACAAACTGCTACAATACAAAACAAACTGCTACAATACAGTACAATCAGCAGGGATCTGACTCCCAATCAGCAGGGATCTGACTCCCAATCAGCTGCTCCCTCTTGTCTGCTTCCACCAATCAGCGGCTTCCTCCAGCCCACTTGTTTTTGAAGTGGAACTTGGAACGTTGCCGATTTGGGCCTCTGTAAGAAGCAAGCCCCGCGCTCCACTTTAACTACTACCGCTCGGGTGTAGCTCCTCCCTCTGCGACCGCTCCAACGGCTCTCGGGCCTCTGTAAGAAACAAGCAAGCCCCGCGCTCCACTTTAACTACTACCGCTCGGGTGTAGCTCCTCCCTCTGCGACCGCTCCAACGGCTCTCGGGCCTCTGTAAGAAACAAGCAAGCCCCGCGCTCCAATTTAACTACTACCGCTCGGGTGTAGCTCCTCCCTCTGCGACCGCTCCAACGGCTCTCGGGCTCTCGGGACTACCGCTCGGGTGTAGCTCCTCCCTCTGCGACCGCTCCAACGGCTCTCGGGTATCTTCTCCTTACATTTCAATAAATGTCTAAGAACACTGGATGCAGCAAAGACAATGGGATCAGATCATGTCCCAGTTGATATCTTCAGCTCAAAACAAGCTGCACCTCAATCCAAACCATACCAGTATAGTTACAATATTTGCATCAAGCTGATAATGTGGGAATTTGTTCGAGTATGTCTCGTCCACAGGATGACAAACAAATCCAATCAGGCTAATTGCTACCCAATTAGTGGACTCCCCATCATCAGTTAAGTGATGGAAGGAGTTATAATTTGTGCCAGCCAATAGCCATTTCCAGCAAGAGAGAGTCCAACACCTACTTTGTACACAAAATGCTGGAGTAACTCAGCCGGTCAGGCAGCATCTCTGGAGAGAAGGAATGGGTGACGTTTCGGGTCGAGACTCTTCTTCAGACTGATGCTAAGTTACTCCAGCATTTTGTGTCTACCTGCGATTTAAAACAGCAGTTCTTTCCTACACCTGCTTTGTACATTCAGGAGTATGATGAAATGCTCTCCACTTTCCCTGATTGATGCAACTTCAAAAACATTAAAAGTTCAAAACATCTCAGAACAAATTCTGAGAAGCCCATTTGAATGGAACTCAATTCATATATTTAAACATTCATTTCTTCCATTCCTGGGACATTGTGGCTGTAGTGTGTACCATCTACAAAATGCATTACAGCTACTCACCTGTGCTATCACCCATACCCATGACCTCTACCACCAAAAAAGACACAGCACTGGAGTAACTCAATGGATCAGGAAGCATCATTGGAGAACATAGGTGATGTTTCAGGCCGGAATCCTTCTTCAGACTGATAGTGCAGGTGGAGGGAGAAAGCTGGAAGAGGTGGGGAGAACAAAACCTGGCAAGTAATAGGTAGATACAGGTGAAGGAGGGCGTCTTGTCAGCAGATGGTGGAACAAGGGCCAGAGATAAAAAGACAGAAGGTGTGAGACAAAAGGTTTGTACAGTTGCAAATTATGAAGCTAGAGAAAGGAATGTAGTTGGAAGGGGAGGGGCAACGCCGTCACTAACCGGTTCCTCTCCAAAGTACTGCATCTTCTCTTGCAAATATATTGCTGTCCTTGGTCAAAATCTTGGATCTCTTTACCCAACAGCATTGTGGGAATACCTTTCCCTGGCCTGCAACACCTTAATGCTCCGTTCCAAGGTAAATTGTGCTACAGTGAGAATGAATGAATGAATGAATAAGTTTATTGGCCAAGTATTCACATACAAGGAATTTCCCTTGGTGCTCCGCCCACAAGTTACAACATGACATACAGTGACAGTTAAGAATGATACATGAAACATTAAACATTAATAATAAAACACTATTGATTAAACATGTGAATTTAATAAAATACCAGAGCAAAAAGAGGCTACAAATTTTTGGTTATTGAGTAGAGCTACTACTCGTGGAAAAAAACTGTTTTTATGTCTGGCTGTGGCAGCTTTGACAGCCCGGAGTCGCCTTCCAGAGGGAAGTAATTCAAAGAGTTTGTGGCCAGGGTGAGAGGGGTCAGAGATGATCTTACCTGCTCGCTTCCTGGCCCTTGCAGTGTACAGTTCGTCAATGGAGGGAAGGTTGCAGCCAATAACCTTCTCAGCTGATCGGACGATTCGCTGCAGCCTCCGGATGTCGTGCTTGGTGGCTGAGCCAAACCAGACCATGATGGAGAATGTGAGAACAGATGGCCGTATAGAATTGGACCATCATTGCCTGTGCAGATTGTGCTTCCTCAGCTGCCGCAGGAAGTACATCCTCTGTTGTGCCTTTTTGACTGTGGAGTCGATGGCAGCCCCACACTTAAGGTCCTTGGAGATGATGATTCCCAGGAACTTAAAAGACTCCACAGATGTGACTGTGGTGTTGTTGATGGTAGAAACATAGAAAATAGGTGCAGGAGTAGGCCATTCGGCCCTTCGAGCCTGCACCGCCATTCGATATGATCATGGCTGATCATCCAACTCAGTATCCCATCCCTGCCTTCTCTCCATACCCCATGATCCCTTTAGCCACAAGGGCCACATCTAACTCCCTCTTAAATATAGCCAATGAACTGGCCTCAACTACCTTCTGTGGCAGAGAATTCCACAGATTCACCACTCTCTGTGTAAAAAATGATTTTCTCATCTCGGTCCTAAAAGACTTCCCTCTTATCCTTAAACTGTGACCCCTAGTTCTGGAGTTCCCCAACATCGGGAATAATCTTCCTGCATCTAGCCGGTCCAACCCCTTGAGAATTTTGTAAGTTTCTATAAGACCCCCCCTCAATCTTCTAAATTCTAGCGTGTACAAGCCGAGTCTATCCAGTCTTTCTTCATATGAAAGTCCTGCCATCCCAGGAATCAGTCTGGTGAACCTTCTCTGTACTCCCTCTATGGCAAGAATGTCTTTCCTCAGATTAGGAGACCAAAACTGTATGCAATACTCCAGGTGTGGTCTCACCAAGACCCTGTACAACTGCAGTAGAACCTCCCTATAAGATCCCCCCTTATCCTTCTAAACTCCAGTGAATACAAGCCTAGTCTTTTCAATCTTTCCTCATATGACAGTCCCGCCATCCCAGAGATCAAACTCGTGAACCTATGCTGCACTGCCTCAATCACTCCAGATGTGGTCTCACCAGAGCCCTATACAACTGCAGAAGAACCTCTTTACTCCTATACTGAAATCCTCTTGCTATGAATGCTAACATACCATTCGCTTTCTTCACTGCCTGCTGCACCTGCATGCCTACTTTCAATGACCGGTCTACCATGACACCCAAGTCTCGCTGCATCTCCCCTTTTCCTAATCGGCCACCATTCAGATAATAGTCTACTTTCCTGTTCTTGCAACCAAAGTGGATAACCTCACATTTATCCACATTATACTGCATCTGCCATGTATTTGCCCACTCACTCAACCTATCCAAGTCACCTTGCAGCCTCCTAGCATCCTCCTCACAGCTAACACTGCCCCCCAGCTTCGTGTCATCCGCAAACTTGGAGATGTTGCATTCAATTCCCTCGTCCAAATCATTAATATATATTGTAAATAGCTGGGGTCCCAGCACTGAGCCTTGCGGTACCCCACTAGTCACCGCCTGCCATTCTGAAAAGGACCCGTTTACTCCTACTCTTTGCTTCCTGTCTGCCAGCCAGTTCTCTATCCACATCAATACTGAACACCCAATACCGTGTGCTTTAAGTTTGCATACTAATCTCTTATGTGGGACCTCGTGAAAGCCTTCTGAAAGTCCAGTTATAACACATCCACTGGTTCTCCCTTATCCACTCTACTAGTTACATACCTTTCATAAATCCATGCTGACTTTGTCCAATGATTTCACCACTTTCCAAATGTGCTGCTATCCCATCTTTAATAACTGACTCTAGCAGTTTCCCCACTACCGATGTTAGACTAACTGGTCTGTAATTCCCCGTTTTCTCTCTCCCTCCCTCTTTAAAAAAAGTGGGGTTACATTAGCTACCGTCCAATCCTCAGGAACTACTCCAGAATCTAAAGAGTTTTGAAAAATTATCAGTAATGCATCCACTATTTCTGGGGCTACTTCCTTAAGTACTCTGGGATGCAGTCTATCTGGCCCTGGGAATTTATCGGCCTTTAATCCATTCAATTTACCTAACACCACTTCCCGACTAACCTGGATTTCACTCAGTTCCTCCATCAACCCCGGTCCCCTGCCATTTCCGGCAGATTATTTATGTCTTCCTTAGTGAAGACAGAACCAACGTAGTTATTCAATTGGTCTGCCATGTCCTTGTTCCCCATGATCACTTCACCTGTTTCTGACTGCAAGGGACCTACATTTGTTTTAACTAATCTTTTTCTCTTCACATATCTGTAAAAGCTTTTGCAGTCAGTTTTTATGTTCCCTGCCAGTTTTCTTTCATAATCTATTTTCCCTTTCCTAATTAAGCCCTTTGTCCTCCTCTGCTGGACTCTGAATTTCTCCCAGTCCTCTGGTAGGCTGCTTTTCCTGGCTAATTTGTATGCTTCATCTTTTGTTTTGATACTATCCCTGAT
This sequence comes from Malacoraja senta, assembly GCA_038087875.1. Classification (NCBI taxonomy): domain Eukaryota; kingdom Metazoa; phylum Chordata; class Chondrichthyes; order Rajiformes; family Rajidae; genus Malacoraja; species Malacoraja senta. The sequence goes on from CM075980.1 coordinate 31,524,184, forward strand.
TTCCCTTGTTATCCACGGATGCGCTACCTTCCCTGATTTGTTCTTTTGCCAAACTGGGATGAACAATTGTTGTAGTTCATCCATGCAGTCTTTAAATGCCTTCCATTGCATATCCAATGGTGAGTGGGGTGCGGGGAGGGGGAGCTCTCCTAAAGTCTACAATCAATTCAACTGTCTTAAGAGCATTGAGCTCCAGGTTGTTGCAATGGCACCAGGACGCCAGCTGTGACACTTCCTGTCTGTAGGCAGATTCCTCCCCATCCTGGATCAGTCCAATCAGTGTTGTATCATCCGCAAACTTAAGAAGCTTGACAGAGTAGTCAGTGGAGGTGCAGTAGTGGGTGTAGATAGAGTAGAGGAGAGGGGAGAGTACGCAGCCTTGCTGTGCTCCTATGCTGAGGGTCTGCGGGTCCGAGATGTGATTTCCCAGCCTCACATGCTGCTTCCTGTCTGTCAGGAAGCTGGTGATACCACCGACAGAGGGGTTCAGGCACAGTCAACTCGGAAAGCTTGGAGTGTAGTAGCTCTGGCACAATGGTGTTGAATGCAGAGCTAAAATCAACAAATAAAATCCTCTCATAGGTCCCCTGGCGGTCTAGGTGCTGGAGGATGAAGTGCAGGCCCAGGTTGACTGCGTCATCCACAGATCTATTGGACCGATATGCAAACTGCAGAGGATCCAGCATGGGGTTCGTGATATTTTTCAGCTTGGCCAGCACAAGCCTTTCAATGGTCTTCATGACTACAGAGGTCAGTGCAACAGGCCTGTAGTCATTAAGACCAGTAATCCTTGCCTTTTTGGGTACAGGGACAATAGTGGAGACTTTGAAGCAGGCAGGGACAGTACAGGTTTGCAGGGACTGGTTGAAAATGTCTGTGTAGACTGGTGCCAGTTGTTCGGCACAGGGCTTGAGAGTAGAGGGGGGACATTGTCCGGTCCTGGAGATTTCCAGCTTTTCTGTCCTCTGAAAAGCCTCTCCACCTCCTCTACTTTTATTGTTGATATTGAAGAAGTGATGTTGTGCAGCACAGTGGGTGTGGGTAATTGGGTGTGAAGTGGTGATTGGAGTGGGGTGGGTGGGAAAGGGTACAGTCTTTTCAGACTGGAGTCTTGCTTTAAGTAGGTGTGAAGTGGTGAATGGCGAGGGGTGGGTGCAGACTTGGGTCTGGCTGTGTTTGTTTGGGGGGGGGAGGGGGTAGCAGGGTTACGTTTCTGCTTATCAAACCTGCAGTAGACCTCATTCAGGTAGTTGGTCAGCTGCGGGGTGGGGGCTTTCCTCTTGTAACTGGTGATTTCTTGCAAGCCCTTCCAAACTGAAGAAGAGTCACTAGCTAAGAACTTGCTCCTCAACTTCTCAGAGTACCTTTCCTTGGCAGCTCTGATTCCTCTTCTCAGCTTGTACTTGGCTTGCCTGTAGAGGTCTGCATCCCCGCTCCTGTAGGCTTCCTCTTTAGACTGGCGGAGCTGTCTGAGCTCTGCTGTAAACCAGGGCTTGTCGTTGATGAACCAGGTCTGGGTCCTAGTTGGAATGCAACTGTCCTCACAAAAGCTGACATATGATACAGTGTCTGTATACTCATCGAGGCTTGTGGTTGCTTCCCTGAACACATTTCAATCCGTGCAGTAAAAGTAAGATTGTAGGTTCTCAATGCCCTCTCTTGTCCACCTTTTCGTTGTTCTGACCACAGGCTTAGCAGATTTTAGTTTCTGCCTGTAGGTCAGAATAAGGTGAACTAGACAATGATCAGAGAGACCCAGACCCACCCGGGGAACAGAGCGATATGCGTTCTTGAGTGACATGTAACAGTGGTCAAGTGTTCTCTCCCTCTGGTGGGGCAGGTAACCTGAAGTTTGTAGTTTGGAAAGTCACGGCTGAGGTTAGCTTTGTTAAAGTCCCCCAAAACAATGATCATGGAGTCTGGGAAGTCACTCTCTACCCTCATTACCTGGTCAGCGAGTTCTGTTTGCGCCTCACGTATGCAGGCATGGGGAGGGGATGTAAACTCCAGCGAGAATAAAGGAGTTAAATTCCCTCGGAGAGTAGAAGGGTTTGCAGGTTATAAAGAAGGATTCTAGGTTGGGAGAGCAGAAATTTGACAGTACCGTGATGTCGCTGCACCAGTCCTGTTTGGTATAGAAGCATATTCCACCGCCTCTTGATTTCCCCGCTGCCTCCACTTCTGTGAAGTTGGAAGCCAGCCAGTTGCAGCGCGCTGTCCGGGGTCGACTCACACAGCGAGATCTCGGTGAAGCACAGGGCAGCGGCTCGAGAGAACTCCTAGTTTGTCCGGCGCAGGAGTTGCAGTTCGTCCACTTTGTTATTGAATATGCACGGGAGAGGTGTGCGTGATCCTCGTCGCCAGAGTCGGGTGAGTGCTCCAGAGCGCTTCCAACGGGTCCTCCTCCGTCTCCGATTGTTGGTCTTGCCAATGATGCCTGCGTTCTAAAACATGAAGCAATAAAATTCATGTAAATTGGGATAGTGGTGTGTGGGGAGAAAAATAAAGTGTGCTATGTTTTTTTTTTTTTAATTATTCACCTTCTGAATTGAATACTGGTCTAAATTCTGTTTAATGCAGAAATCTGCAAATTCAAGAAATCTGAAATAACAACAAAAAGAATCTGAAGATACTCAGTAGATCAGGCAGCTTCTATGAAGACAGAAACAGAATGAATATATCAGGTTGATGACCTATAATTAACGTAAAAAGTCAACCCTGTTTCTCTCTTCACAGATGCCGCTTTACCTGCTGAGTATCTCCAGCAATTTTGTTTTTAGTTTTGCTTTCCTGCCTGCCACCTGATTTAAATAAAAGCACGATGATGTATTGTTAAGAGTGATTTACCAGAAACCAAAGTCCCTAATGAATAAGATAGAAAGTTGGCTGACAGCTGTAATTCTTTTCACCATGTATGAAAATATATTAATTGCTGCATTAGTCCATAGGTTCGAGGTCACTTTTTTTTAGCACATCTCTTTATACAAGTACATTAAAATGCTTTAATCATTACCTATCACATTTTCAATCAAAATCTATTGTTCATTCCTGTGATTGGCTGATGCAATCACTTGGATTTTGCTTGCTCCATCTACATTAATGCATTTTATATTGATTCCATCTCTTTGATTTTAGAGATCTTTTGCAATAAGCAAGAAAGAGAGGGAGGTGATTTATTTCAACAACTGTATCATGGCACAAAACAGACATTAATTATTGATTGCTAAGTTGTAAACCGAGACTCGGTTTGAGTTGATTATGTCTGGCCATCAGTGAAATGTCAGATTATCAGACGCATTAGCTGTGAGGATTAAATTGGAACTGAGCATGGTGCAGGATTGTAGAAAACACTGTCTGAAATGATAAAATTGATTTGTGTAGAAAAAAATCATTCTCAAGTATTGTTCTGCAAATGGCTATTGTTGCTGTTGGAAGAACATAATTCAGATTGTATTTGATGCAGATCCAAGTCTTCCAAGAGGCTCATTTCTTCCAAACACCTTAGCTAATCTGGAATTTATTGATAATACCCAACAGTAACATAAAACATCACTGCAGTCTGAGAAAGATTATGAAACAGATAGCGGTGCAGCTTGTTGGCTCTGAAGCGTGATGTCTTGAGACAATTTTGAAACGAAAGCCTGGTTTGTCATAGTACTCGCACTGTCATTTTGATCAGATTGCTTGTAATTTCTAAGGATTTTAGCGAATGAGATCAATATAGAAGAGTAAAATTGTAGGTATAATCTAATGTAGTTCTAAGAATTACTGCGTGCTACAAATGGATTCCCCTTGGATATTTGAAAGACTGTGATTGAAGCTCTGAGTTTATCCAAGTGTGCATTTTGTAAAGAGGGTTTGTTGAACTGGTAAAACAAGACAGTAACTGAGCTGCCCAGAAAATGCCTTTTCACTGCTCTTGGAATGATGTCATTGCACTACTGAAATGGTGCAGATTACAACAGAGGAGCACATTGTATTGTGTGGAGTTCTTCTCCTATTTAGTGGTCAATGTAGTCGAGAATTTAGTGAGGTTACTAATAGTATGCCGACATCTGTAACTGTTCTCCAAAAGTGATTTGAAAGTGATTAGCATACCTCATCCAAAGCATCAGTTTCCTGCCTCTTGATAAGCTAACAATAACTACTAATACACAAGATTCCTTACTGTTTTCTGATATACAGTTTATAACATTATCTGTACTACTAAAATAATGATTGGATAATTGGAACCAAGATTACATGTTGTCCAGGCTTTCCTCATAAATTGGTCGAAAGAATCAGAATGTAAATTTGGTAAGTGTAATGAACCGCAGGTTTCCTTTGACTTCACCATGCTTGTGATTGACTTTCCACCTATTACTCTGCTATCCCGCCTGGGGAAATGCACCCCAGTGTCACTGCCGACAAGGCAGTCAGCCTAATATTCATGTTTAGTTTTTTACTATAGCTCAGAGACACAGCATGGATCCAGGCTCTTTGGCCCACCGAGTCCGCACTAACCAGCGATCCCCACGCATTAAAATTATCCTTCACACAATAGGAAACATTTTACATTTCATACCAAACCAATTAACCTACAAACCTTGGATGTCTTTGGAGTGTGAGAGGAAATCGAACATCTCGGAGAAAACCCACACAGGTCACGGGGAGAAAGTACAAACTCTGTACAGACAAGCACCCGTAGTCAGGATTGAACCTCGGACTCTGGCGCAGTAAGGCAGTCGTTCTACCGCTGCGTCAATATGCTGCCCTTAAAAAGAAATGTCTTAGAAAGGATAGGCTGTTTGCGGAGGCATAAAAGATGTTCAAGATCCAATTCTCATTGTGGGCAATTCCATTTGTAAGGACATATCCCGTATAGGAAGTGCCAACTATGGGCATTAAAATGTTGAGAAATAGTCAATATAAATTATCTGTAATTGTTTAAGATCTGTTTGGGTCTAGATACAACACCAATTTTTAACGTGATGTATCTACCCATCCCTTCCTATTTTTAAAAGTCTCATATCATCATTTATTATCACATAGTGAGAACTGAGTTATTGAAAATGCATATTATAGAAGCAAATAAAAAATACAGTACGATTGAGGGAGTGAGGGAGGGAGTGCTATTGAGGGAGTGCAGCGTAGGTATAACAAGGTTAATTCCCGGGATGGCGGGACTGTCATATGCTGAGAGAATGCAGCAGCTGGGTTTGTACACTCTGGAGTTTAGAAGGATGAGAGGGGATCTCATTGAAACATATAAGATTATTAAGGGTTTGGACACGCTAGAGGCAGGAAACATGTTCCCGATGTTGGGGGAGTCCAGAACCGGAGGCCACAGTTTAAGAATAAGGAGTAAGCCATTTTGAACGGACGAGGAAACCATTTTTCTCACAGAGAGTGGTGAGTCTGTGGAATTCTCTGCCTACTCCTGCACCTATTGTCTATTGATTATATATCCAGTGATCTAGATTTAGGACATAAAATATTGTTCAAATCCCTCCAAGGCAGCTGAGCATTTTAAATTGGTTGATTAATTTGTTTCAAATTGTCTATTGTCTAAATAGCTAATATAAGTAGTGGTGATCAGATTTCACTAATGGTACATATCCACTCGGTTCAGCAATATTTTTAAGGGAAGGAAATCTGCTTTCCTTGCATGCTGCTGCTGAAATGTTAGTCATAATTCACAGTAATGTGACTAATTCTTAACTTTGTTCGGAAATGATCTGTAAAGCTTTGTGACAAAAGTGCTGTTAGAATCCACCATCAACCTGGATTCTTGTTGCGCAGATGACTAATGTATAGATTGTCCAACTGACAATCATCTGGGTATACATGTATAACACCTGACATGGTCATACTGGCAGAATCATTAATTTCATTCACTCAATCATACAACCATTCGCTCACTCCACCACCAACAAACAGTAGCAGCAATCTGTATGATTTATGGGGCGTACTGCAGAAACTCATCAAGACTCCTTAGACTGCACATTCCAAATCCCCAACATCTAGAAACATAGAAACATAGAAAATAGGTGCAGGAGTAGGCCATTCGGCCCTTCAAGCCTGCACCGCCTCAATATGATCATGGCTGATCATCCAACTCAGTATCCTGTACCTGCTTTCTCTCCATACCCCCTGATCCCTTTAGCCACAAGGGCCACATCTAACTCCCTCTTAAATATAGCCAATGAACTGGCCTCAACTACCTTCTGTGGCAGAGAATTCCAGAGATTCACCACTCTCTGTGAAAAATGTTTTCCTCATCTCGGTCCTCAAAGATTTCCCCCTTATCCTTAAACTGTGACCTCTTGTTCTGGACTTCCCCAACATCGGGAACAATCTTCCTGCATCTAGCCTGTCCAACCCCTTAAGAATTTTGTACGTTTCTATAAGATCCCCCCTCAATCTTCTAAATTCTAGCGAGTACAAACCGAGTCTATCCAGTCTTTCTTCATATGAAAGTCCTGACATCCCAGGAATCAGTCTGGTGAACCTTCTCTGTACTCCCTCTATGGCAAGAATGTCTTTCCTCAGATTAGGAGACCAAAACTGTACGCAATACTCCAGGTGTGGTCTCACCAAGACCCTGTACAACTGCAGTAGAACCTCCCTGCTCCTATACTCAAATCCTTTTGCTATGAATGCTAACATACCATTCGCCTTCTTCACTGCCTGCTGCACCTGCATGCCTACTTTTAATGACTGGTGTACCATGACACCCAGGACTCGTTGCATCTCCCCTTTTCCTAATCGGCCACCATTCAGATAATAGTCTACTTTCCTGTTTTTAACCTCACATTTATCCACATTATACTGCATCTGCCATGCATTTACCCACTCACCCAGCCTATCCAAGTCACCTTGCAGCCTCCGAGCATCCTCCTCACAGCTAACACTGGCCCCCAGCTTTGTGTCATCCGCAAACTTGGAGATGTTGCATTCAATTCCCTCGTCCAAATCATTAATATATATCGTAAATAGCTGGGGTCCCAGCACTGAGCCTTGCGGTACCCCACTAGTCACTGCCTGCCATTCTGAAAAGGACCCGTTTACTCCTACTCTTTGCTTCCTATCTGCCAGCCAGTTCTCTATCCACATCAATACTGAACCCCCAATACTGTGTGCTTTAAGTTTGTATACTAATCTCTTATGTGGGACCTTGTCGAAAGCCTTCTGAAAGTCCAGATATAACACATCCACAGGTTCTCCCTTATCCACTCTACTAGTTACATCCTCGAAAAATTCTATAAGATTCGTCAGACATGATTTACCTTTCATAAATCCATGCTGACTTTGTCCAATGATTTCACCACTTTCCAAATGTGCTGCTATCCCATCTTTAATAACTGATTCTAGCAGTTTCCCCACTATCAACGTTAGACTAACTGGTCTGTAATTCCCCGTTTTCTCTCTCCCTCCCTCTTTAAAAAGTGGGGTTACATTAGCTACCCTCCAATCCTCAGGAACTACTCCAGAATCTAAAGAGTTTTGAAAAATTATCACTAATGCATCCACTATTTCTGGGGCTACATCCTTAAGTACTCTGGGATGCAGCCTATCTGGCCCTGGGGATTTATCGGCCTTTAATCCATTCAATTTACCTAACACCACTTCCCGGCTAACCTGGATTTCACTCAGTTCCTCCATCTCATTTGACCCCCGGTCCCCTGCTATTTCCGGCAGATTATTTATGTCTTCCTTAGTGAAGACAGAACCAAAGTAGTTATTCAATTGGGCTGCCATGTCCTTGTTCCCCATGATCAATTCACCTGTTTCTGACTGCAAGGGACCTACATTTGTTTTAACTAATCTTTTTCTCTTCACATATCTATAAAAGCTTTTGCAGTCAGTTTTTATGTTCCCTGCCAGTTTTCTTTCATAATCTATTTTCCCTTTCCTAATTAAGCCCTTTGTCCTCCTCTGCTGGACTCTGAATATCTCCCAGTCCTCTGGTAGGCTGCTTTTTCTGGCTAATTTGTACGCTTCATCTTTTGTTTTGATACTATCCCTGATTTCCCTTGTTATCCATGGATGCACTACCTTCTCTGATTTATTTTTTTGACAAACTGGGATGAACAATTGTTGTAGTTCATCCATGCAGTCTTTAAATGCCGTCCATTGCATATCTACTGTCAACCCATTAAGAATCAATTGCCAGTCTATCTTGGCCAATTCACTTCTCATACCCTCAAAGTTACCTTTCTTTAAGTTCAGGACCCTTGTTTCTGAATTAACAATGTCACTCTCCATCCTAATGAAGAACTCAACCATATTATGGTCACTCTTGCCCAAGGGGCCACGCACAACAAGACTGCTAACTAACCCTTCCTCATTACTCAATACCCAATCTAGAATAGCCTGCTCTCTCGTTGGTTCCTCTACATGTTGGTTTAGAAAACTATCCCGCATACATTCCAAGAAATCCTCGTCCTCAGCACCCTTGCCAATTTGATTTACCCAATCTATATGTAGATTGAAGTCACCCATTATAACTGTTTTACCTTTGTTGCACGCATTTCTAATTTCCTGTTTGATGCCATCCCCAACTCCACTACTACTGTTAGGTGGCCTGTACACAACTCCCACTAGCGTTTTCTGCCCCTTAGTGTTTCGCAGCTCTACCCATATCGATTCCACATCCTCCAAGCTAATGTCCTTCCTTTCTATTGCGTTAATCTGCTCTCTAACCAGCAACGCTACCCCACCTCCTTTCCCTTTCTGTCTCTGAATATTGAATATCCCTGGATGTTCAGATCCCAGCCTTGGTTACCCTGGAGCCATGTCTCCGTGATCCCAACTATATCATAGTCATTAATAGCTATCTGCACATTCAACTCATCCACCTTATTGCAAATGCTCCTTGCATTGAGACACAAAGCCTTTAGGCTTGTTTTTACAACACTCTTACCCCTTATACAATTATGTTGAAAAGTGGCCCTGTTTGATGTTTGCCCTGGATTTGTCTGCCTGCCACCTTTACTTTTCACCTTGCTACCTATTGCTTCTACCCTCATTTTACACCCCTGTCTCTACGCTCACACATTTAAGAAACCCTTTCCCTTTAACTCCATCCTCAACTATCCCATTCGACACCCCACCCCCCTTATTCAGTTTAAAACCACCCGTGTAGCAGTGGCAAAGCTGCCTGCCAGAATGCTGGTCCCCCACCTGTTAAGATGCAATCCGTTCCTTTTGTACAGTTCCCTTTTACTCCAAAACAGATCCCAGTGATCTAAGAATCTAAATCCCTGCCCCGTGCACCAGTTCCTCAGCCACACATTCAGGTCCTGTTCCTGCTCTCGCCAGCACGAGGAACTGGAAGCAAACCGGAGATAACAACCCTGGAGGTCCTGCTTTTCAGCATTTTTCCGAGCTCTCTAAAGTCACGCTGCAGAATATTCATCCCCTTCTTTCCGACATCGTTTGTGCCGACATGCACTGCCACTTCCGGATGTTCACCTTCGCCCTTGAGGATTTTCTGCACTCTGTCCGTGACATCCTGGATCCTGGCACCAGGAAGGCAGCACACCATCCTCGAATCCCGTCTGTTGCCGCAGAAACCCCTGTCCGTACCTCTCACAATGGAGTCTAGTCTCTACTAGCCAGAAGGACAATATCAGCAAAAGTATGGGAACCCTAGACCTGGAATTTGCCCTCCAAGCCACACATCGTTGACTTGAAAAAATATTGCAGATTCTTCACTGTTAATGATACAGCTCCGCAGTGGTGCCACATGCATTGTGAATGGCAGTAGACACTAAAAAACTGCCTGCATATGACAAGACTTGAAAGTGTTCATGGGGACACAGAGACAGCAGATGTTGGAAACTTGAGCGTAAACAAACTGCTGGAGGAACTCAGCAGGTCGAGCAACATCTGTGGAAGCAAAGCTATGGTCGATGTTTCAGTTGTGCTACAAGATCTCAATCTGAAACGTTGACTATCCTTTTGTCTCCACAAATACAGCTGGATCCACTAAAGCAGATTGTTTTATCACGATGTTTGTGTTTGGTTGAGACGTGGCAAGCAATCATGCCACAAAAATGCTGTGGTCATCACTAACAAGAGAATCTAAGCACTTCCCCTTGAAATGTGGTGGCATGGCCATCAACACCATGGAAAAGGTGGGGAGGAATTATGAATCCTGTACAGAAGAATTTAAGATTAGTAATGAATGTAACTTCAATTTCCATGTTCCAAATCTGTCTTCTTTTTTATATATATAGAAATACTTAACATCCATCATGAAAGGTCTAATTTGTAAACTGTATGGGTGAATAACTCCCTTGTTGTTCTCAAATGGTGCAGAGGTTCCTATAAGCTACTCAGAGCACTTTGGTTTAACATCTCATATGTAAAATGGCATCTCCAATCGTGTAATGTTCTGTCAATGCTTTACTTAAATATTTGACTGATGTCTGTTATCTTTCTCAATAATTTTCTGTACCCAAGAAATTTTGTGTACAAAAGTGTACAAAATCATGAGAGCAATAGATCGGATAGATGCACAGAGTCTCTTGCCCAGAGTAAGGGAATCGAGGACCAGAAGATATAGGTTCAAGGTGAAGGGGAAAAGATTTAATAGGAATCCGAGGGGTTACTTTTTCACAAAAAGGGTGGTGGGTGTATGGAATAAGCTGCCAGAGGAGGTAGTTGAGGCTGGGACTATCCCATTGTTTAAGAGACTGTTAGACAAGTACATGGATAGGATAGGTTTGGAGGGATATGGACCAAGCGCAGGCAAGTGAGACTAGTGTAGCTGGGACATTGTTTCCACACTGTATCACTCTATGACTCTATTTTAATATTCCATGAATAGCCAACACAAGGCCCTTCAGATGTACTCTGCTAGATTTTCTTAATGTGCTCTGTTTTAGAGTTTAAATTAACATGGATGGTCTCACATTTGCCACATTAAGTCCATTTGTCACATTTTTTCCATGAGTTTAATCTCTCTAATTTCCATCACCACTGGTTACAAACCTTCCTATTTTTGTGTCATTTGCATGCTGCAAACTATATGTAGCTATCCATGCCAATAATACAAATAATCAAATAAAAGGAGTGAAAGCTATTGAGTTCCCTAGTACTATTTCATCACCTGTCTGATATTAAACATGATGTCCAAGCCACGTCAGAGTTAGATTAATGTGTCTGCTCAATTTGCTGCGTTGTGTAGTTTGATCTATGAAATTTCCCCAGTGATGTGAGTAATGGTACACATTTTCAAAATTAAAATCAATTGATGAGTGACAGAATGCGCTGTGAAAAAGCATTAAATATAATTGTGAAAGACTTAAAAAAATAAAAGTACTAACATTTATGTTCAAAAGTCATCGTTGTACAAACATGTTATCAATTTTCTCTTATGTTCACTTGCAGGTGCTGTTGATATATGGAGCACAGTTCTTGGGCGAGAACCAATACATCATTATCAGCACAGCCAAGACATTCAGGCTATAGCTGTGGCTATAGATAGCGCTGCAGTAGCAACTTCCTCATGTTATCAAGTAAGATTAGAATCCAGCGACCAGAGAGGATATTGGCAAACAGCATGCCAATTTGAACTTCAGAAACTGGTGGGTTTATGATTCCATTATTTCTCACGTGTACACATCGGTTTTCTAGTTGTTGCTGAATGCTTTATACGAATCCATTCATTATTAGAGAATCAAGAGGTTTGTGTGCCATCAGCATCCATTCGATTGATAATGTTTTATGGAATGAGCAATTCAAAGAAAGAACAAACATTAACCAAACTTTTTTAAAGAGAAAGGTCAATCTGAATAAGGCAATAGCACTTAAAATTATAGAATACCTTATTATGTTGAAAGGTTTCAAAAACCCTTTGGCAATTAATTGCTTTTCAAATGTGGTGACTAATGTTATGACCAAAGGTCATTTGATCTGGCAAGCCTGTTTGCATCCAACTATCAATTGTGTATTTTCATAAATATATTGAAAATACTCTTCCTAATTCCTCCGAGATGTCATACAAATTCCAGAATGGTATTTCTAGTTGTTTTTTTTGGACTTACTGTTTCTTTTCTATAAGTGACACAGAAATGATTGTATTTATTTTGCGTGCCTTTAAAATATTTTTATTACTTTCTCGAACAATGATTTATCTTAATTTTAAATAATTTATATACTTTCATTGTTATATGATTTTATGTATATTTTCTTTGGATATAAGCATGACTGGCAAAATAGCACTTGTCCACTCTTAAATAATCTGGGCTACTGCTGTCTAATACTGTATGTTGAAACTCACCCACTGCCCTTGTAAGTGGTGGAGTTGTGATTTGAAAGGCACTATCAAAATGTCCCTGACAGCTTGCACTTCTGCTTCTTGCAGACATAAGCCTATAGCAGACACAGTGCAAAATTGGTCGAGGGCATGTTTAAGATGAAGGAGGGGTTCCTGTCAAGTTAACTGATTTTTTTCTCAGTGTTATTGAGATTCTGGTGTGCTGTTGGAACAGCAACCCTCCAGGCACGAGGAGAGTATTCAATCACATTGCTGACTTTACCCTTGGTGGATGTTAGAAAGGCTTTGGAGTTGGGCTTTGAGTCCCACACCACAGAATAGATGGCTAGATTATCTCTTAATGGAAATTGCTGGAGACTTACCATCCAAAGTCGAATCTTCACCAAGTCTTCCTGGATGTAGAAATTGCTTCGGAGCTGTAACTGAAATTCAGCACTGTGCTGTCATTGGTTAACATCCCTACTTTTAATCTTACAGTAAATTTAGTGGATTAGATGAAGGGCAATTCTCTGGGAAATTCCTGCAAGGAGGTCCTTAGGTTGGGATGATCGTCTTCTAACTATTATATTATCTTCCTTTTTACTTGGAAAGGGAGTTACCCGAGATTGTTATTCACTTCAGTATAACAGGGTATCCTTGATGCCACACACAGCAATTGCTGATGTGTTGTTAATTGCAGTTTCTATTACTTAAAGTCCACTGTATGAGTGCAGCTCCAACTGCACTCAAGAAGGTTGACACCATCCAGGACAAAGCGGTCTACTTGACCATTACCTTCTTAATCTTTCATTTCTTCCACCACCAGCACACTGCTGCTGCAAAGCGTACACATTACATTTACTCACACATGCAGCTCTTGACAGCACATCTTCCCTTGAAGAATGTTGATGGCTGTAGGAGCATGGGAATATCACCACTTGCTCGTTCCCCTCCAACTTGCATACCATCCGCACTGTGATATATATTGCTGTCATTTACACGAACACTGGCTCCAAATTCTGCAACTCCCTACAGCACTTTGGGAGTACCTTCACCGGAATGGTTCATGGAAGGTCTCTCACCGCCTCTTCTCGAGTAGTGTGGGGTGGGGAATAAATGCCAGTAATGCCCAAATCCTAAAAATATCAATAAAATAACAAAGCCCAGATTTTCTCCCAAGTTCAGACTTTAAATCTGTCAAGATGCAGAAACTTGGTTTTTGGTGTTAATCATGTTTTGAGGACATTGAATTTAAACAATCATGCATTATAATGGTATCAAATGATAGTTCTGTTAACCTATATCAGCATACATATAAAATTTAACAACCATATTTTTTTTGCATACTATATTGCAAAGCCATGAAGTGAACTTCACTGACAACAAGGTTGAGTCACTACCGGCCTGTCGCGTAAATGACGGCCAGGTGGGACAGGCCCTTTACTCCACCCATCTGCCAGCCTAACTCCCCTCACCTTTTCTCACCGATCATCTGTCCATTCTCTCCGCAGATGATGCCTGATATACCGAGTTCCACCAGCATTTTGGGGTTTTGCTCAAAACTCCAGCATCTGTAGTTTGTGTGACTCCATGCTAGCTAATGTTGTTCCTCTTGTAATTTATCCATTAAAATCTAACAAAAAGTAATGAGATCCTCAGCCTAATGATTTAGTTTGATCTAAAATGAGACAATCTTCCTGGCATTTAATTCCTGCTGTGCCTTTTTTTTGCTCTTTAATTTTGTATACTTATTTTTAGATTGTACGTAATGTATTGATTGTATTCACTGGGGTTCATGAACATTGTGGATATTTTGTGCTGTTGTATTTTACTCTGGATAATTTTGTGTCCACATTACAACAGTCATATTTTAAATGAAGTTCTCTCCCACTGAAATATTTTGAATCGTTCAAAGGATGGTCAGAAAGCCAGTTTTCTTAAGAATGCGTGCTTTATTTCTTAAGAAAATGAGCCTACTTTTAGAACTGCGAACATAGAACAGTACAGCACAAGAACAGGCCCTATGGCCACAATGTCTGTGCCGAACATGATGCCAAGACCAGTTGCTTTGAACACTGTATCCTGTTGTACACTGAACAATAATATGGTGTAGAACTGGCCTCTGAACCAAGATGCAGAGCGTAGGTGTGGCTAAAATATTTTTTGAAGTTGAAGGGAGAAAACTAGCTAAAAGCAAAGTATAATAATATTGCACAATTTTAGACATTTTAATCTTTAGCAAACATTTAACTGCAATGCAAAATTGAACAGCTGATATATTTTCAGAGAAAATAGTTTGTGGAAATTTGTATTAATATGAGGACCAGTGTACTTGCACAATAGTATTTTAAAATGAGTGAAATCCCAGCAGTCGAGTTTTCATTTAATTATTTAACTTAATCAGCACTTTCTACTTAATCACAGGAGTTCATTATATCTTAAGCCATTGAATCATGATTCACTATTTGCCATGACTTTTTTTACCAAGAAGTATATCATTTTTATTGCCAAATGAAAATAATTTTGAGACCATTGACTCATTTATACCAATTAAAAAAAAAAAGTTTTTAGATAAGAAATACAATAAATATTCAATCAATTTAAAAGAAAGCAAAAGTTGCACTATGGAAGCTTTAATTAACCATCATATTAAAATTACCTCCAAAAGATCATGGAAATTTGCAATGGATAATGCAAATTCAGTAGTTGCTGAATTATACAAGATTAGTAAGGTGAATTTTGTTTGTTGCATCGCTCCCATTCTTTGCTGTTTTAGCTTGCAATATTTGCTGTTGCTTGAATTGCTGATCTGTGGCTCAATGCCCTCCCTTGCACTATTTAAAACTACAGCCATTGAACCTGTCAGAAATCCATCAAAACAGACAGATTTTATATAATTGCTTTAAATATATTTGTGTTTGATGGCACTTAGTTTAGATAACTCTTAATTGTTTATATATATAGCAACTGTGCAATGCTGATTTTACTGGAGTTTGCGGATAGGATAACTGGAGATGGCTATGTACATCTCTGATGCCTTTTCCCCCACAAATAACGAGTAGGTAATGATTGTTGACTGAATAACATTTTTAGTCTAGCTTTCTTGGGTTTATTGTACCGGTCAGGTTAGTTGTGATTGCAGAAAAGCAGCTCCAATACCAGCGACCCGCCTGCCTAGAGCAGGATACGGGTGAGTGGAGTAGAAATAGTTGTAATTCTAATATACTGGCAGGTGACTGAGGGCGGCATGGTGGCATAGCGGTAGAGATACTGCCTTTCAGTGCCAGAGACCTGGGGTTCGATCCGGACTACGGGTGTTGTCTGTATGGAATTTGTACGTTCTCCCCGTGACCTGCGTGGGTTTTCTCCGAGATCTTCGGTTTACTCCCACACTCCAAATACGTACAGGTTTGTAGGTTAATTGGCTTGGTAAAAATGTAAATTTGTCCCTTGTGTGTGTAGGATAGTGTTGTAGGATGTGCGGGGATTGCTGGTCGGTGCGGACTTGGTGGGCCGAAGGGCCTGATTCCGCGTTGTATCTCTAAACTAAACTAAACTAAGAGTCATTGAGAATGAACTGCATGAAAAGGAATTGCTTTATACCAAGGACTTTGCTCCCTTTCCCATGAACCACAGTCCATATAGTGTAGTTTATTTTAGTTTATTGTCACGTGTACCAAGGTACAGTGAAAAAGCTTTTTGTTGCGTGCTATCCAGTCAGCGGAACGACTATACATGATTACAATGAAACCATCCACGGTGTTCAGATACAGGATAAAGGGAATAATGTATAGTGCAAGATATAGTCCAAGGGTCTCCAATGGGGTAGAAGGTAGCTCAGGACTGCTCTCTAGTTGCTGATATCAAACATATTTAATTGATACTTTGTTTGCTTGTGTGATGTGCAATCCATAAAATTCCTTGAACCTATTTGTTCTCATTATTTTGCAGGTTGGCTCACTTCAGTTTGTTCCCAACGGTCTGAATATAGATGGAAATGAAACATTGCTGGCAGCAGCTGAAGATACAGTTTATTTACTCAAACCTGATACAGAGCCAAAAGTACTTCACTCCATCTATGGAAATACTGTGACCTGCCTGGAAGTATCCAGTAATCGGGTTGCCTGTGGTGTCAGAAATGTTGGTTGGATAATGAGTGACGGCAATAAGGTAAATTATTTTCAAAGCCTATCATAAAGTAATAATTGTAAAAATGGACAACAGTTATGATATTTACTACTTTAATAGATGTGTTAGGCAGAGCTGCTTGGAACACAATACATGACATGCTGATTTAAAAAGTTGTGCTCTGCAACAAACTATGTGTTGGAATTTAATCAAAAACCAAATCACTCAACATGATCGAGAACTAATTTCACCAGAAGTATGGCCTTGGATTTTTCTTCTATGTCCTATGTTGTATTAAACATGTATGCAAGGAGATCACCATGTATGCCAGATAATGTTCAACACTATTTCTGAGGAGGGGTTACTGTTGGGGAGTGGGGTGTGAATCCGGAGGAAGGACATGGATTGTGAGTTTGGGAGAAGTTTGAGGTTTTGGTGTTGGAAGCAAGCGAATCATAGGGTTATGGGACAAAATGGATCTTGGGGATGCAATTCTAAATCTGTTAATACATTTGAACTTTTAACGTTCATTATCAGATTTGCTTCCATTCAGAAATGAAATAGCTGGTGATTGATTCTGTGCAAACTCACCAGAATTTATCAGCAAAATCCATTGTGTTGGCATTGTAAGTAGGGCATTCCAAGTTGTATAATCAGGAGCTTGCAAAATTGCACGTCAAATGTGAGTCACATTACGTATCTGGCAGTGATCAATCTTTTGTATTAATCAGATATCATTAAAAAAAACTATGAAAATGAACTTTGAGTAGCTGATTAACTTTAGTCTGGATTTTTAAGGTGGCACTTCTGTGAACAGAGCATGGTATCTATAATCGTTTCTGATAAATGTACTATCATTTTTATGTTTTGGGGAGGTCATTATCAGTCACTTTTTCAATTAACATGGTTGGTCTGCCATTTTATGCATGTGGACATTCACACTGGAGATTAATGATTGTGCTTGTATTGTAGGTTGATAATAAAATGACGAGCTGAGTATATAATAAATGTAAAACTTACCGAGCAGAAAGATGTCTGTTAAATGTATAAACATTTTGTATGTCTGCTAATTACCATCAGGTATATTGAAACCTGTTTAAAGGCTTTTATTAAATACCTTAATTATATTTTAGCATATTCTTTGTGTAACCATTTAACTTTCAACTCCAGCAGTATACTTACAATAGCAATGAATATAAATGGTATTTGTGATCAGCTGCTGGTAATTGTGCATTGCCAGATTAAATCTCACTGTATCAATAAGTTAAATTAGTGTGCTACAGTACTGCAACAGACCTTTTGGCTCAATATATCCATTCTGACCATCAGGTACCCATCTGTTCCAATCGTATTTTCCAGCACATGATATGTAGCTCTCTCTGATAGTTCACGTTATAGGAGTAGAATTAGGCCATTCGGCCCATCGAGTCCACTCTGCCATTCAATCATGACTGATCTCTGCCTACGAATCCCATTTTCCTGCCTTGTCCCCATAACCCTTCACACCCGTTCAAATCAGGAATTAGTCTATCTCTGCCTTAAAAACATCCACTGATGGCCTCCACAGCCCTCTGTGGCAATGAGTTCCACAGATTAACTACCCTCTGACTGAATAAGTTCCTTCTCACCTCCTTTCTAAAAGAGCATCCTTTAATTCTGAGGCTATGACTGGTCCTAGACTATCCCACCAGTGGAAACATCCTTTCCACACCCAATCTATCTAATGCTTTTCATTATTCTGTAAGTTTCAATGAGATTCCCCCCTCAACCTTCTAAACTCCAGCGAGTGGAAGCCCAGTGCCATCAAACGCTCATCATATACTAACCCACTCATTCCTGGAATCATTCTTGTAAACCTCTTCTGGACCCTCTCTGGGGCCAGCGCATCCTTCCTCAGATATGGGGCTCAAAGTTGCTCACAGTACTCCAAATGTGGTCTGACCAGCACCTTATAGAGCCTCGGCATTACATCTCTGTAATGTAATTCTTACATGTGGGGAGAATTTCTACCTCCACCACCCCTCAGGCTGTGCAAAATTCTCCTGATATCCTCCCTAAACTTTGTACATCTTTATCTGCTCTGCCCTGGGTTTCCTTCACTCCAAGTGAAACAAACCAAGCCCATCCAGTCGCTCCTTATGTTTGCAACGCTCCATCCTCGGCAAGAGCCTGGCATCTCCTCGTCATCCTCTCCAGTCCAATCATGTCATTCTGTGGTATTGTATAAACGTTGAAATGTTCTTCATAATTTTTTTTCAAAATCTTATTATTGACCTCCAATTCTGTGCCACAAGCAATAATTACTGAAATAGAAATCTACAGAAGTGGATCTCTTCAGAAAAAAAATTATTTCGTAAAATGGGAAAAATATTTTACTTTCCTTCAAGCAGTATAATAGTCAAGTCAAGAGAGTTTATTGTCATGTGTCCCAGATAGGACAATGAAATTCTTACTTTTGCTTCAGCACAACAGAATATAGTAGGCATGAATATAGAACAGATCAGTGTGTCCATATACCATTATATAAATATATACACACATGAATAAATAAACAGATAAATTGAAAATAAACAGATAATAGTCTATTAATGTTCAGAGTTTTGTTTCATTTGAGTTTAATAGCCTGATGGCTGTGGGGAAGAAGCTGTTTCTGAATCTGGACGTTGCAGTCTTCAGGCTCCTGTACCTTCTACCTGAAGGTAGCAGGGAGATGAGTGTATGGCCAGGATGATGTGGGTCCTTGATGATGATGCCATCCTTTTTGAGGCAGCAGCTGCGATAGATCTCCTCGATGGTAGGGAGGTCAGAGCCGATGATGGACTGGGCAGTGGTTGCGACATTTTGTAGTCTTTTCTGCTCCTGAGCGCTCAAGTTGCCGAACCAAGCCACGATGCAACCGATCAGCATGCTCTCTACCGTGCACCTGTAGAGGTTAGAGAGAGTCCTCCTTGACATGCCGACTCTCCGTAATCTTCTCAGGAAGTAGAAGCGCTGATGTGCTTTCTTTATCATTGCATCAGTGTTCTCGGACCAGGAGAGATCTTCAGAAATATGCACGCCCAGGAATTTGAAGCTCTTGACCCTCCCCACCATCGACCCGTTGATATAAACAGGACTGTGGGTCCCCATCCTACTCCTTCCAAAGTCCACAATCAGTTCCTTGGTTTTGCTGGTGTTGAGGGCCAGGTTATTGTGCTGGCACCATTTGGTCAGTCGGTCGATCTCTCTTCTATACTCTGACTCGTCCCCATCAGTGATACGTCCCACAACAGTGGTGTTGTCAGCGAACTTGATGATGGAGTTCGCACAATGACCGGCTACGCAGTCATGAGTATAGAGTGAGTGCAGCAGGGGGCTGAGCACGCAGCGTTGAGGTGCACCCGTGCTGATTGTTATCGAGGCTGACACATTTCCACCAATAGCAACAGTCTGTGGTATGTGAATGAGGAAGTCGAGGATCCAATTGCAGAGGGATGCGCAGAGACCCAGATCTGAGAGCTTGGTAACCAGCTTGAAGGGAATGATTGCGTTAAATGCCGAGCTGTAATCAATGAATAACAGCCTGACATATGAGTTTTTGTTGTCCAAGTGGTTCAGAGCGGAGTGGAGAGCCAGCGAGATCACATCCACCATTGATCTGTTGTGGCGGTAAGCGAACTGCAGTGGGTCAAGGTTCTTGTCGAGGTAGGAGTTGATTTGCGCCATAATCAACCTCTCAAAGCACTTCATCACCACCGACGTTAGTGCCACTGGTCGATAGTCGTTGAGGCACGTCACCTTGCTCTTCTTGGGCACCGGTATAATTGATGCCCTTTTAAAGCAGGTGGGAACCTCAGACCTCAGAAGTGAGAGGTTGAAAATGTCCGTAAAAACTCCAGCCAGTTGGTCCGCACAGGTTTTTTAGAACACGACCGGGTATACCATCAGGTCCAGGCACTTTTCGAGGGTTCACCCCTCTGAAGGATTTTCTGACGTCGGCCACTGTGACTGAGACTGAAATACCATCCCAGCGAATGGGGGCTCAAGAAGGCACATCAGTGTTCTCCCTATCAAAGCGTGCGTAAAACGCATTGAGCTCATCAGGGAGTGATGTTTCGCCGACATTCGAGCTACCTCCTGATCTTGCCTTGTAGGAGGTGATTGCATTCAGAACCCTGCCACAGGTGACGAACATCTGTCTCATCCTCTAGCTTGGAGCAGAAGTCCCTTTTGGCCTTTTTGATAAATAAAGGAAATTGCAAGCACTTTGAAAGTATTGTGGAAGATCATGTATATTATTTTGTGTTGATTTTCAAATGTTATATTTGTTTTACTTTTCATCTCTAAATTTAAGTTATCCACATAGAAAAAATAATGTCTGAAGAAGGGTTTCGGCCCGAAACGTTACCTATTTCCTTCGCTCCATAGATGCTGCTGCACCCGCTGAGTTTCTCCAGCATTTTTGTGTACCTTAGAAAAAATAATGGATTGTCACTCTCCGTTCCCTTTATGAATAGAGCGCAGGTATACCTGGCTCAATGATCTCCTGTGCTGGATCGTTGCATATTATGATTATCAATAAGGTTTGGTCTGCACCACATTGGGTTAATAATCTCACAAGTGGTCAGCAGTAATTCTACATTTTGCTTGGTTTGTCACCTGTCAGAATTTTAATTACACTTACTAGTGAGTTTAATAAACAGTAGGATCTTGTAAAAAAAAACGTGTCAAGTTGAGTATGGTATTCATTATAAGCAGTGCATGAGTTTAGACTGCATGTTTTGATTTAGGAATAAGCTGTCTTGGTTCTCAAGAGATGCATGTCAAAGAAGGTCATATTAGATAAATTGTATTTTATTTTGTCGTCTTCAGCACCTGTCTTAAAACTGAGATGGCTTAATCCTACACATCAAATCTGTTTAATCTTACAGCACTACAAAGATTTTTTCTTTAATGAAAGCCACCAGTAGCACATGGGATACTTCATGGATTGCAGATAGTTGCGCATATAAGCAATTGCAATCACTTTTTATTCAAGGTGAAAGGCACCACTAGTGGAGAATTTTTAAAAATCAATTTTTCTACTTTATTATTATCTACTACTTAGAATTGATTGAAGCTGGAAACAATGTTTTTCTCAATTTACTCTGCTGCATTGTTTTGCAGGCAGGAGAGATTTTAGTGGGGAAGTATACTGTGGTCAAATATGTATTTTACTTCATTGTTAGAAATTGATTTCATAATTGCAGTGTGGCAAGATACATTCATACCTAGATGCTCATTGTGAAAGTGATCAGAAAAAAATGTTATGCATAATGATTTAGGTGACAACTGTATCAAAATAAAGTGTCTGTAAATGTGACTGGGTATTTAAATTAGAGTTTTCTTTATTGACTGGGCAATACAGTAAAGTGGGCTTCATGGAATTTTATCAGCTATCAATAATCTGCATTTTAAAATAAAAATTGTTTTTCTGTTTAATTTTGATGCATTCTGACAGATTTAAGTTTTTTTTTGTTTTGAACAATTTTCAGTGAGCAAAGAAATATTATACGTATTTGTGATCCTTTACTTTCTCAGATCCCCTCTAAACATCTTACATTTTACCCTAAATCTATGTCCTCTAGTTTTAGATACAAATACTGTGAGGAAAACGCTCTTACTATTTACGCTATGCCACTCATAATTTTGTACACCTCGATCAGATTTCACTCCCAGCTTCCTCTGCTCATACCTTCTCTCCTTATAATTGAAAAACTGTTGTGAATCTTCCGTGCACCTTAGCCAGGGCATCGCATACTTCCTGTAGTGTGCTGGCAACACCTGCACTCATTACTCTGGCTGTTGCCGAATCAATGTTTTATAAAGTTCTACTATAACCTCTCTGCTCTTACATTCCATGCACTCGCTATTGAAAACAAGTATCCCATATGCTGCCTTCATCACCTCATCTACCTGTGCTGCCACCTTCAGGAATTTTTGGACATGTGGTTATATAGCACGGAGACAGGCCTTGCGACCCAACTTGTCCAAGTTGTCTACCTGAGCGAGTCCCATTTCTATGTGTTTGGCCAACATCCTTATAAACCTTTCTATGCGTGTACTGTCAAAATGTATTTGAAACATTGTAGTTGTACCTGCCTCTACAGCTTACAGCATTTTAAACATTGTAGTTGTACCTGCCTCTACAGCTTAGTCTGGCAGCTCAGTCTATATAGCCCTATGTGAAGAAGTTGCACCTTAGATCCCTTTAAATCTTTCTCTCTCATCTTAAACTTCTGTGCTTTTGTTTTAGACTCCCCTACCTTGAAAAAGACTGTGACTGTTTACCTTGTCGATGCCCCACATATTTTATGTACCTCTTGCATACCTTTTATATCTATATAATTAAAAGTCTAATCTTGACCACTTCCTGTTTTTGCTGTATATTGATTTTAGAAAAAACGCTACCACTTACGGCTGTGATTTTTGGCCATCTTACTCCGGCACAGAGAGTCCCCCTCCGCTCATCAGGGCCAGAGGATTTTTCACATCGCTGAAAAATAAAAGACTTATTAATGTTTTAAAAATGTTGAGATTCTCTCTCCTGTCAATCACGCCATGAAGGCCACGTCCCTTCTGGTGAGAGGGGGGAGGGACTATAAAACCTGGAAGTGTGGACGTGGCTTCAAATGGTATGAAACTGCATTTGAATTTGGTGGCCTTACACCCTGCTTGAAGTGGTATGAAACTGCATTTGAATTTGGTGGCCTTTCACCCTGCTTGAAATGGTATGAAACTGCATTTGAATTTGGTGGCCTTGCACCCTGCTTGAAATGGTATGAAACTGCATTTGAATTTGGTGGCCTTGCACCCTGCTTGAAGTGGTATGAAACTGCATTTGAATTTGGTGGCCTTGAACCCTGCTTGAAGTGGTATGAAACTGCATTTAAATTTAATGGCCTTGCACCCTGCTTGAATTGGTATGAAACTGCATTTGAATTTGGTGGCCTTGCAACCTGCTTGAAATGGTATGAAACTGCATTTGAATTTGGTGGCCTTACACCCTGCTTGAAATGGTATGAAACTGCATTTGAATTTGGTGGCCTTGCACCCTGCTTGAAATGGAATTTCAAGGAATAGCCGTGGGGCATTTAGATAGCAGTAAAAGGATTAGTCCAAGTCAGCATAGATTTATGAAAGGAAAATCATGCTTGACTAATCTTCTGGAATTTTTTGAGAATGTGACAAGTAAAATGGATGAAGGGGAGCCAGTGGTAGTGTATCAAGACATTCAGAAAGCCTTTAATAAGGTCCCGCACGGGAGACTGGTGACTAAAATTAGAGCACATGGTATTGGGGGTAAGGTGTTGACGTGGATAGAAAATTGGTTGGCAGATAGGAAGCAAAGAGTAGGAGTGAACGGGTCCTTTTCAGAATGGCAGGCAGTGGCGAGTGGAGTGCCGCAAGGCTCGGTCTTGGGGCCGCAACTGTTTACCATATTAATTAATGATTTGGAAGAGGGAATTAGGAGCAACACTAGCAAGTTTGCGGATGACACAAAGCTGGGTGGCAGTGTGAACTGTGAAGAGGATGTTAGGAGGTTGCAGGGTGACCTGGACAGGTTGAGTGAGTGGGCAGATGCAGTATAATATAGATAAATATGAGGTTATCCACTTTTTTGGTGGTAAAAACAAGGGGGCAGATTATTATGTCAATGGGGTTAGGTTAGGTAAGGGGGAGGTACAGCGAGACCTGGGTGTCCTTGTACACCGGTCACTGCAAGTTGGCGTGCAGGTACAGCAGGCAGTGAAGAAAGCTAATGGAATGTTGGCCTTCATAACAAGAGGATTTCGGTATAGGAGTAAAGAGGTTCTTCTGCAATTGTATAGGGCTCTGGTAAGACCACATCTGGAGTATTGGACAACATCTTGACCACATCTTGTGTACAGTTTTGGTCTCCTAATTTGAGGAAGGACATCCTTGTGATTGAGGCACTGCAGCGTAGGTTCACGAGATTGATCCCTGGAATGGCGGGACTGTCATATGAGGAAAGATTGAAAAGACCAGGCTTGCATTCACTGGAGTTTAGAAGAATGAAGGGGGATCTTATAGAAACATATACAATTATAAAAGGACTGGACATGCTAGATGCAGGAAAAATGTTCCCAATGTTGGGCGAGTCCAGAACCAGGGGCCATAGTCTTAGAATAAAGGGGAGGCCATTTAAGACTGAGGTGAGAAAAAACGTTTTCACCCAGAGAGTTGTGAATTTGTGGAATTCCCTGCCACAGAGGGCAGTGGAGGCCAAATCACTGGATGGATTTAAGAGAGTTAGATAGAGCTCTAGGGTCTAGTGGAATCAAGGGATATGGGGAGAAGGCAGGCACGGGTTATTGATTGGGGACGATCAGTCATGATCACAATGAATGGCGGTGCTGGCTCGAAGGGCCGAATAGCCTCCTCCTGCGCCTATTTTCTATGTTTCTATGACTCAACTGCCAGCCCACCAGCCGTGAGTGAGTGAGCTGCCAGCACACCAGGCTTGAGTGACTGAGCTGGAAGCTCAAGAATCCATTCGGCCCACAACGTCCATACTAGCGCCCCAGAAAGCCCCCCCCCCCCCCCCCAATAACTTTTCAATAACTTCATACCATTGATAGTAGACTCACAGGCACACTTGAACTCTTTTGATTTGTGAATTTGGCAGATTTATTTGTTATTGTATCACACAGCTGGAAATGAACTGCAGTACTTATATTATAAGCTAGCTAAGAAAATATCTGGTGTGTGTTAGAACTGTTACGACATCAAATAGATTGCTTATTGGTTTATTAACATGATCATTTTGGAGGGGCATGGTTACCACCAGACAGCTTTCAAAGTAAAGCCAAAGTCATGTCTAGAAATGTGGATTTATTTTATGGTGCTATCCAAAGCTGCATTCAGTGGCCACCCAACTTGAACCTGATAGTACCTGACTATGTGTTTGCTTTAGGTTGCATTAGCTGCATTTGAAATATTTGAGTTTAGTTTGGTGTTGCGTTATGCTGGTGAAGCGATCGCCATCGCCCAACACCTCCGCTCGGTTCGCAATAACCAACCTATGGCCTCAATAGGCCCGACTATGGGTGGACATGGGGATGGGGACTGGACTTTGTGCCTTCCTTCACAGTGGGAACCATTGTGGGGGGATGTTTTAATGTTTTAATGTTAAACTTCTTTAATGCTATGTTGTATTTTTATTAGTGTGCTGCAAGGACATCTGAATTTCCCCTGAATAAGGGGATTAATAAAGTAAAAATCAATCAATCGATCTCCCGGTGGCTCCGCACTTCAACTCCCCCTCCCATTCTGAATCCGACCTTTCTGTCCTGGGCCTCCTCCATGACCAGGCCCATCGTAAGGCCCATCGTAAATTGGAGGAGCAGCACCTCATATTTTGCTTGGGTAGTTTACACATTGACTTCTCCCATTTCAGGTTGTCCCTGTTTTCTCCCTCTTTCCCCTCCCCTTCCCAGCTCTCCGACAGCCCACTCTCTCCGCCTCTTCCTTTCTTCTTCCTGCCCCCCCCCCCCCCCCCCACCCCTACCCCCACATCAGTCTGAAGAAGGGTCTCGACCCGAAACATCACCTATTTCCTTCACTCCATAGATGCAGCCTCACCCGCTGAGTTTCTCCAGCATTTTTGTCTACCAGCCATCAAATTGGTGTGCTTTATTATGTTTTCATTAATGATATCAATTATTACTATTGCACACAGCTTTTCTGTTTAATTGGATTCGAGCAATGTCTGGGAAATTGACATTCTCACAAGAAACTAGCTACTAAAGGCATTCTAACACCTGGCATTTATATGGGAAAATATGTATTTGCAGTTCTAGATTCTTTCCCATTTTGCAAGACTATGTAGTTAAAGAAGTACATTTCTCGGTTTATTCGTTTTTAAAAAAAGTGATAATTCTCGGTTCTATCATGCACAGTTGTTGTTCATGTTGTGCAAATTTGCAAGTTAAAGTTGGATGTTTCTGTTTTAAGAGTCAAACATTCAAATAAAACCAAGAGAAAATAACCTTGAGAGGAACTTTTTTTTCTCGAACCGAGTCAGTACTTTTACAAAAACTAGGTAAACATTGGATCATCTGTTGCATATCTTGTGAGAATATTTTCAGAATAACTGTGTAACTGGACAGAAAGGAGGGGCCCTGAAGGAATGATAGGTGAATTTAAATTTGCATAGCCAATGGAGTGTGCATGCAGTTGCTGTAAGGTGAGGTTGGTGCAGGTGTCTGGAGAAAGCCACAGGGAAACATTAGGAATCAGTGACATCACTTTGATCGTCAGGCAGCACAATATTTACTGACTCTGTTTGGCACATGCTTGTGTTTATTTTCTAAAATGGAATGTCTTCATCATAATGAGAGAGCAAGTTTGATTAAAATGTGACATAATTAGTTTGGTATTAAATATGGTCTGAACATATATTATGTATTTGGAGAAAAGAAAATATGCCATTCTTTAAGTGGAGGACTATGTTACAGAAGTTCTGTCCTCTGCAATTTAAAAGAAACTTGGCTCGGTACTTCATAGTATTCCAAATCCTATTGCATTATATTTAGTACTTTTTATTGCTAGTTATTTATCATTTTATCTCTTTAGTTACCCTATATGTGATGTGTCTCTGAGAGAGAAAACCTTACAACTTGTTATCAGCATAGTGTTGCTCATAATTAAATATTTGTCCCCTAAAATCTCATCTCATCTCGACTGGGCATATGCTGATTTAATTTGGAGTTCAGATTTCACTATTGATCAAATATTAAATTATTTTTCATTGATGAATGGTATTTCTTTGAACAAAATAAAATGGCAAATATATATGCTCACCCCCCCTTAAGACACAAATTTCTTCAAGTAAGAGGACAGTAAATTTATTTTATTTTTTCTGTATTGTTTCTGTAGAACACGATCAAAACTGGAATATTAATTGTAGAAATGATTCTTCAGCTTAGCACTAGTAAAATGCAGCATGATCAGATGTGCCTTCTGTAAACCAATAAATGCTTTGGCTTGTGTTCAAAGATTACATCATTTAAAAGAGTAAAACTGTTCTTCAATTTGCCATGCATTATTCATGCACACAAGTTGCTTTGTTATTCTTCCTCACCATTTATCGTATGAATTATTTCATAATTTCCCCCCCCAGGACTATACTGCAGAGATATTGCAGATCCATCAACTGCACTTAAGCAGTAGGTATCCAATCCTGTCTAACAACAGTGGCCATCGCAATTGCTGTCTTTGTAAATTTGCACTTCTGATGAATCATTTCTTTGTCCCAAGATGAGCTTTTTTATGAGCAGCTGTCATGTTATAGTTCTTGGCCTGCCTGAGACCTCATCTGCTTGACATTTAGAGATGACCAATTCCAAGTTAAGACAGGTTTGGTGATTGGAAGCATTCATAGGTGCATCACTGTTTTTGAACAGTCTTTATCCACGAAAAAACTAGCTCCAAAATGTTCACTGCCTGGCCTTGACAGAAACTGTCTACTGCAGCAAGACCATTATTTATTATCTATCTCGTATGATTACCATGGGAAAAATGATAGATTCATAATTCCAAATTTTGTTGAAAAACAATGCTATCTCTATAATAGTATGAGAAAAAGAAGCAGGAGTTGGCCGCTCGTGTTTGTTCTGCCATTCAGTAAGATCCTGGCTGTTCTGCTGCTGCTCAATTAACCTCACATTTTTTAATTCCCAAAACTATAAAAATCCATTTATCTCTTTCTTGTATAAATGCAATGACTAATCCTCCATGGTAGATTCATGACCCACCATGTCCCGGTCCTGAGCGATTGACCCCTTATTCTGAGATGCTAAATTCTAGTTCAAAACACTCCAGGCAGAATTTTGTATAATTCAATTTTTTAAATAATTATCCTAAATTTAGTATGTATAAACTAGTCTGCTGAATCTCCTTGAAATTGACAACTCCCCCCCCCCACCTAAAAATCTCAATAACGTTGTATTAATAGCCTGAAGTTTCAATTATTGAGTTAAAAATGCATGTAAGCTCTTTTAGAATATGAATTTTAGAGCAAGTTGTAGTTTGCAGAGGTATCTGGTGGGGTTTTTCGTTTAACAATAATGTGTATGATATGTAAATATGTAAGGGCAAGCATGAGGACCATTCAACTCCCATTGTTTGGATTTTCAAAGTTAAATCACTGGATGGATTTAAGAGAGAGTTAGATAGAGCTCTAGGGGCTAGTGGAATCAAGGGATATGGGAACGGGTTATTCAACGGGCAGGCACGGGTTATTGATTGGGGACGATCAGCCATGATCACAATGAATGGCTGGCTCGAAGGGCCAAATGGCCTCCTCCTGCACTTATTTTCTATGTTTCTAATATTTAAACCTAAATGAATCTGGCAAAAAATTTCTATTGATTTAGTTTATGTAGAAATGCTCCAATCGAAATGCTCAATTCAAATCAGTTCAATGTAATGTCCAATTCATTATTTAATTCAGAAGGCATTGGTTGATAAGTAAATGGACACTGGCAGAAAAATAGACTATTGTCATATGCTGATTTGTGGTTATATGGAAATCGTAAACCCAGAAAAATATTTTTGGTGAAATAGTTTAACTGTTACAGTTCAATGCAAGTTGTGGGTTAACTACATTCAGTGCAATAAAATAGTAATAGTAAGCCACCTGGCCCCTCAACTCTGCCCTGCCATTCATTCTAATCCTACCTGAACTGCCCCAACCTCAATTTCTCATCATTGCCAATTCCATATAGCCCTTGCTTCCACTATTTTCTGTGTAGAACATCCCAGAGATTTACCATATCTGCAAGAAGAAATTCCAATGGTGCCCCTTATCTTGTAACTATGTCCCTTCATTGAATTCCCCAATTCCTCACAATCCCTCCAACTCTGCCCCATCTCCTCCCAAGATGAAGATTTCCATATGAGGACAAATGTGGCTTCTCCCCAGTTGTCATAGATGGATCCCTTAAAAGCATCTCGTCTGTATCCGGAGTTCTGCTCTCACTTCCTCTATCCAGACATAACAAGGACAGAGTTCCCCAAGTCCTTTGCTTTCACCCCACCGTCCTCCGCAACCAAAACATCATCTTCCGACATTTCCGTCACCTCAAATGTGATCCCACCATTCATCACATCTTCCCATCTCCATCCTTTTCCGTCTTCCGCAGAGACTACTCCCTTCGGAACTCCTTGGTTTACTCATGCCTTCCCACCCAAATCACCCCCTCCACAGGTACTTTCCCCTTGACTCCATCCTGAGACCCTGACAGTCCTTCCAGGTGAGACAGAAGTTCACATGCACCTCTTCTAACCTCATCTACGGTATCCGATGTTCCCAATGTATGCTCCTGTACATTGGTGAAACAAAGCATAGACTTGACGACCATTTCGCTAAACACTTGCGTTTGGTCCGCCAAGGCCTACTGGATCTCGCGGTAGCTAACCACTTTAACTCCCCTTCCCATTCCCATACTGACCTTTCTGCCCTGGGCCTCCTCCATTCAGGGCTCAAAATTAGCGGTTGCCCGGGTGCCATTGACCACAGAAAGTGCCCCCGGGCAACCTAAACGGCGACTCATTTTGCCCGGCTGGCACCCAAATACTGGTTTATACCGGTAGACGCAAAAAACTGCAGTAACACCGCGGGTCAGGCAGCATCTCCGGCGAATAGGAACTGACGTTTCGGGTCGGCGGCTGTATTCCTCTAGTATCTTTGATTGCGGGGCAAAGATACTGGGTGCGGGGTGATGAAGGGTCGGGGCGAATGACGGGCCCCGAACAGCGGCAACAGCGGCCGCGACAGCGGCTCCACCGCCTCCTCCTCCCGCACCCCACCCGGCGGAAGGAGGCCTCCCTCTCCCTCCCTCCCCCCCCCCCCGGCCTCGGCGTGTGGGAGGGGTTGTTTTGAAAGCGCCTTTTGCGGATTTACCATCAGCGGCTCCTATCGCCCTGATAACGGT
Source organism: Malacoraja senta (assembly GCA_038087875.1). NCBI lineage: Eukaryota > Metazoa > Chordata > Chondrichthyes > Rajiformes > Rajidae > Malacoraja > Malacoraja senta. Next base: position 31,554,538 of record CM075980.1, read on the forward strand.
CGCTGCTTGCAACTCCGCTAACGGCGCTTTCAAACCAACCCCTCTCGCACGCCGAGGCCGGGAGGAGGGGGGGGGGGGGAGGGAGAGGGAGGTCTCCTTCCGCCGTCTGAAGCAGCTGCACCAAAGATCCTACAGCTATAGGATCTTTGAGCTGCACCGCTCGGCCCCGCACCTTCCTGTTGGCTGGCGGAGGCGGTGGCGAGGAGGCGGCGGCACTTTGGCGTTGGACATGAACGGCCAAGGCAGCGGGGCGATGTTGTCCGAGGAGCGCTGACCTTCCTTCCTCCCCACCTCCTCTGCCCCTCCATCCCTTCTCTCTCTCTCACTCTTGTACGCCCCCCTCCACCCCTCGTACCCTGGGACCCCTCCTCTCCATCCCGCACTGATCCCCATTCCCTCCTCTATTCAGTCCTCACTGACATCCCCTGTGCTCCCCTCCCCATCTACCACCCCCCCCCACCCCAATCTATTCATCACCCTACCCACCTCGCATTGATCCATCCTACACTGGTCCCCCAATTCATCCTGTACTGACCCCCCCTTCCCATCCATCCTGCACTTCTCCCCCCATTCATCCTGTACTGACCCACCCTCCATTTACCCTGCACCAATCCCCCCATCCATCCTGTAGTGATCTTCCCATTCATCTTTTACTGATCCCCCATTCATCCTGTACTGATCCCCATTCATCCTGCAGTGAACTCCCATTCATCCTGCATAGACACTCCGATCCACACTGTCCTGACCCCCCCCCCCCCATTCATCCTGTACTGATCCCCCCCATTCATCCTGTGCTGACCCCCCCCCATCCATCCTGTACTAATTCACCTGCCTCAATCCATCCATTCCACACCGATTGCCTTCTCAACCCCCCCCCCCCCCCGCCATCTATCCAGCCCGCACTGATTCACACACACCCTGACCCTATTGTGCTTCATGGTCTTCAGAGCGAACATTGATTATGTTTGATAACAGAATGTAATCAAATGTGTTTTAGTTCCCAATGTTATTATTTGTTTTGACACCTTTAAACATATTACCAAAAGAACATATGCTGCAGTTATGTCCTTTGGCCATCTCTTGTCAGTTAGTGTAATGTTTAACCTGTCAGATGGGTCAGTTAGTCGGTTTTAACAGCTATTATCATAAAATGCCTTTAGAAATTTCCTTGCAACCTGTATATTTTGTTATGGATAAATTATGTGGGAAGCCAGAGTGTTTCTGTGCCAATAGCAATAACGACCCATGCTATGGCCATGTCATGGTAATTTTCGGTCCTTCACAGAAAACATGCTTGCATCAATCTGGTGGACGGTGACATCGGGAACTCTCGCGGGTCCCTGGTGGGAGACCGCTTTTCGGGGCTTCCGCAACGGCAATTTCTCCCGCCCGAGTTGCGGGGTTGTGGATGACCTGGAGCGTGGCCTTACATCGCCCCGCGCGGCTTTAATGGCCGCAGGACTTGCTAGCGCCCGCCGGGGGCTCCAACATCAAGACCCGGAGCGTGGCCTTGCATCGCCCGGCGCGGCTTTAATGGCCGCGGGACTTACCATCGCCCGCTGGGGGCTTTGACTCTGACATCGGGAGGAGAATGAGGAGTGCAGGGGAGAGATAAGACTTTGCCTTCCATCACAGTGAGGAGATTCGCTGTGATGGATGTTTGTGTAAATTGTGTTGTGTCTTGGTTCTTTTTTCTTGTGTGTATGACTGCAGAAACCAAATTTCATTTGAACCTCAATGAGGTTCAAATGACAACAAATAAATTGTATCATTGTATCATCTGTAGTGTGTATGGTTAAGCATATATGTTACCATGGTCCAGGATTTATTGACGCAGGTTGATCATATGCTGAATAATCCAACCACATTTTTGTTTGGAAGTGGAAAGAACTAATAGAAATTGCATTAATTGCAATGTGTAAAAAGAGTTGAGATATTGTATTATAATTTTGCTGCATGTCATTGTGGTATATATCATGTCTTGATTGGTGAATATGTTTAGTTTGTGAGTTATTTGAAGCAGAAATAATATGTGAATGTAGACAAAAGTGCTGGAGAAACTCAGCGGATGCGGCAGCATCTAAGGAGCGAAGGAAATAGGCAACGTTTCGGGCCAAAACCCTTCTTCAGACTGATGGGTTTCGGCCTGAAACGTTGCCTATTTCCTTCGCTCCATAGATGCTGCTGCACCCGCTGAGTTTCTCCAGCACTTTTGTCAACCTTCGATTTTCCAGCATCTGCAGTTCCTTCTTGAACATAATATGTGAATGCTTCATTGAGCATAATTCCGACTGGTAACTACGCACTTCGTCCGAGCACATTATCGCACGCGTCATGCAAACTGTCTTCAATGACCATCTAAACTGTCATTTGGCAACCTAAAAAGCTGTCAAGGTTGCCCGGCTGGCAACAGGGAAAAAAAGTTAAAGCGAGAGCCCTGCCATTGCCAGTGGAACAACACACAAATTGTAGAAAAAGCACCTCATATTTTGCTTGGGTAGCTTACAACCCAGTGGTATGAATGTTGAATCTTCAATTTTTGGGTAACTGGCTACAAACATCTCCCTCCCGCACCTCTAAAAAATCCATTAACACAGATCCACAGTTCTCAACAATGTATCCCACTTGGGCTCACACCGTTTCTAACTAACAATCAGCCGATCAGGGTACCTTCTTGTCTGAGGTCACGTGTTGCTGGCCACAATTTGTCCTGTTTTTTTCTCACTTCCGGTCGCCCCCCATTATAATCAGTCTGAGGAAGAGTCAACCAAAATATCATCTATCCTTTTTTTCCAGAGACGTTGCCTGACCTGCTGAGTTAGTGTCATTCAAACCTCTCCCACTGGTGGAAATATCTCGGCATCTATCCTGTAATGTCCCCAACTGTAAGATCACTCCACCTAGTTTTAAACTCTAAACTCAAACTCTTTTAGCCATGTGATGAGAAAACAGTTTCATCCCAGGAATTAGCCTGGTGAATTTCTTCAGGACTGCCTTCAATCCTGGTATATCCTTTCACAAGCAAGGGGACTAAAACTGTACATAGTACTCCAAATGCAGCCTCGGCAACACCTGTACAATTGTAACAACAGATCCCCATCTCCCAGTGTACTGTACAAGCATGTTTTTTTTAATGTTTCATACACAAGAACATGTACATTTTTCAGAACTCCACTCATTTGCAAACTCCCTCCATTTAGATATTAGATTGTCTTTTGATTCCAACTTCTAAAATCACATCATATTCACTTACATTACATTACATTTGCAGGTTTTGGACCACTCACTCAACCTATCCATATCGTCTTGTCGAGTTAAAAAATCCTCATGCATTCCCACCTGTTTTCATGTCATCAGCAAATTTGGAGGAAAATGCAGATGCAAGTTATCCAAGTAATTTACACAAAACACCAATAATCTGGTATCTGATTGTATGGAAATCCTAATGGTTCCGCAACTGACTCACCAAGGCCCCATTTCCCATTCTTTTTAAACTCATTGCGGCATGATTTTCCCACGTTTCCTTTAAATCCCCTGGGGGCCATGTTGATCCTCTTCCCTTTTAACATTGTCAAGGCTCTGTTTCACAACTGGGTCTGTTTGAGGAACAGCACCTCATATTTAGCTTGGGCAGCTTATAAGCGAACGGTATGAAAATAGATTTCTCTAATTCCAAGTAAACCTTGTATCCCCACTTTCTGCGTCCCTCCCCCACCCAAGTCGGTGTACCAGTTTCAAACTTGCCTTGTTGAGTCAGATTGTCTGTAACTCATTTTCACATAGCCCACAGCTAACAATTGTCTGGTTCCTTTATCATCGTCACTTTTTTTTTGCATATCTTTCATTTATTTGTTCTACATCTCTTGTTTCGCTTTCCCCTGAATCTCAGTCTGAAGAAGGGTCTCGACCCGAAACATCACCTATTACTTTTCTCAAGAGATACTGTCTGACTCGCTGAGTTACTCTAGCTTTTTGTGTCTATCCTCTGTTTCTCTTTAGGTACACATTTTGTGTACCTTCGATTTTCCAGCATCTGCAGTTCCTTCTTTAACACTCTGTTTCTCTTTGTTCCTTTAAACTCACCAGGAATCCCTTTTCTGTTTTCTACACTTTATGGAAAGTGTGGGATCCTGTTTCTTGATCCACCTTTAATTTCACTGTGCCCCTATTTCCCTTACTCCTTTTAAATTCAGTAGCACCTCTGTTTCACTGGCTTCCTGTAAACTTGCACCGTTTGCTAGAAAATGTATTGCACTACAAACGTTTTTAAATGGTGATTTTAAAGTGTGCTGGTGGCTGAATAGAAGTAATAATCATGGGCCGCGGAGCCGGGGGAGGCTGCAGCCCCTCCACTTTTTTGGCGAGACTTCATAACCCGGAATTATCCGGTCCGCAGGCGTATTTTTTCTCTTCCTCTGAGGACTTCCGACACCCAGAATCTCAGAACAAGTGCACAGTGAGCGCGGCAAAACCACGACCAGCCGTGGCGGGAACCGACTGCCCCCCCTAAAACCCTCCCTCCCCTCCGCTCAACGGCCAATCACAGCGCGGTCCACAGTCGAGATACGGGGCAGTGAACGAAGAGCCGTGATTAGCCGCCGAGCGGAAGGGAGAGTGGGCCTCGAGAGAGAAACAAAGAGAGAGAGAGAGAGAGAGTCGATCCCGAGAGAGAGAGTCGGTCCCGAGAGAGAGAGAGAGAGAGAGAGAGTCGGCCCGAGAGGGAGGGAGAGAGAGAGAGAGAGAGAGAGAGAGAGAGGGGGGGGGGGATATATCACCCCACTTTTTGAGTTAGGGGATGGCCTGTATTATCCCCCAGTATTTGGAGGTTGAGCAACAGCAACAAATAATAATTGTGCCACCCTCTCCCCGCTCGGTCGCTCCGCTCCCTCACCGGGTATCCCTGAGGCCGATGATCAGTGATCGCTCAGCCCCCCCCCCACTTTCAAAAATGTTCCGCGGCCCCTGATAATGTTGTGGAAAATTTGTTAGTCCTGCACCACCAAAATCCCAAGTGCTGGACGATCAATTTTATCACGTATAGATAGTAAATAATTGTGCACCAAGAACTGATCCTTGTAACTCCACTGTTCTACATTTTTGTAGCCTGATAAGGATTTGGTTGTTCTGACTCATTATCTTCTTTGTGATAACCAGTCTTCATTGCATATTAACATACTCCCCTCAATACCGTGAGTCATCTAATTTAAATCCATTCGCAAGTACAACAATGTGTTAAATCAGCTTGTTTTTTTTTGTTTCATGCACAAGAACATGTAAATGTTTCTGGACTTCACTTATCCTGAAGTGCTTCACTAGAATAGTAAGCAGTACATTTCTTGAGATAAATAATCAAAAGCAAGTTTTCGTCACTGTTTATACAAAAAGACCATCCTTATAATAATTCTGCATTATGCACTTCAGTTGCTTCCCACAAGTTCCACATTCCAACTACGCAAAATAAAGACAATTCTCATGAATATCTTTTGGGATTTATAATTGGCATTACCTGGTGTGTTTATCAAGACTTTCCCATGGAGGTACTATTTGTATCCTGCTTATTTTGGGCCTTTTGTGGACCATTTGTTCTCCATTCAAATGGGAAACATATTTATCTCCACCCTCCATCATATCAAATATTGTCATGTTATGAAATGAGATTCAAGATCAACAGGTTTTGATAACTTGTCATATCTTGTGATAACTTTTTTTCTGGAAAGATATATTTTCTCTTTATTAAAACAAAGACTGCAAGCCTGATCTTTCCTCTAGAGTTTGAACTCAATTTTAAGATTGATCAAGAAATTATTTTTGCACTCTTTTCAATTCTTCTATATGCTTCTATATATGAGGGCTAGTATTGCTCAGACCACATCCAGTGTAGCCAAATCAAAGTCTATATAGGTTTCATGTAATTCCTCTGCTATCTAATTCTTTACCACAAGAAATTAACCCACTGCTTTGTTTAAGGGCCTTGATTGGTTCATAACTTAACTGCATATCCATTTTAAACATCTTTTAGTATTTTGTTGGATTTTGTCGAAATCCTGCTTTGCACTAATTATGTCCTATTTTAATGCCATCAGCGGAGTTTGAAATTGTACTTTCAATATGAATAAGTAATAATGAACAACAACATTCCCAGCACTGATCTTTGTGGATCACCACTAATCACTAAACTTAGTGTCTAATCGCTATTTTCTCCTTAGTAAACAGCTTGCTATCCATTCAGCTACTTGTCCTCTGACTCCACGCATTATGATTTTAATCTTGGTCTAATATGCACAACCTTATCAAAGATCTTCTTAAAATCCAAGTATTAAAAATGTATTGCATTACTGGGAATTTTATGGGGTGGGGCTAGAAGGTCGTTCACAGTATTCAAGGAGGCTGATTAAACATCACCTTCCCTTTGAAAATCCATTCCTATTATTCTTTGTTACTTTGTCTGTTATTATATGTTTTACTATTACAGTTTACTATTACAGAAGGATGAAGATATATTTTACTGGGCTGAAGATATGATCTTTTCTGATGTTAATTAATTATCTTCCCATTTTTAAGCATATTTTTATGTATTTGTTTTCTTGTAATATCGTATATCGTATTGCATTACCTTTACACAAGCACTCACATACATTCTTCCACATGACCCTCCCTAGTAAATAATGTGGCAAAGTAATTATTTGATACGATATGATATGACAGAACTTTATTTATCACAGGAGGGAAATTGGTCTGCCAACATGAAACATGAAATTAAAGTGATGAGTGGGAGTCCAGGATTGGGAATGTGCAAAGCACCAGCCATATCATTACCACCACCTGATGATTTGATTCTATGCTTCCCATTCTGATCCTCTCCTTATCCTGCCTCCAACTATTTCTAGTTCTTTGTCAGTATTTTCCAGTTTATTTTTCCAAGTTCCGTCCTCGTACGCAATTATTTTGCAATTCATCACCCTGTACAATCTGGTAACAATGTGGGATGAAGTTACTTATAAAAAAATCTAATTACTGATCATCTAAAGATCTTGGTTAAAGGTCCAGCAATATATGTCCAAAGCTGTAGCAGTTAGGAAATTTACAATCAGCAAATTGAGGAAATGGATAAACAAGTCATTATCCATAAATGAGTAATTATCCACACACAGAAATAACACCTAGATAGTCCACATCCCAATAGTATGAACATTGAATTTTCCAATTTTAGGGAACTGTCAGCTCCAGTGTGTTCACCCACCCCCAATCTATGGTGATGTTGTCTGCGAAGTTGTAGATTGAGTTGGATTGGTATTTGGCTGCGCAGTTGTGTGTCAGGAGTATAGCAGGGAGCTGAGAATGCATCCTTGTGGGCAGCCAATGTTGAGAATTAACATAGAGAATGATTTGTCACCTATTCTCACTGATTGTGGTCAGTTGGTCAGGAAGTCGAGGATCCAGTTGCAGTGGGGAGCGCTGACTCCAATTTCTGTGAGTTTGTAGATGGGCTTGGTTGGGATAATGGTATTGAAAGCAAAGCTATAGCTGATGAATAGGAGTCTGACATAGGTGTCCTTCTTATCCAGGTGTTCCAGGGATGAGTGTATGGTCAGGAACATGGCATTAGCCGTGGAGCTGTAGTGGCGTTAGGCAAATTGCAGTGGATCAAGGCTGGTTGTTCGGTTGTTCGGCTTATAACCAGCCACTCAAAGCACTTTGTGATGGTAGACATCAAGGTCACTGAATGGTGGCGTCAAGACATGAGATCTTGCTTTTAGTTTAGTATAGTTTATTATTGTCATGAGGTACAGTGAAAAGTTTTGTGTTGCGTGCTATCCAGTCAGCAAAAAGACTATACATGAATACAATTAAACCATTCACATTGTACAGATACGTGATAATGGGAATAATGTTTAGTGCAAGATAAAGTCTAATGAAGTCCGATTAAAGATAGTCCAAGGGTCTTCATTGAGGTAGATGGTAGGTCAGGGCTGCTCTCTAGTTGATGATAGAATGGTGCAGTTGCCTGATAACAGCTGGGAAGAAACTGTACCTGAATCTGGAGGTATGCATTTTCACACTTTTGTACCTCTTGCCTGATGGGAGAGGGGAGAAGAAAGTGACCGAAAGACTTGTCCTTGATTGTGCTGGGGCCTTACCGCGTAAAATGTAAATGGAGTCAATGGAAAGGAGGTTGTTTTGTGTAATGGTCCACAACTCTGCAATATCTCGGATGGAGCTTTTCCCAAACTTTGCTGTGATGCATATTGATAAAATACTTTCCACGGCACATCTGTAGAAGTTGGTGAGTGGTGTTGGGGGCAAGCAAACTTCTTAAGCCTTCTAAGGAAGTAGAGGCATTGGTGTGCTTTCTTGGCCATTGGTTCGATATGACACTGGGATGATTCCAAACTTCTTGAAGCAGGTGGGTACCTCAGAACGGAGTAGGGAGAAGTTAAAGATGTCCATGAATACTCCGGTTAGTTGGTCCGCGCAATTCCTAAGGATGCGGCCAGGGAATCAATCTGGGCCAGTCCCTCGGGAAGGCCGATCTTACTTCCGCCACGATGACCATGGGAACAGGTACACTCAAGTCCGACGCAACGGATGTCATCTCCCTGTTTGCCTTCTGCTCAACACAGGCATGGAATGCATTAGATTCATCAGGAAGGGCCACACTATCGCTAGGATGCTGCCTGACTTTGCTTTGTAGCCAGTTATAGAATTCAGGTCTTGCCACAGTTGGTGGGTATCCGAGTAGTTATGCTGGGACTCACGTTTGTGCCAGCATAACCACTGGTTATTGTTTCTTGGCATTCCTGGTGCCTTTGTGAAGATCGTAGCTGGATTTCTTGTACCACGCGATCGTTTGACTTGTTTGCAGTGGTTTTATTCTTTACCTGGGAATGGACCACAAGGTTCATCCATGGTTTCTGTTTGGGGAACAATCAGATTGTCATCTTTGGTGCACGTTCCTCTACGCACTTACTGATGAAGTCTGTCACGGCAGTGGCGTACTCATTTAGGTTGGCTGCAGATCGAGTAGGATGTCATCCGTTTCCGCAGACCAGCAATGAATGGCTTTCTGTGATCCGTCTCCTGTCTTCCCATATCCCTCAACTTCACATCGCTCCGTCTGTCCCCCTCCCGTGCTTGGTTCCATCCACCCACTGTCCACACATTTAACATACCAGATCCTCTTCCCCCCTCCCCCCCTATCTAGTTCTAGCTTCATGTGCCCTTTATCTCTCCCTTTTTATTCCCATTATCACCTTCCTTACTTGCTTGTTGTGATAAATAAGTAAATTTGATTAGTTTATTGTCATATACACCAGTGTGAAATTAAACTCACGAATCCTATGGGGTAACATGATAATATATACAACATTAAGTATAACCACTGTTGCAAAACAGCAGAATTGCCAAGACTGTTGTGCAATGATGACCATGCATTTACGAGATTACTATAAAAGACCATAATTTAGGACTAAAAACCTGCAACCCACATCTGCTGTGGCCTGTATGTTAAACTAGAACCACAGCAATGTTGTTGACTCATGACTCTGAAGTGGCCAGAACACTACAAAATTAGCACCAGCAGCACTATAACTGTTCAGATGACTTATCACCAATTTCCCAAAGAGAAGTATTAGACTAGATTATCCAAATTGAGATTTGAACATCACTCATTGAGAATCTGCAGCTCACAGCTGGTTAACGGGAACACTGGGTGATGTTTCTCAGTTGTGCCCTTTATTGATTTGGCTGCATTATATGTCACTCCACTGCAAATAAGGATGCAACTGAGAAATGTCACCAAGATTTTCCATGTCAGTCAGCAGGTAGGAAGGGTATTTATCAAGAAAAATCTTGGAGACATCTGTACTTTTTAAAAATTGTACAAATATGTACAACGCTGTATTTGCTTTCTCCAATTCCAGACACCACCCTTCCTCTGTTACCCTTCACTTCCACCATCCTAGTCTCAGTGTAAGCTAGAGATCGCATTCCTTCTCAGGATTCACCCAGTCTGGGATCTCCCAATACCTGGAGGTTTAGGTGTGTTGAAAAATCATGGTGTAGTCAGGATGGCTGAAGTAGGAGGCTATGCACTGACACATAGACCAGGATATTGTGAGCACAACACAAAGCACTGGAGTACTCAGCGGGTCAGGCAACATCTCTGGAGGGGATGGATAAGTAATGTTTTGGATCGGGATCATTCTTCAGAGTCTAGAAGTTACTGAGTTACTTCGTCGCTTTGTGTTTTGCTCAAGACTCCAGCATCTATTGTTCCTTGTGTCTCCATATTAAGGTCACAGTCGTGCAGTGCCGGGCTGGTGACAGCAGGCAGAAGGTTGGCATTTTGGCAATCACTCAATTGGGCCACTTTTTCAAAGTAAAACAAAGGCAAGTCCCTGTAGACCTTGGGAATTATTGGTTGCTTAAGATTAGATCTTTCTAATGTAAGTGAACGTTGGCACAGATTCACAGCACTGTGGTCAATATAAAGTGTTTATAGTAGATTGTCACTCAAGAAGCATGAATTATACTCTCCAGCATATTCCTTTGTGTATATGCAAGCATATAAAAACAATAGCTCGATTAAGGGATTGCAGAGTGTAACATGTTATACATTTGTTACACTCTTTTAAGTGCCATGTATGTATGAATAATTTATCAGATGGGGAAAGGAAAATGGATGGCTTGTTTGGTCAGCTTGGAAAGAAGAAATGGTCTATGATACTTAAAGCATCTTAATTTATCAATTATCTGCACTGAGATTGCTATTTTTTTTAAATCTTTCTCATTATGATATTAACTGAAACTAATGGTAAAGTTCATTTGGGATTTGTAAAATACTAATATCTTCTCTTAAGTAACTTTTAATCTAGTTTTAATTGCACAGATATTTCACAAATGTAAGTTCCAGTTAATATGAGGTTGTCTTCAAAGCTTGTTTCAGTCTGCCAATTCCTGGTAATTTATTTGTGTGTAAGCTTGGCTGATTATGCTTTTGCTTTATTTGTGAAAGTCCATGCTTAAATATAAATAAAAACACTACAAATAAAATATATAAAACCATATTGGAGAGGATTTCCTTTCATGAATAACCAACATTGGCAGATGATGTAGACTGAATAGAATATAGCATTATTAGATGAAGTGGATGAAACAAGATAAAACAAGCTGTGCAGTCTTTCAGAAAGCTTTGCTCTCCAAGTTGTGTATGTTTGATGATGATGTTATATGAAGATAACTGATATTTATTGTATAATTTTACTTTACGCTTCAGTTTATCTTAGTGATTTTATCCAAACGGAAATGTAAGATGGCAACGTTTTGTATTTAACAGTGTGATTTGATGCAAACTTTGTTAAAGGGAAGTGAATTGGGGCAGTCAGGATGATGATTGAAGAATAGACTAGAGTGTCAAGGAGGAATGGTCACTGCACAATGCCTAACGTGAAAGGAAGGAGCAAACAATGTATGTTGCTTGTGGTGTCTGATGATTTTGGGATGTGGTGGAAGAAGTGGGGAGAGACGTGCAGGGCAGCATGTGAAAAAGGAGAAAGTGCAAGAATAAAAAATAGAAATGCAAGAGGTAAGATGGGGGAAAGTAACCAATGTAATTGCGAGAGTCAGCAGTGTGAAGTGAGTATTAGTTGGTGGCTTGGAAGCAGCAGTGGTGATACTAAATTGAGAGGTACAGGAAGTGATGGAGTTGGACCAAGGAAGGGGAGGAGTGGCATTTGACAATCTTCTTCTTGCGTTTGAGGCAGCAGAAGTCTGCAGCAGGGTGATGCCATCCGGTTCGACATCCCTAGGTGCCCGCCCTAAAAAGGGCGCATGCTCCGGGTTGGCGCCAAGCTGCGGCGCTGCTGCTGTCTCAGTTTGTTGTCGTTCGCCTGACTGAGGTCAGTTGACAGGGCTCACCACGTGGAGGTGGACAACATGAGCCCCATTTGACAATAAGCAGTCGTGACATTTAATTGTTCTGTGTGAGAGTAAGAATGGAGCAGAACAGCATCAATTCTGAAAGAGGTGTCACCTTCAATCAATTGGATTAAATACCACTTAATGAACTCACATCTTGTTTAATTGCAGATATAGTAGCTAGGGAGAGCCACAAATCCAATTTATTGTATCTAAATTGCAACTTTAACATGGATAGTGTTCAAAACCACTTCCCATGAAAAGTGAGTATAAAACTCTGTCAGGAAAAAGAACAATCTGCTTTTAGTATAGTTTAGTTTTGAAATACAGCGCGGAAACAGACCCTTCGGCTCACCGAGTGCACGCCAACCAGTGCTCCCCGCATACTAACACCATCCTACACACACCTCGGAAAATTTACAATTTTTCTCAGCCAATTAACCTACAAACCTGTACGTCTTTGGAATGTAGGAGGAAACTGGAGCTTCTGGGGAAAATCCACACAGGCCGTGGGTCGAATGTACAAACTGTATTCAGACAGTGTAAATTGCTCTTTCTAAGCTTCCCCCCAGTCTAGTTTCAGTCAAAAATCACTGAATCAAGTACTTGATCAACTAATCTTTATTTTGACAAAACACAATTACAGTTCAACTACTGTACCTAGCCCACCGAGGGTTCGATCTTCGTATCTGCCTGATCAAGCCCTCTAGGCCTCGCTCAAACAGAGACACTCCAGAAGGTCACGCAGTCCCAATCGCACTCCCAGATGATCGACGCGGGACCTCGTGGCAACGGACTTTTATAGGTCCCGGGACCTCGAGGGGCCGAACCATATGGGGGTGGTCTCTTTGCAATCCAATTACAGATATCGATTAACCCCACACATAACAGACATTTCCCTAGCCCAATAATACAGCAACTAATACATTGTATTCAAACAGGGCTTCTCAAGGAAGCCAACTTAGAAACATTTACCCTGATCTGCAAGAAACCCAGACAAGGCTCAATACCTCATCCAATCAACACTCGGAAAAGTAGAACTGTGCAACATTATTTACAATTATTTACAAGGTGTATGTCTAGTTTGCAGTCATCTAATCCAGTCTATGCATTTTGCACCTAATTGACAGGGTCTGCAGATTTATTTTTCTTATTCTTTTCCTGCAGCTTGTATCTAGGCTCTAGACAAACTGGCACTACTCCGCAGCTTGTCCCAGTTCTGCAGAGAGCAATTCCAAATTGACCAAATCTTCCAGCAGCCCTGAAGCTTTTACCCCATTTTAAAGTCCTAGCCTCTCCAATCTGGCCAGGATTAACAGCACCCGTAGTCAGGATCGAACCCGGGTCCCTGGAGTTATAAGGCAGCAGCTCTACCGCTGCGCCACCATGCTGCCCATTACATGAGAAATGAAAATAATATAAATCCTAGTAAAATGGTATTTTAAATCAATATTGGAATCGATATTGATTTGTTTTTCTGATATGTTCCAAGATATAGTAAATAGCTTTATTTATATGTTATCCTGTCAAATCTTACTGTACATGAGTACTATCAAGCCATACAAAAGAACAAGGATATCTCGGTTGACTGACATCTATTATATACCCATTGACTCCTACAGCTATCTAGACTATACTTCGTCCCACTCTGCCTCCTACAAAGACTCTATCCCCTACTCCCAATTCCTCTGTCTACACAGCATCTGCACCCAAGATGAGGTGCACCAGGTCACCTGAGATGTCCTCATTCTTTAGGGAATGGGGGTTCCCCTCTTCCATCATAGATGTGGCCTTCACAAGGGTCTCCTTAGTGCCCTGCAGCTCTGCTCTTGCACTCCCTCCCCTCAGTCGCAACAGGGACGGAGCCCCCTAGTCCTCATCTTTCACCCCATCAGTCGTCGCATACAGCACATATTTTTGCCACCACTAACGGGATCGCATCACTAGCCACATCTTCACATTTCCACTCCTTTCCACTTACCGTAGAGACCGTCCCCTCCGCAATTTCCTGGTTAACTCATCCCTTCCCACCCAAACCACCACCTCCCCAGGTACTTTCCCCTGCAACCGCAGGAAATGCAACACCTGTCCCTATAACCCATCCCTTGACTCTGTCCATGGACTCCGACAGTCCTTTCAGGTTAGGCTGAGGTTCACTTGCACCTCCTCAAATCTACTGTATCCGCTGTTCTGTGTGGACTCTTATATATCGGAAAGACCAAGCGCAGACTGGGTGATTGTTTCGCTGAACACCTTTGCTCAATCTGCCTGGGCCTACGCAATCTCCCAGTTGCTAAACATTTTAACTCCCCCTCCCATTCCCAGACTAGCTTTTCTGTCCTGGGCCTCCTCCACTGTCGGAGTGAGGCCAAATTCAAATTGGAGGAACAGCACCTCATATTTCACTTGGGCAGCTTATTGCCCAGTGGTATGAGTATTGATTTATCTAACTTCAAGTAACCCTTGCTTTCCCTCTCTCTCTGTCCCTCTCTCAAACTAGTTCTCCTAGTTTCACTTGATTAATTTTACTGTTTGTATGCCCCGTTGTCACCTTCCCCTCATCTAACAATGAACCATTGTACATTACCTTGAGCATCGTCTGCTTTGATCTATCCTTTTCACACCTTATATGTTCTTTGTACTCTTCCATATCCAGTTTCCCTCTCCCCTGACTCTAAATTTGAAGAAGGGTTTCGACCCGAAACGTCACCCATGTTCTCTCTCCAAAGGCAAATGGTATGTTGGTCGTGATTATAGGAAAATATGAGTACAAAACTAGAGATGCCCTACCCCAACTACTTAAGAGCCTGGTGCGATTGCATCTTAAACATTGTGTCAATACATAGGCAATAACAATGTTATTGACAAAGTAGTGAGTATCCGCAAAGAAACATGTCTCAGCATTGCAGCTTGTAAAATAATCCAGCCTAGAAATTCTGTTGTGCTGAGAAAGACACGTTAATCATGCAGAGGTCACATCATTGCAAAGAGGGCACATGCACAAATGAACGTTATGGAACTGGCATCTGTACATGCTTTCGATATTACTGCGTGTGCCTGTGCATTGGTGTGGGTTGTGCCATAATTGCATGGAGGACCTGGAAACAAAATTGTGAACTTTGACATAAACACAGTAGCAATGGAAGGCTGCTAAATCAATATTATAAGCACCATAAAAAAATGTTTTTCAGAAGCTAAGGTTGCTTATAACTGGTTTCTCAACAACTATTTTTGAATGAAATTATGCAAGTCATTTCATATATTCTCACCGAGCATACAACTAGTTTTGTGCACTGCACATATCCACTACAAACTAAATGAAGTATCCTGTTTTTTTCACTTGGGATTCCTCACAGCTTTCAGTATAAAATATCCTTCTCTCATTTGTCTTGGGTCTGGGCTGTATTTGTTTTTGGCCATAGAGGTGATACTCTTTGTTCTCTATACACCCCTAGCTATTTTAATAAACTTCCTAAATAGTATGTAATAATTGTACATTCTAAATAGTATGTACAATTTTCTCCTACAATTCCCATAGCAATGTACTTTTCAGATGAACCAAAAATTGTATTACACAAGCATTACATTGAAGTGTTGTGATACTTAAATGCAGTATTCAGTTTTGCAGATTTCTAAAAGACTTTTCCAACTTTTTGTATGGACTGTGTACTGGACTCTGTAAGGCCACAGGCCAAATTATTCCATTTCACAATGGAATCATGACTCTCAGCAATATTCTCTCCAGAGGGATCTATACAACAAATCTGCTCAGGCATTCAAAAGATGATTTATAGCATTTTTATCAAGCAGAATATTTCAGTCATATAAATAGTTAATTTTGATTGGTTTTATAGGCATTGAACGGCTTGTGGTCAGGATTGTTCCAAACTAATTGCAATGATATATATAATTACTGTTATTTCAATTTTTTATTTGAAATGTATTAAAGATGAAATTGTACATAATCAAAAGTCCCGGTAGGACAAGGACAAAGGACATTTATTGTCACATACACCATTTCTGGTGCAGTGAAATTTGAGTTGCCATTTGCAGCACATCAATAAAAAATAAAACACAACATTAAAGAATTTAGCATAAAAACATCCCCCCACAATGGTTCCCACTGTGAGGGAAGGCAGCAAAGTCAGTTCTCTCCCTCTATGTTCACCCCGTGGTTGGGGCCTATTTGATGCCTCAGCAGTCGCCACAACGACGGCCCGATATTACACGCCCTCTCGCCGGATGATGGAGCGTTGGGAGAACACTCTTCAGCGGCTTGGAATGTCTGGAACGGCCGCTTCCTCCCCGGAGACCGCGGCTCCCGAAGACCACAGGCCGCGCTGGTCGGAGCTCCGACACTGGCGATGTCGGCGAGAGATCCCAGGCTCCGCGGTGTTCAAAGTCAGCGCCGCTGCAGCTGTACGCTCCGCAGACCCCACAGCTCCGCGATGTTGGAGTCGGCGGTCTCAGCACTCCGGAGCTTACCACACGGCGACCCGGATAAGGCATCGCCCGATCTGCGATGGTGCTTCAGCGCTGTGCCGCCGCCGAAGCTGAAGTTCTGGCCGGTCCCGGCAGGAAACGCCGCTCCAGTCCTGTTGGTAGGCCGCGAAGAGTGGGCAAAGATGCGGCTCGGAGAAAAGACACATCTCCGAACAGGTAGGGACTGAGAAAAACAGTTTCCCCCTTCCCCCACCCTCCACATAAAAAAGATTAGACCTCCAAAACGAAATTTTTTAACATACTAAAAATTAAAAACGGTGAAAGGACGGACAGCTGAAGGCTGGGCAGCCATACTCGACGGCGCCCCCACTCCCCAACTACGTGCTGCATTTATACTACAAAGTTGTGCAGTGCTGCTAATTTAATAATGGAGTAAATCTTATAATCTTCTGTTCTTCATATAATTATTTAATTCACCGTTATAGTATGAGAAGAATAATATAGACATGCTTCTGTAAATGTTGCTTGATCTATCCTCTTCTAAACATTCATGCTAACATTTAATCTACAGTATAAGGTGACTGACTGTAAACCTATTTGTAACTGCAATATATAGCCCCATGATTCACATATTATAATATAGACCACTAAACCACTTTACTAATGTTTCTTGGATCAATACCCTGTGTTTTTAATTTTATTAATACATTAACAAAGACACCCATATGTTACTAACACGTTGAAAGCTTTAGTATCATATTTCAAATAATCAACCCTTCTGGTTATAAAGAATATATCGGGATTATAAAATACATATGTTTAAGCAATAAAATAATCAAGTTACAATTGGCTTCTCCAATTGATATTGAAATAATTATTTCGAGTCGATTGAAATGTTTGAGTGTTCTTAAGATTCTTAAATCTGGTCCAAAAGATCATTTGGTGCTCAAATAAAATCAATAGGACCTTTAGAGAGAGTGAGAGAGAAAGAGAGAGTGTTGCATCAGTCGGCAGCATAATGCTACTACCACTTGCAAGATCTTTTTTCAATCTCAGCAAAATAATGCGAGATGGCAAGACAGGTCACATTCAATACAACATGATTGGGAAATGAGATTTATATGGATGGGTATTTGATTACCAGCATGAACATGGGAAGGGGGCTGAAAGGCCAGCTTCCATGCTGCATGACGTTATGCTGAAAAACTAAATTGCACAACTTACATTTGCCAACATTATGTAATTGGAAATTGTTTTATCCAAAGTGAAAGGAGATAACATCCAGACATAAATTATCCTTGTGTCCCTGATGCTTTTTGTGTGTCAGGACCACACAGGATGTCATCTTTCTTTGTGCATAGCTCCTTGTAGGATAAATTAAATAAAGGTGTCCTGGCAGCAATCTTCTAGGATGACTGATGTTCACCAGTGCAGCATCAAAGTGGGGTGCCTTCCAATTATCTTCATACTTTGGGACTACTCCACACTCCATGTCTTCTTCATTCCTGCATCTCTGATCTTTTTGCTGTCCGTGGTGAGCATCCAAGGTCACAAATTCTTGATCTTTGACCCAACAACTGCTTTGATACAAAGCCCTTACCGATAACCATTGAAACTCCTGCTATCATCTTGATTTTTCCGCCCAGTCTTCCCACCAGCATGCTGAAAGCAGTTGATTTCCTCCTCCCAACCTCCTTCAAATAACCAAAATTGTGTTGTGATATTCTTTTAGCCAACCCTACAGTTCTTCCAGCAGTGCTGGTATCAATTTCCCTACTCTCCCTTCCTCTCCAAAGCAGATTCAAATTAGTTTATTGTCATATACACCACAGTGCATTGAAATTCCTTGTTCACATGAAGCTCATAGATTAAACAGTGTACATGGTGAGGATAAATACAACTAATGGTACAATTAATGCTAAATACACCTGAAGTACTTAAAAAAACAACTAAAATAGAATAATTGAATGAGGTAGGGATAAGAATAATAATACCTGGCAGTACCCCCGGGAAGTGGGTGTGGAAGAGGTGATTGGATCAGGAGATAGTAGTGGGGCAGGAATTGTTTATAAGTGTAGGGATCTGATGACACATCTGTAATCCCACTCTGCTCCAACTATTGGCCTCAGCACAGGTCTAATCAGCAGTGTGGTTGTTAGCCATCTCAAATTCAGATTCAGAAAGGAGAACCAGAAAGGTATCTTAAAAATGTGCAATATTTAGTCAGTTGCAGGAAGACACATAAGAAGCTTCAGGTTTCTCTTGTTAAATACCCATTAACAGTTTAAGAGAACTCATTTTCAGTAGTGTACCGTGACCAATTCTCATTGAAGGGCCTATATCACATGGTGAATTTTTCAGCGACTGCCGGCGTCATATCAGTGTCGCTAAAAGTTTTAAACATTTCAAACTCCAGCGCCGACAAAAAAAATGTTGCGGCACTTGAAAACAAACACCGCACGTCATACGTCATCACGCTGCGTCACGCCGCAACACGTCGTGAATTTTTCGGTGACCTAATACGTCAGTCAATGATGCCGGCAGTCGCCAAAAAAATCGCCAAGTGGGACAGGCCCTTGAGTCTCTCAAAGGCAGCATAGTTTTGGTTGATGCTCATATACGATACGATAAAACTTTATTCATCCCCGGAGGGAAATTGGTCTGCCAATAGTCACAACACAGAAGGTACACAAAAACTTGAAATTAAAAGTGAAAATAAAAAGAAAACGACAAGCGACTGTTGTCTGGCTGCCGTCTGCACAGCGCCTTCACCGGAACAAACAAACAAACAAACACAGACTTATCCCCTGGGCAGAGGATTCTAAACTAGAGTGCAAAAGGATGGATTCCATCGAACAGCCCTTGTCACTTCTGCCACTTTCAGAGAGTGTTGCAGCCAGATAACTATTTATGCACCATCTCTGAAATATGTACTCACACGGAATTCAAGGACTAAAGATATAGTTGAAATGGTTCTTTGGTAATTACAGTAAAGGATCAGCTCAGTGTAAGGTTTTCTGTTCATTCTTTTCATATCGAAAATAATTAGATTTAAGCATTGTATGAGAGAATACAAATGTATTTTCATGGCTCAATATCCCCATGAGTATTAGTGGAAAGGTAAAAATCAGATCTCCAGTTGTGTTGTTGGTGAAATTACATTCAAATCTTTGACGATTTTGGTTGCTTTTTAATGGTGACAGGGCTGCAAATGAAAGGAATGCTCAGTAAATACTAGATGCTGTTTTAGACCTGGCTTGGTGGTCCATTAGAGCTAGACAGAACTTCAATCAAGTTCTATAATGCTCTTTCCAGTTTCCATCTGGACACTGGAGGGTTTGATTCTAATCCAGACTCTCAATGGGAAACATCACATACATATCAGCAAAGGTGTCAATACACCTCAGGTGTTAGGTTAGATTGTGTAGGAGGGAACTGCAGACGCTGGTTTACGCCTAAGATAGATGCAAAATGCAGGAGTAACTCAGCGGGTTAGGCAGCATCTCTGGAGAGAAGGTATAGGTGAAGTTTCGGGTCAATGCCCTTCTTCAGACTCAGTCAGGGGAGTGGGAAACTAGAAGTATGAAAAAGTTCAAAATAAGTCAGAGCCAGAGCTGATGACCAAGGAAAGGTGGAGCCCACAATGGTACATTGTACAATCAGATTTGTGGGCATGAGGTAGATTGTGATTATGGGAGGAGAGATAAATTATAACTGAGGTAAAGGAGAGGATTGGGAATTGGAAATAGTGAGGCCACACATTTTTCTAAGAGGTGGGAATAGCAACAGCAACATTGTGAGTGGCAGCCATGATGTGAGGAGACAGACTGAGTAAAAATAGGACTTCACCCGGACTAAACAAAAATAACAGTTTCTACTGGCATATGAAACATGTAGGATACTTTTTTCCTGTATATTTTCCTTAGTTTTATTTGGAAGTGGGTAACAAAAAGCAAGTTTTCTAAGTCCAGGGCAGTTTAAGATAAAGTCACCCTGAATGGAACAAAATGCTGAAAATATTCAGCAGGTCAGATGGCATCTGTGCAGTAAGAAATTGAGTTAAAGTTTCAGATCAATGAGCTTTCATTAGAATGAGAAACCGTTAAAAATCAAACTTTTAAAGTTGCAAAGAAAGTGAAGGCCAGCGGAGAACAAAGGAAATATCTGTGTTATGGTCGAGACCGAGAGAGACTAAACAATGCGAGTGGCGATGTTGCTGACTGTGATGGTGGTGAAGGCTTATTAATTGTAGTGTATCTGTCTGGAGTTGAATAAGAACTGAGATTAAAAAACTTGCTAGAACCATAAGATACAAATGCTGCAGGTGCTAGAACTCTGAAATAAAACAGCAATGTGTCAAGAAGCAGCTGTAGAGAGAGAAGAATGGAGTCAACAGAGGAACCATTTAGTTCACACCCTCAACCAATCAGTGAAATATTTTTGTAATCCCACAAAATTCATTCTTTCCCACACATGCAGGCTCAGTTAAACCAGTACAGCACCTAAGAAATAATCTTAAATCAGTGTGATGCAATCAATTACTGCCATTGTTGCACTGCATAGTGGAATTATTCATGATTTCAAAGAAGCCTTGTACAATTGTGAATGTTATTCCTCATTACCTATACATTACTTTCACTTTTCAACTCAATTTAATCTCAGAAGTTGCATATCGTTATGTGAAAGAGCTTTGCCATTTCCCTAGCTTTAAAAATTAAATTGGCCCACTAAATAAAATAACTATTTCGGGTTAGAACAATACAAAGTAGCAGTAAAGTCAGAAACAATAAATTCTCAATAAAGTCAGAAACCCACTTAATAATCTGCTCTTGATTCAATGGAAGACCAAAGCATCAGCTGCAAATAGTCACTTGATTAAAGTGTACAGTCAGTCATCTCAGGGTCTCAAGTATTTGCTGAGTCTTTAAAACTGCAGCCCATTTGGCATATCATTCTGTATAATTTCACACCCAAGCCCATACTTTGATATCCACGCAGGTCCTACAGCTACGACAAATCCATGGTACATCAATGCAGGAATACAATAATATACTTCAAATATATAACCTTCTCTAACCTTCTGATACTCTTCACCTATCAATCAGTTTTGAATGATTGTCAGAAAGGAAGTCATGAAAACTTTTCTGTTGAAAACAACAAAAAACTGCAAATGATGAAAATCTGAACTAAAAACAGAATATCTTGGAAACTCTTAAAGGTTCAAGTCAAAGGAAGGAGGTTTGACCTGAAATGCTACCACTGTTTGTCTTCACACAGGTGTAGTCTGACCTACTCAGTATTTTGTGCCTTTGTGAAATGTGGAAAATTGCAAAATTGAGATCATTCTCATGTTCATTCAGACATTTAAAATCACTGCCTACTGGTCTAGCCATAAGATGCTTCTGATTGTTGACTTTTGAGAATATCCTACCCCATAGAAAGTCACCATTGAGCCATGTGAGTTTATTGACTATTATTGCTGTCATCATCATGCTGCAAGGGAGTCTGACAGTTGCAGGCTGCTGTGACAGCATTGATTGCTCTCTTATGCCAAACTTAATAATAAATCAATACCAACATAAAATCTGGGTTCAGAACACCCAGTCTGAAGAAGGGTCTCGACCAAAAATGTCACCCATTCCTTCTATCCAGAGATGCTGCCTGTCCCGCTGAGTTACTACAGCGCTTTGTGTCTATCTTCGGTTTAAACCAGCATCTGCAATTCCTTCCTACAACAATACCAACAACAGTCCGGTACCCCATGTTGCCTGATGGCGCGGTACCTTTGACTGACCTCACATAGCATGGCTCATTGTTTATGCCTTTTAATTATTCTCTGAAAGTTATCCTTGGAATCATGCAAGACTGAGATTTCATATTTTTGCAGCACATAAAGATGCACATTATATTCATTTATATAAGTATTTATCTTATGCTTTGCAGTGTCAATGTACAAACACGCCAATGCATGCGGCTGATGCACCTTGGTTAAGTAAAGATCAACAGGGACAAATCAAATTAAATGGCTTTACGTGCATAAATGAGCAATAACTTTTAAACTATATTTGGCTGCAAAGGCAGCTCACTGAAACAATAGCACTAAATCCAGTCACTATTAGTGCCTCTTAATTTTTGTAATTTTTAATATAGGCTTGGAAACCCTATGACTACACCATAGTTCATGCCTACAGGCTCCAGGAGAGCTGGCTCTCTTTTTTGCCCAGAGATACAGATGTCCCCTCAGGATGCTCATGATGAGTGTGTGCTCATGATAAACTGCTGTATCCCAACGGGTATACTTGCAGTCAGGAGGATCAATCTAGGATGCTCGTTGTTTGAGAGCCAGGGACCTTAAGTTGGATGCTGACATTCTGAGGGGGAACAGGAGTCTTGGTTCCTCCACTGCCAACTGGACCTACACGGCACCAGGCAACAGTGTGATCAATTGTTGTTGGCCAGATTGCATGATTGCCACCGCAGCCTCCAGCACGCTGCTGAGACTGGCAGATAAACCCTAGACTACAGCTGTCTGCTCCCTGTTAGCAGCACCAGTGTCCTGTAGAGCAGCAATCTGCTGTCCATAGGAAGCAGACTGCTGCTGGTTCAGGGTTAGCACAGTTCTAGACGACTAGGACAGTGCCACAATGAAGGCTGAAACATGCTCTCTCAGTCACAATATTTTTTCAACATTGCCATTGCATGGGATGGAAGACAACATATGTTCCAATGTGAAAGCAAGGTTCTCCCAGTTCTGCATCAGCACCAAGAGAATGTGGACCTGGAGTCCTTCATGCTCCTAGTCATCTCATGGAGTTGGCCAGTTCAGTCTACTGTAAGCATTTTAGATTGCCTATCAAAGAGGCAAATGTTTCATTCTCCTGGACTCAGTCTACCATTTCCAAGACAACATCACAGAATGGATTCAAACTCCATAAACCAAGAACTTCCATAAACCTCTGACAGACTGCATGCTGCTAGTGCTAGGTTTCTTACCTCATGCAATGCTCCTCCGATCTCTTTCCTCACAGTATCCGAGCTGGTGTTCCATAGAGGCAGACGTAAAAGTGCAACAGGCTGTTCTTCGTAACAATTGGTGTGTCATCATCTCCTCGTCTGCAGAAGATTCCTCAGTCCTCTGAGGAGCAGATGGCCACAACTCAGTTCACTTTTCTGTCCTGGTGGGAACACCCCAAAAATAAAAATAATATGTGTAAAATACTGAACCCCAGCACTACAGCCGACTGTACATGGCATCTTTCTACAAGTATGGACTGCTGGACATCAGAGAAGGGATTATTTGTTATTTGTCATGGAATAAAGAGTTTATGTTGAAGCTAATAACCCAGGCACTATCAATCACATTTACAGGAGACAGCATTTTCATTTAAAGCTAAATTACCTATGACTGTCCAAGATTAAGAACATGCACCATATTATAACTTTTTATGAGATATCTATGTTGCAGCTGTAGTAAGATTTTGCACAATGTGTGAGCCCTGTGCTGTGAGTCCTGTATCACTTGCCACATGTGTACTGATTGTTCTCTTATGATATTTGTTTGGGAATGGTAAATGAGTACAGTTGTGGTCTTCCGCATTAAACATACGAGTTATGTAGGGCCTGGGTGAGTGGCAGTGTCCCTTTGACATGTTGCACTGAATTACAAAGTACAAATACATTGATTTAAAAATGCTGCATTGCATAAGCCTTTGACTCCTTTTGGATGTCCATTTGGCCATGATAAACTCAATGACGTGTGTTATGGCCCATTGTTTGTATCTGACTAATGCTCAGATATTATTTTTTATGGATATCAGAAGGTTCCATTCATTCAAAGTGCTTATAAATGAGGTACAAGAGACTGCAGATGCTGGAATCTTGAGCAAAAAACAAAGCGTGGAGGAACTCAGCATGTCAGGCGGCATCTGTGAGAGAATTTGACAATGTTTTGGGTCAGGACCCTTCTTCTGAAGAAGAATCTCTACACGAAATGTAATTTGTCCATTTCCCTCCACAGAAGCTCCCTGACCTGCTGAGTTCATCCAGCACTTTGTCTTTTGCTAGTAAATGAACATTTGTGAATGTAGGTGGAATGCTGGAAAGTCTTAGCAGCTCAAGCCATATCTGACTTTGGGGACACAAGGAACTACAGGTGCTGAAATCCTGAGCAAAACACAAATTGCTAGAAGAATTTAGCGGGCCATGAATCATACATTGTGAAAACAGGCACAAACTCCCATGTTTGTGCTGGTCATTAAGTACCTGGCTATAGCTAAGACCTTTTTAATATATAAGGTTAAAAATGTAGACATTTATAACTTGGAATATAAATATAACAAAATGTTATGTTTTGATCTAAAATTCTCCCTTTATTTTAACATAAATATTTTGTTTCTTTTAAATTGGTTAATCTTAACAAAAGTAGAAAGGAATCTTTAATTGATAGATATATTTGTGGATTAATATTTTATATGATTTAACAGCCTATCCAAAAGTAACGTATCATTATTGCTATTGTGTCCTTGTAACAAGAACAAGGCTGTTTAATCTTTAAAGTATGTTTTGGGATTCAGTGAGATTATGGCTGACCTGTGACCAGGTACTCATATACCCACCTTTTCTCCACTTTGCTTAGTATCTCTGGCTCTCCAAAATTGATAATTTATTGTTTAAAGGTACCATCAACATTTCATGGCAGAAGAGAAATCCAATTTCCAGTCTTCCCTATTTCTGGGATCACTTGTTAAAACACCTGGGACTAACTTCTGAACTGGCTCTGGTCCTGAACTGCCCAAACCACTGGAAAACCATTTACTACATCTATTCAAGAGATCTCCTTAATAACATATTTACTCTCATTCACAATGTACACATTTTTATTTGAGCCTCCATATTTATGATCGGCAAGGCATTAACATTGTACTGAAGCACTACCTGATGTTAGTAGATGCCTATATTTCCACATTCAAATACTCTTGGGATTTTCCACTCTTAACCATTTAACCTCTTACCACCACTGCCAACTTTGTTTACATTGTGTTTCACCCACATTAACATTTTTTGTGATATAAATATTTGTGCCAAATAAGGTCAAAATTATATAAATTACCATTTATTGATTTATAGCAGAATAATTGTGAAATACTTTTAGACTTTTATTAGTGACATTTAATCTTTATATAGTATAAATAAGTTGTGTATTGAAGAAAACTAAAAGCTAGAATAGTAAATTTCAAGAATATTTATTGCCCTCAAAATCTATTCAGAAGTGATATGTGCACATCAGAAGTGGCTCTATTCTGCAAGCTCTAAATTATGCTTTGATTACATTTGATACCAATGGTTTGTCTAGGATATCTATTAGGCTTTAAGTGCAGTAATCAGATGCCTTTTGATATTTTGGGGTAAAATATAACAGTAATTATGCATAATTCTAGCCTGCATTCTGTCATTCGCTCCTGATAGCGTGACTCATTTTTCTAGTCTGGAATACTGAAAATTGAATTATTCACTTAGTGGCTTCTTGCAGTCAGTCCATTACTGTTTCAAAAGCCATGGTGTGCTCCTGGGAACATTACTTAACTCTTTTTGATGACCTTCCTAAAATGTTGACGAGTTGACCAAGTACAGCAATAATCAATACATTAGGTAACAAAGAAAATAATCAATTAACTAAGTCTGTAATGGATTCGAAAGACAATCCTGTGACCTATATAAAATGACATAAATGGAATGAAAAGTAATACTAAATATAAATTTGAAGACCAGAACATTCATACTTTAAAAAAAATCTTTATAATTTAATATTGTTAATAATTAGCACTTAGTAATTTATAGTTATCCATCTGGCAAAACTGATAAGATTCAATTATTTACAGTATTGTTTACTTGTTTTGAAAAGTTAATCACATCTGTTCGATTTGACTTTTGTGTAGGAAGGAACTGCTGATAGACACAAAATGCTGCAGTATCTCTGGAGAGAAGGAAGGGGTGACGAAGGATCTGAAGAAGGGTCTGGACCCGATACATCACCGATTCCTTCTCTCCAGAGATGCTGCCTGTCCCGCTGAGTTACTCCAGCATTTTGTGTCTAACACTTGCTTTCGATATGTTTGTACATACATTAATTTACCAGGGCAGATTTGAAAGATTGCTGGAGTTTTCACCCATTGATCATTGGAAAATGTAGATTGAAATAGGTAGTGAATGTTTCTGCTGCTGGAGATATTAATGTTTAGGAGACAGCAAAGAAGGATGCTGTTTTTTTTTCATTTGTTGTTCTGGTTCCTTGTTGATCATATTTTGGTATATTAAAAAATTACAGAACTTTCATTATCTTCTAGGTCCACATTTATTGCCTACAAACAGCACAACCTTTGTCAACACTGGGTAATGCTCTAGGAGACTTCACCTGCGTGAACTTAAGGGATAGTCCTCCTTATCTGGCTGTTACCGGGAACAAGGACAGGAAGTATGTAAAAAATATTTATCCAAGACTAAATCTTAACATGTTTGTTTAATTTTCATTTCTTCATTTTTAGTCCCCTAGCAATGGGGGAAAAAGCAATATAATTTTGCTTCAACATTTCAATGAAATGTCTATCAGTTATTATCAAATCACATATGCTATTACTTTATCAAATATCGGAACCCTATTGAACATGAACATTATTGTATTGTACCTCGTCTTTGAAGCAAAATTGGAAATGTACAAACTCAATAGCCAACCATATCTTATTAGTTCTCAGATTTATTTCAGAATTACTGCTGATACATATAAGGACATAGAACAGTCTGAAGAAGGGTCTTGACTGGAAACATCACCCATTCCTTCTATCCAGAGATGCTGCCTGTCCTGCTGTGTTACTCCAGCATTTTGTGTCTCTTTGGTGCAAACCAGCATCTACAGTTCCATCCTACACATAGAACAGTACAGCACTGGAACAGGCCCTAACGCCCACAGGTGTCTGTGTCGAGCATGCTGCTAAGTTAATCTCCTCTGCCTGCATGTGATCTATATACCCACATTCCCTGCAAATTCATGGATTATCATATTTAAAGGCATTTTAAATTCCATTACGAATATGTTTTCACCACCAACCCTGGCAGCACGCTTCAGGCACCCACCACTCTATGTCTAAAAAAAATTGCCCCTCTGATCTTAAAGCTATACCCTCTTGTCTTTGGCATTGCCATCCTGGGAATAAGAATCTGACTGTCTACCCTATATATGCCTCTCATGATTTGATATACTCCCATCAGGTCTCCACTCAACCTCTGACTCCTGAGCAAACAATGCAAGTTTGTCCAACCACCCCTTGTAGCTAATACCCTCTATCTCGGCTGTGTTTTAGATTTTAAGAAGGCACAAAATGCTGCAGTAACTCAGCTGGAGTAACTCAATCTGAAGAAGTCACCTATTCATGTTGTCCAGAGATACTGCCTGACCGCTGAGTTACTCCAACACTTTTTTTTTGTAAACTAGCATCTGCAGTTCCTTGTATCCATCTGTAATTTAGTCGTAGAGTGATACAGTGTGGAAAGAGGCCCTTCGGCCCAACTTGCCCACACCGGCCAACATGTCCCAGCTACACCAATCCCACCTGCCTGCGCTTGGTCCATAATCCCTTCTACTTCCTCTCCAAAACTCGCCATCTTTCCTGTCATGGGGCAACCAGAGCTGCTCACAATACACCAAATGCAGTCTAATCAAAGTTTTATAAAGCGGCAATGTGACTTTGTGACTTTTATACTCAACGCCTACTTAAAGAAAGGAAGGAAGGAAGAATGTCCATGCATCTTTAGCTTGTTTCCACTTGTGAGTACAAAAATGTTAAGTGTACCTTTGGCTTCAGTTACAGGTCTGCATCCCACTGTTCTCTCAAACATCTAGTATTTGACAGCTTTTACTAATTTTCCATTCCATACACACAGACATTAGACTTCATAGTATTTTAAAACAGAAGGGACAAAACTCCAACAATTTAGATCATGCAATCTATTTTCAGCTTGTAATCATTTCCAGCTGTAGCAGTATTAACTTATGGAGTTTATCCAGTCATTGGATTAACATCTAAGCATATTAGTTCAGCAACAAAATAGTACAATCTTGTTGTGATATATTTATGCTCAGCCACAGTTTCTTCCTTTAATTTCAAATTTCCTTCACTTTCAATGTATCATATCAATATAATGTGCCCTGCTGTTCACATTGCACTTGTGTGATGCTAATGCTAACTTTATACACAATGCCATGAAATCAAGCCTGTTTTGAGTTGGTTGAAAATTCAAAACAAAATCACAGCACCTACACATCAAGAACTGGGACTGCCATATACACGTCAGCATGCAGAGCAAGCTTTTTTTAAAGTAATCCCCGAGCATTCAAAATTTGAATCACATCTGCCTCAACTGTGTTGGAAATAAGTCAAAGGAATTATTTATCCTGTTAACACTAATGTGGTTGTGTCATTTTTGGCTTCACTGTTGTGATCATTAGTCAGGGAAATTATTGATGCTGTTAGCATTAATCTGCTTGCATCAGTCTTACTCGCATTGCAGAATTATGTTACATTTCTGGATCATGTTCATTAAAGAGTCTCAAGTGGGACTACTAGTGGAAGGTTTGTAGTTTTAACAAAAAGCATCTTCTGGGATTATTCCTACTTCGATATAACATTACAAAAGTATATATATATATATATATATATATATATATATATGCTATTTAATTTTGTTGCTTGGTCTCATTGTGCTGTGGGAGTTAATTACTAAGCTTCAGCAAGGCCTCTCCATTGATTAGGATTGTTTCTTGCATTAGTTCACCAGCAATGTCCGGTAATAAGGAGTTATTATCTGGTATTAGCCAACTTGATTCTTGAATTCAATGTAAGCATTTCAAGCTGTAGGAAAATGATAGAGCTATTTCACTGTTGAAAAAAAATATTGGCAGCGAGCCAACCAAATAATCTGAACGAAGGTATTATTTTTATTAATACAATGTTTTTACATTTTGAAATGAAAGCCTATAAAATTAAATATTATTTATTTTTAAAGGAAATGTGAAATTTGTCCATAGAAAAGGCACCTTCCTTCTAACTATAGGAACTGTAGATTTGCTTCTTTCTATAACTTTTCACAAACCAGGGTAAGACCTTCACGGTGAATAGCAGGGCTCTGGGGAGTATTGTGGGGAAGGGATCAAGAGGTATAGGTACGTAGTTCCTTGAAAGTGGCGTCACAGGTAGGTAGGATGGTTAAGCAGGCTTTCGGCACATTGGCCGTCATCAGGTATTGAGTATAGAAGTTGGGATGTTATGTTGCAGTTGTACAAGACGTTGGTGAGGCCAGATTTGTAATATTGTGTTCACCTTTGGTCACCCTGTTATGGGAAAATTGTTGTTAAGCTGGAAAGAGTGCAGAAAAGATTTGCGAGGATGTTGCCAGGACTTGAGGGCTTGAGCTAAAGGGAGACGTTGGGCAGGCTGGGACTTTATTCCTTGGAATGCAGTAGTAAGGGGTGATCTTATATAAGTTTATAAGATTATGAGGGGAATAGATAGGGTGAATGGACCGAGTATTTTACCCAGAGATGTGGAATCAAAAACCAGTGGACATGGTTTTAAGGTGAGAGGGGAAAGATTTAATTGCAACCTGAGGTGCAACTTGTTCACACAGAGGGTGGTAGTTGACACAGGTACAATAACAACATTTAAAAGACAATTAGACAGGTACATGGATAGGAAACGTTCAGAGGGATATGGGCCAGCCCGGGCAGGTGGGGCTAGTGTAGGTGGGGCATCTTCGTCGGCTTGGACCAAAAGGGCTGTTTCCATGCATGACTCTGTGACTATGACATTAGTGAAATAACTGCAATTTTGATATGACATAAAGTGCTATTTAGTTGGTCATGTTTAATGATTCTTTGGTATGGAGCTTTCTGACCTGCCATACTTTCTGGTGCGGATACTTTTGGGTAGTAAGTGGAAAGGATCGCTGTGTGTTAGTAACGTTCCAATGCAAGTTTGCCATATTTAACCAATTTTACATCTTAATATGAGTTGTGCTTGGCATTTGTTATATAATTCCCTTCGGCCTGTGTGTGAAATTGTGAATTTGCAGATAGAACCAGGATTTTTCCACATAATACATATAACCAGGCTGACTAATGATAATGGAGACATGAAAGACAGCACCTGCTGCAATCTTGACCAAGAAACAAAGTGCTGAGGAACTCAGCAGGCTTCAGTATGAAGAAGGGTCCTGAAATGCCATCTGTCCATTTTCTCTACAGATGCTGCCTGTCTTGCTGTGTTCCTCCAGTACTTTGCTTTCAGACTAATGACAATAAAAGGTGGGTGCGTCTGTCTGGCTCTGTGCATTGAAAAACCAAAACAGTTTTGTTCGGAGATCATGTCAGACTCACTCACCGCTGCCGCAGCGCTCCAGGCACGGACAGCAGAACTGGCCGCCACTTCCGGGGAGGGAAGCAGCTCGGGTGCCTGCGAGCGGCTGCCGGGACCCGACAGCAGAACCGGCTGCCACTTCAGCACCTTCTGCCGGCCCGCTCACCTCTGGCAGTGCTCTCCGTCTGAACATCTGTCTCCGACCTGAAAGCATTGCAGAGGGTGGTGAAAATTGCCCAACGCATCACCGGTTCCTCACTCCCCTCCATTGAGTCTGTCCAAAGCAAGCGTTGTTTGCGAAGGGCGCTCAGCATCGCCAAGGACTGCTCTCACCCCAACCACAGACTGTTTACCCTCCTACCATCCGGGAGGCGCTACAGGTCTCTCCGTTGCCGGACCAGCAGGTCCAGGAACAGCTTCTTCCCTGCGGTTGTTACACTACTCAACACTGTACCTCGGTGACTGCCAATCACCCCCCCCCCCCCCCGGACACTCCTCCCACCAGGAAAAAATACTATGACTGTATGCACGTAAATAGATTTATTTATTGCTCATATTTATGTCGCTCTTCTAGGGAGATGCTAACTGCATTTCGTTGTCTCTGTACTGTACACTGCACAATGACAATAAAGTTGAATCTGAATCTGATCTCTTACCTGCTCATGTCAGCCGCTTCCCGCAAATCCTTAAATTCCAACAGCCGAGTAACCTCAACTGGTCCCTTGAGCGTGCTGTCGGAATTTAAGGATTTGCGGGAAGCGGCTGACATGAGTGAGGCTGGCAAGCGGCAGGAGAGAGGTTTTCAGACGGAGAGCACTGCCAGAGGTGAGCGGGGACCGGCAGAAGGGGCTGTCCGGTCCCGGCGGCCACTCGCAACCACCCGAGCTAATTCACTCCCCGGCCACAATGCAGTGGCTCCGTGCCTGGAGCATCGCGGCAAGTGGGTTACTGGCCCCGATCCCCTCCTTCACAACGCTACTGCCCTCCCCGCAACTTTACCCCGGGCCAGACTCCCCAAATGCTGTGAAAGGAGCTCTCCCCACCCCGGGATATACGGTATTTAAAAACATAAAGCACCAAGAAATGTACTTACCACATTGGTACACGAACTCCATTCTTCTCTCTTTGTTTCCTAAGATACTCTTAAAATAATGACAATCCATATTTGAAAAACCCGCCAAGGAGCTCGCGCTGCGCATGCGCAGTAGGCTGCTGCGCATGGCAGTACTGCAAAGGCAGAATTTCAGCTGCCTTCAGCCCCACTTGTCATTGACGGCTTCAAGCAGCGCTGACGCCACGTGGGCTGCACAGACCTTCGCGTGTTACAAGTGCTGCGGATGAAAGGCACGGAGAATTATGCCTACCTAAGAGATCGATCTCTTAGATTGGCATAATTCTTCCATGCGTTTACTATTTATATTTAATAATTGCCATTTCATAATTTTAGTCAGGGTAGGCAGTGCCTACCTTGCCTACCCTGACGGCACGAGCCTGGGAAGATTGATATCATCAATAAATGGTGGGAATTTCAGAGGATGCCTCCAGGTTCTGCTGATGTTATGCTGGGGAAAAATCTTATTAAGATTGCACAAGCATATAATTGCTGTAATAACTGCATTGCAGAAACTCAACCAGGCAGCTGCATTAGTGCCTGTAAGTGTGTGGTATCGTGCAGCTGGAAGACTAGGGCAACAGTCTTCATCACCTCCACAAACACCTCCCAATATCATTCTGTTCCTTCTTCCTTATTTGCCAGGTCAATATCCAGGAATTCCTGACACAGCTATGAGAATGCTTTCACCATAAAAAGCAAAGTGATTGAAATAGGTTTAGCTACCTTCAACTTCTCAAAGGCCATGAGTGATGAGCACCATATGGTGGCCAAAACTGTGCAGGAATACAAATGTTTTTAACATTGACATTGCAATTGTAAATAATGTAATAACTCTATTCTGTTGAGAATAGAACTGCAAGCATTTTGCTTGGAAAGTATTGCAAATGTATAGGATTGTTCTGGGTCAGAGAATGCAGTTGACTTTCCCAAGGACCATCAGCTGCTTTGTATCCACCCATGTGTTATTTTTATGTAAAATAATATTTGGTATTACAACAGATGTTGTGACATTTTTTCCTCTTTTATTTACAAAGCCATTTGTTTTCATAAAGTGACCTATGTAGAGATGAGTTGAAACTCGATACCTGTGATCATCTTGAAGACAAATTAATTTCAAATGCAAGATGGTATGAAGGCTGTCATTTACTATAAGTGAAGGATATAAATTGTATTTGTACATACCAGCAAAAAGGACATACGCGTGAAATGTAATTTTTGATGGGGGGAAAAAATTAGAATCCTTTATTTATAACTAGATTTTATAAGCTGTCCTTGTATTGGAAAAATAAATCAGCAAATTTAATTCTTCGGGGGTGTTGTCCCTTGGGTTGGCTTTTTTCTCTAAGTGTATTTGCAGCATTTAGCTGATACAATTGGTATTCCGATGAGAACTGTTAAAGATTATTCTTTATGTCTATAACATTTATTTGGCAAGAAACGTCTAGCTTTAAAATTAAAGACCAAATGGTGTTTCACATAAAACCAGGGAATAAACACAAGTGCACTGAGGGCTACAGTAGTTTGTGAGAGAGCACCAATGAACAGATTTCAGATTCCATTTAGTTGATTAAAGGCATCAAAAAGATGCTTGTTTCAGGTGCTTTAGAGATTTCCTCAAACAGTCCTTTGGCTAAGCTGCTCAAAATGATAATCCAAAAACAGTGGGGAAATGGAAATAGAAGCACAAATATTGCACATTGTGGCACAAAGCCAAGGTCTAATGGATTTTTCTTTGCTTCTGAGGAGCCGGTTTTTAGTTGTAAATCGTGGGTGCAGTTGGCAGCCCAGTCCCATGGTGGGTGTCAGATTGTGGGGCATGGTTTGCCTGCCAAGAAAAGTATACTCATGTCTGAGGAGCAGCTTGCAGAATAATTGATTAATTGTCAAATTACTTTATGAACTTTAGATTGATTAATTGTAGAGCACTTTGCCTGCAAATTCTTACAAATGAATAAGAAAATCTCTTGTTTGTCTTTCTATTTAAATTGATACTAATTCAGCATTAGCAGATGTGAGTGTCTGTAAAAGCATCGGTCGTGTGATGAAAGCTCATTTTTTTTCCCCATGGTGATTCTCTTGTAGGAATACAATTTGATTTTGTTAGTAGCTTTCGTGGAAAAAAAGATAAGTGTTGGGTTTGAATTTTGTTGTCATTTTGCAGGTAGCTTTGAAGTGACACAGCTTCCTTTTGAAGATATGCAGGAACTCAGCATGTAAACACAAGCAGTACACCAATAAAGTTTGGCCCATAAAGTTTGCTCCACTATATAGAAAGATCACAATTGATCTCATGATAACCTAAAATCTGCACTTCCACTACAGTAATCTTTTACCCCTTTACTTATCAAGTATTTTTCTCTGCTTTAAAGATATACAAATAGTATTTCTACTGTACCATGGAGAAGGAGATTTCAAAGAAATGTTTGGTTTAGTTTAGTGTATTATTATCATGAGTACCGAGATACAGTGAAAAGCTTTTGTTTGCATGTTTTTTAGTCAATAAAAAGGCTGTGCATGAATACAATCAAGCTGTCTAAAGTGCACAGATAAAGGATAATGGGTACAGCATTTAGGGCAAGTTATAAAATTGAAGTTCAATAAAGTCCGATTCAAGATAGTTCAAAGATCTCCAATGAGGTGGATGGGAGGTCAGAACTACACACTAGCTGATGAGAGGACCGTTCAGTTGCCTAATAACAGCTGGGAACAAACTGTCCCTGAATCTGGAGGTAGGCATTTTCAAACTTCCAGCCTGATGGGAGAGGTGAGAAGAGGGAGTGACCGGGATGAGGCTGGTCCTTGATCATGCTGGCCGTCTTGCCGAGGCAGTGTGAAGTGTAGATGGAATCAATGGAAGGACAGTTGGTTTGAGTGATAATCTGGGCTATGTCCATAACTCTTACAATTACTCGTGGTCTTGGATGGAGCTGTTCCCAAACCAGTTTGTGATGCATCCCGATAAAATGCTTTCAACAGCGCATCTGTAGAAGTTGGTGAGAGTTGTTGTGTACATGCTGAACTTCCTAAGCTTTCTAAGGAAGTAGAGGCATTAATGTGTGAGTAGAGGCATTAGTGTGTGTGTAGAGGCATTAGTGTGTGAGTGGAGGCATTGGTGTGTGAGTAGAGGCATTAGATGGTGCGTAGAGGTATTAGTGTGCTAGTAGAGGCGTTGGTGTGTGAGTAGAGGCATTAGATGGTGCGTAGAGGTATTAGTGTGCTAGTAGAGGTATTAGTGTGCTAGTAGAGGCATTAGTGTACGAGTAGAGGCGTTGGTGTGTGAGTAGAGGCGTTGGTGTGTGAGTAGAGGCATTAGTGTGGGAGTAGAGGCATTAGTGTGCGAAAAGAGGCATTAGTGTGCTAGTAGAGGTGTTGGTGCGTGAGTAGAGGTGTTGGTGTGCGAGGAGAGGCATTAGTGTGAATAGAGGCATTAGTGTGTGAATAGAGGCATCAGTAAGTGGAAAAATGGCAGATGGTGTTTAATCCGAGCAACTGTGAGGGATTACACTTCGGGAGGTCGAATGTAAGGGGAGAGTATATAGGTAATGGCAAGACCCATAAGAGCATTTATGTATAGAGATATCTTGGTGAGAAACTGGGCAATCGTTTCGCTGAACATCTTCGCTCAGTCTGCCTTGCACTACACAATCTCTCGGTTGCTAAACACTAACTCCCCCTCCCATTCTCATACTGATCTTTTTGTCCTGGGCATTCTCCACTCTCAGAGTGAGGCCAAATGCAAATTGGAAGAACCTCATATTTTTCTTGGGCAGCTTACAACCCAGAGGTATCAATATTGGTTTCTCCAACTTAAGTAAAGGGGCTGTCCCACTTGGGCGACCTAATTGGTGAGTTTAGAAGAGTTTTAAAAAATGATATGTTGAAGACCTCCTTCGACTATGTAGAAGACCTCCTTCGACTATATTTTGAAAACCAGCTTCGACTAGCTACGACTAACTTCGGGAAAATTGTACACCGAATAGTGGAGAGTGAAGACGACCTCCATCGATCTCCTTCGACCTCCCTTTGACTATGATGAAGACTATCTACGACTACCTTCGACTACCCTCGATTACCTACGATTAACATGCCGACCTACTTCGACTAAACCTACGAGTAAAAAAAGTATTGATTTTTTCCATGACGACCTTTTTTTACCCGCGGGCATTTTTTTAACATATTGAAATAACCGCCGCGACCTAGCTGAGGCCTCGAGTACGCGGAGACCACTCTCGAGCATGAAGGAGAGTTACGAAGACCTCCTACGACCTCGTGTCGACCATGCTGCGAGTATGAGTCGAGGGCAAACTCGCCAGAACTCGCGGATTAGGTCGCCCAAGTGGGACAGGCCCTTAACCCTTGCTTTCCCTCTCTAGTTCCACCTACTAGTTTCCCCCACCCTAGTTCCCCTACTAGTTTCACTGTCCTCCTGATTAATTTTACTATTTGTATGCCTCGTTGTCAACTTCCCCTCAGCCATCAATGAACCATTGGACATTTCCTTGATCATCATCTGCTCTATCTCCTTTTCATGCACTTTGTACCGTTTCATATCTCTAGTTTCCCTCTCCCCTGACTCAGTCTGAAGAAAGGTCTCGACCTGACACCTATTCCTTCTCTTCAGAGATGCTGGCTGTTCTGCTGAGTTACTCCAGCATTTTATGCTTATCTACAGAAGGTGTATAATATGCTTGCCTTCATCTGTCAGAGCATTGAGTATAAGAATCAAGAAGTCATGTTACAGCCTTACATGAGTTTGTTTAGGCCGTATTTGGATGTTATGTGCAGTTCTGGTCGCCCCATTTCAGGTAGGATGTATAGGCTTTGATAAAGGGTGCAGAGAAGGTGGACCAGAATGCTGCCTTAATAGGAGAAGTTTTAGGAGAGTTTGAACAAACTTGGATTGGTTTCTTTGGAGTGTTGGAGGCTGAGGGGAGACCTAACAGTATATAAGAGGCATAGATAAGATAGACAGTCAGAATCTTTTTTCAGGGTGGAAATGTCATAGACATGGAAAGGGAATAGCTTTAAGGTGTAAGGCACAACATTTAAAGATGTATGTGCAAGTTTTTTTATACAAAGGAAGGAAGATACCTGGCATGTACTGGCAGAGAGGGTGGTGAGGCAGATACATTAGTGCCATTTAATTGGCTTTTAGCTATTCACATGGATATGGAGGAATATGGATCATGTGTAGGCAAAGGAAATTAGTTTAACCTGACATCATGTTCAGTACAGACATTGATTCAATGGTTCAATGGTACTTTATTGTCACGTACTGAGGTACAGTGAAATTATTTTTTTTACATACAGTTCAGTAAAAATATTGTAGTAGCCATTTAGCTTAACTCAGTATGTTATAACTATAACCAGTTACCTTTAAATTTTATCTGCCTGTAATTATGTTGGTGGGATTTATTACGTAGTCAGAGGCCGGTTTGCGGCTGGGATTCCCGCGCAGACGCCCTAGTAGTTTTCAGTTTAGTTTGAAGAAGCATGCATAGCTGCCAGGTAGTACGGATTTACCGTATTTTTGTACGGAAATGCGATACGAATACGGAAATATGAATTTGCGTTGTTAAATACTGATTTTTAATAAAAACGACCATGGATAATCGTTACAACGAGTCACCGCTGCACCTGCCATGTTGCAGCAAAATCGCCTAGGAATTTTACATTTTTTAAAAGCTCGGGTTTAATGAGTACTGCAGAAAGATTGGAGTCGTTTATCACTTGATTCAACTGAGACGAAAACAATTTGTTAACTGCCACTGTTAGCACTTGTTAACAGCCAGTAGTTAACACATAGTTATACAATGTGTCACCAATACATCTGTCTGCATTCCTCGGTAAATATAATTGTGTTTTGACCGAGCATTTTTGTCTCACGCGCTGTGTTTCTCCAGCATTTTTGTTTCACCCGCTGAGTTTCTCCAGCATTTTTGTCTCACCCGCTGAGTTTCTCCAGCATTTTTGACAACCCACGTTATTTAGTAATTTGTACCTGTCATTTAGGGATGTTATATGAATTTAAAAAAAATAAGTTTATGTGTGTTGCTTTTTCTCTCTCCTTCAAGGTTAGTTCTTCTGTTTGCCTTTATTTGCTTCAGTTTTATTTAGTGTTATTTATCACGTTGTGGTTGTAGCTTTTGAACGATTTAGACAATAGACAATAGGTGCAGGAGTAGGCCATTCGGCCCTTCGAGCCAGCACCGCCATTCAATGTGATCATGGCTGATCATCCCCAATCAGTACCCTGTTCCTGCCTTCTCCCCATATCCCCTGACTCCTACCTTTAAGAGCCCTATTTAGCTCTCTCTTGAAAGTATCCAGAGAACCGGCCTCCCTCTGAGGCAGAGAATTCCACACTCACAACTCTCTGTGAGAAAAAGTGTTTCCTCGTCTCTGTTCTAAATGGCTTACCCCTTATTCTTAAACTGATTTAAACATATCGGATTTTTAAAATTCATATAAATTCATAGTGTCGCCTGGCAATCTTTCACTACTTGACTCGTGCTCATGAGATATGATTTCAGGATGCTCAGATGATCTTCTAATGCGGTCATTGTACCGAGCGCTAAATCCCTTCAGCTGTACCTGCAACTGAATTCCAATTTCCGATTTTTTTGTTTTCCTATTTGTCAATTTTTTGTTGCCTGATTATTTGGCGGCCAATCAGCCGCTGTCTCCAAGGGCATTGTGTCCAATCACATAATGTGCAGGTCACTCTGCGACCAATCAGACGCAGTCTCTGAGGGGAGTTGCGACCAATCACCGACCATCTTCCCTTACTTAAGCAGACGATGGATGCAGCCAACACAGAGAGAGAGAGAGAGAGAGAGAGAGAGAGAGAGAGAGAGAGAGAGATGCAAGAAAGCAGCTATGACATATAATACACAATAAACTGTATTACAAATATACAATAAACAAGTTATGCATTCTTGTACTCTTACATGGGTATGACCGCACATTGAAAAATTTAAAAAAATTCAGCCAAATGGCACCGCGTAAAAATACCGATTTCCTCAGCAAAATACTGATTTTCAAGTAGTAGAATACTGAAATGCTCTGACAAAACTTGGCAGCTCTGAGCATGGGGGAAAGGTCACAGCTTTCCACCATGCACAAGTTTGACTACGAGTAAGATCAAAATGTACTTAAACAAGAAGAGGTTTGGATGAATATATTACTGTTTTTATTACTGCAATAAAGAAACTATTAATTAAGAAACTGTGTTTGGAAGATTTATCTTTGGACGGCATTGAATGTCTCGTGGAGAGCTCGTGAATGCGTTTCGATTCATCCTTATTCTTAAACTGATTTAAACAACCCCTGTCTTCATTCATAGTGACTAGAGGAAAGATTCCTTGAACGATATAAAAATCTGTCACTACAAAAGCACAACCTTAGATTAAGTATAAGTGTATATGAATAGTGTACTGAGATAATATACGAGAATCACCAAGTTTTGGCACCATTTTTAAGTCCAAGCTGTTATTTGCATATTTCCGAAGATCTTTCCTGGTCCCAGCACACTGATGCAATTATATAGAAAGCACATCAGCGTCTCTACTTCCTGAGAAGTCTACGGGGAGTGGGTATGTCAAAGAGGACTCTATCGAACTTCTACAGGTGCACAGTAGAGAGCATGCTGACTGGTTGCATCGT
Source organism: Malacoraja senta (assembly GCA_038087875.1). Taxonomy (NCBI): domain Eukaryota; kingdom Metazoa; phylum Chordata; class Chondrichthyes; order Rajiformes; family Rajidae; genus Malacoraja; species Malacoraja senta. The sequence goes on from CM075980.1 coordinate 31,594,081, forward strand.
AGAAACATAGAAACATAGAAATTAGGTGCAGGAGTAGGCCATTCGGCCCTTCGAGCCTGCACCGCCATTCAATATGATCATGGCTGATCATCCAACTCAGTATCCCGTACCTGCCTTCTCTCCATACCCTCTGATCCCTTTAGCCACAAGGGCCACATCTAGCTCCCTCTTAAATATAGCCAATGAACTGGCCTCGACTACCCTCTGTGGCAGAGAGTTCCAGAGATTCACCACTCTCTGTGTGAAAAAAGTTCTTCTCATCTCGGTTTTAAAGGATTTCCCCCTTATCCTTAAGCTGTGACCCCTTGTCCTGGACTTCCCCAACATCGGGAGCAATCTTCCTGCATCTAGCCTGTCCAAACCCTTGAGAATTTTGTAAGTTTCTATAAGATCCCCTCTCAATCTCCTAAATTCTAGAGAGTATAAACCAAGTCTATCCAGTCTTTCTTCATAAGACAGTCCTGACATCCCAGGAAAGTCTGGTGAACCTTCTCTGCACTCCCTCTATAGCAATAATGTCCTTCCTCAGATTTGGAGACCAAAACTGTACGCAATACTCCAGGTGTGGTCTCACCAAGACCCTGTACAACTGCAGTAGAACCTCCCTGCTCCTATACTCAAATCCTTTTGCTATGAAAGCTAACATACCATTCGCTTTCTTCACTGCCTGCTGCACCTGCATGCCTACTTTCAATGACTGGTGTACCATGACACCCAGGTCTCACTGCATCTCCCCTTTTCCTAGTCGGCCACCATTTAGAAAATAGTCTGCTTTCCTGTTTTTGCCACCAAAATGGATAACCTCACATTTATCCACATTATACTGCATCTGCCAAACATTTGCCCACTCACCCAGCCTATCCAAGTCACCTTGCAGTCTCCTAGCATCCTCCTCACAGCTAACACTGCCCCCCAGCTTAGTGTCATGCGCAAACTTGGAGATATTGCCTTCAATTCCCTCATCCAGGTCATTAATATATATTGTAAATAGCTGGGGTCCCAGCACTGAGCCTTGCGATACCCCACTAGTCACTGCCTGCCATTGTGAAAAGGACCCGTTTACTCCTACTCTTTGCTTCCTGTTTGCCAGCCAGTTCTCTATCCACATCAATACTGAACCCCCAATGCCATGTGCTTTAAGTTTGTATACTAATCTCTTATGTGGGACCTTGTCGAAAGCCTTCTGGAAGTCCAGATACACCACATCCACTGGTTCTCCCCTATCCACGCTACTAGTTACATCCTCGAAAAATTCTATAAGATTCGTCAGACATGATTTACCTTTCGTAAATCCATGCTGACTTTGTCCAATGATTTCACCACTTTCCAAATGTGCTGCTATCCCATCTTTAATAACTGACTCTAGCAGTTTCCCCACTACCGATGTTAGACTAACTGGTCTGTAATTCCCCGTTTTCTCTCTCCCTCCCTTCTTAAAAAGTGGGGTTACGTTTGCTACCCGCCAATCCTCAGGAACTACTCCAGAATCTAAAGAATTTTGAAAGATTATTACTAATGCATCGTGGCTTGGTTCGTCAAGTTGAGCGTCCAGGAGCGGAAAAGAATGCAGAAAGTTGTGACCACTGCCCAGTCCATCATCAGCTCTGACCTCCCCACCATCGAAGGGATCTATCGCAGGGATCTATCGCAGTCACTGCCTCAAAAAGGCTGCCAGCATCATCAAGGACCCACACCATCCTGGCCAGACACATCTCTCAGCTGCCATCAGGTAGAAGGTACAGGAGCCTGAAATCTGGTACATCCAGGTTCATGAACAGTTTCTTCCCCACAGCCATCAGGCTATTAAACTCGCCATCAAACAAACTGAACTATAACAGCCTATTGCACTTTAGCTGTTTATTTATGCATATATATGTGGTCTATGCTATATAGACACACTGAACTGTTCTGTATTTATGCTTACTATATTCTGTTGTGCTGCAGCAAGCAAGAATTTCATTGTCCTAACTGGGTCACATGACAATAAACTCTCTTGACTTGACTTATAAGTGTAGGGTTCTTAATCTGGACATAAACGGCAGTTGTTCCACGGCTTTGCAGCGGCCTGGCCAAACAAAGCTGTTGGAGTCCTCCTCCGCTGCTGCTCCCCCGCAGCTGCAGCTTGTGTCTGGACCCACACTTGGAGTAGCGTCCGATCCAGTTGAGCCCCAGGCTGCTGCAGGGCCTCCAGCATCCCACTCCACCGTCGCCTCGATCCGTATCAGCACATCGGCCAGCAAACCGTCATCTCTTTGTGCCCCAGGGGTGTCTCCCGCAGTAAGACCCCAGTTCCACTTACTGGCCCTTCACTTCCTTGAATCCGCTGCTGCCGTTATCTTGAATTTCATCACCCTCCTCTCCAGCCCTCGGGGCCAGGCAGAGCAGGGATCAATGGCTTGACTCTCGGGGACAGGCTTGTGGGCCGAAGGGATCGTCCCTGTGCTGTACTGTTCTTTGTTGTTAATATTATACATAATACTCTAGACGTGGTGTCACGAATGCCCCATAGAACTGAAGCATAATTCTCCTATTTTTATATTCAAATTTTTGGTGGAAAAGCAGGAATGGGTTACTGATTTTGGATGATCAACCATGATCATTTTGAATGGCGATGCTGGCTCGAAGGGCCGAATGGCCTACTCCTACACCTATTTTCTATGTTTCTAAATATCCTAGCAATTAAATATAACATTCTGCTTTTCCTGTGTACACATACTTTTTGAATCATGTACGAGGACTCCTAAATTCCCTAACATATTGGAGCTCTGCAGCTCTCACCGTTTGATAACATGGTGCACTTTTTAATTTTATTTGTAAAATATACAATTGCACGTTTTTTCCACATTCCACTCCATTAGCCAGAACTTTGCCCCGTCCCGTGGTTCAGCCTTATCGTTTCCAGCCTCCTCTGTCAGCAAATTTAGCAACACTGCTTCAGTGCTTTCATCCAAGTCATTTATATAAAGTGCAACATGTTGATGTCCTAGCAACAATCCCTGTGACACATCACTTTCTGTATCTTGCCAACAAAAAAAGCTCCATTATGCTTATTTTCTGTTTCCTGTTAGCAAGCCTATCTTCTATCAATAGTATGAGCCATTAAACCATGAACTTTAAAATGTCCACAGTAATCTTTTATACTGAACCCTAAGGAATGTTTCTGTAAATCTTGGGCGATTCCCTTTATCCATAGCACATGTCATTTATTTAGACAATTCCAGTAAATTAGTCAAACATAGAAACATAGAAAATAGGTGCAGGAGGAGGCCATTCGGCCCTTCAAGCCAGCACCGCCATTCATTGTGATCATGGCTGATCGTCCCCTATCAATAACCCGTGCCTGCCTTCTCCCCATATCCCTTGACTCCACTAGCCCCTAGAGCTCTATCTAACTCTCTCTTAAATCCATCCAGAGATTTGGCCTCCACTGCCCTCTGTGGCAGGGAATTCCATAAATTCACAACTCTCTGGGTGAAAAAGTTTTTTCTCACCTCAGTCTTAAATTACCTCCCCTTTATTCTAAGACTGTGGCCCCTGGTTCTGGAGTCGCCCAACATTGGGAACATTTTTCCTGCATCTAGCTTGTCCAGTCCTTTTATAATTTTATATGTTTCTGTAAGATCCCCCCTTATCCTTCTAAACTCCAGTGAATACCAGCCTAGTCTTTTCAATCTTTCCTCATATGACAGTCCCGCCATCCCAGGGATCAATCTCGTGAACCTACGCTGCACTGCCTCAATCACAAGGATGTCCTTCCTCAAATTAGGAGACCAAAACTGTGCACAATACTCCAGATGTGGTCTCACCAGAGACCTATTCAACTGCAGAAGAACCTCTTTACTCCTATACTGAAATCCTCTTGTTATGAAGGCCAACATTCCATTAGCTTTCTTCACTGCCTGCTGCACCTCCCCCTTACCTAACCTCAACCTGTCCAGGTCACCCTACAACCTCCTAACATCCTCTTCGGGTGGTTTTAAACTGAATAAGGGGGGTGGGGTGTCGAATGGGATAGTGGAGGATGGAGTTAAAGGGAAAGGGTTTCTTAAATGTGTGAGCATAGAGACAGAAGGGTGTAAAATGAGGGTAGAAGCAATAGGTAGCAAGGTGAAAAGTAAAAGTGGCAGGCAGACAAAACCAGGGCAAAAATCAAAAAGGGCCACTTTTCAACATAATTGTATAAGGGGTAAGAGTGTTGTAAAAACAAGCCTGAAGGCTTTGTGTCTCAATGCAAGGAGCATTCGTAATAAGGTGGATGAGTTGAATGTGCAGATAGCTATTAATGACTATGATATAGTTGGGATCACGGAGACATGGCTCCAGGGTGACCAAGGCTGGGAGCTGAACATCCAGGGATATTCAATATTCAGGAGGGATGGAGAGAAAGGAAAAGGAGGTGGGGTAGCGTTGCTGATTAGAGAGGAGATTAACGCAATGGAAAGGAAGGACATTAGTTTCGAGGATGTGGAATCGGTATGGGTAGAGCTGCGAAACACTAAGGGGCAGAAAACGCTGGTGGGTGTTGTGTACAGGCCACCTAACAGTAGTAGTGAAGTTGGAGATGGTATCAAACAGGAAATTAGAAATGCGTGCGACAAAGGCAAAACAGTTATAATGGGTGACTTCAATCTACATATAGATTGGGTGAATCAAATTGGCAGGGGTGCTGAGGAAGAGGATTTCTTGGAATGTATGCGGGATAGTTATCTAAATCAACATGTAGAGGAACCAACGAGAGAGCAGGCTATTTTAGACTGGGTATTGAGTAATGAGGAAGGGTTAGTTAGCAGTCTTGTTGTACGTGCCCCCTTGGGCAAGAGTGACCATAATATGGTTGAGTTCTTCATTAGGATGGAGAGTGACATTGTTAATTCAGAAACAATGGTTCTGAACTTAAAGAAAGGTAACTTTGAGGGTATGAGACGTGAATTGGCCAAGATTGACTGGCAATTAATTCTAAAAGGGTTGACGGTGGATATGCAATGGAAGACATTTAAAGACTGCATGGATGAACTACAAAAATTGTTCATCCCAGTTTGGCAAAAGAATAAATCAGGGAAGGTAGTGCATCCGTGGATAGCAAGGGAAATCAGGGATGGTATCAAAGCGAAGGATGATGCGTACAAATTAGCCAGAAAAAGCAGCATACTGGGAGAAATTCAGAGACCAGCAGAGGAGGACAAAGGGCTTAATTAGGAAAGGAAAAATACATTATGAAAGAAAACTGGCAGGGAACATAAAAACTGACTGCAAAAGTTTTTATTGATATGTGAAAAGAAAGAGATTAGTTAAATCAAATGTAGGTCCCTTGCAGTCAGAAACAGGTGAGTTGATCATGGGGAACAAGGATATGGTGGACCAATTGAATAACTACTTTGGTTCCGTCTTCACTAAGGAAGACATAAATAATCTGCCGGAAATAGCAGGGAACCGCGGGTCAAAGGAGTTGGAGGAATTGGGTGAAATCCAGGTTAGTCGGGAAGTGGTGTTGGGTAAATTGAATGGATTAAAGGCCGATAAATCCCCAGGGCCAGATAGGCTGCATCCCAGAGTACTTAAGGAAGTAGCTCCAGAAATAGTGGATGCATTAGTAATAATCTTTAAAAACTCTTTAGATTCTGGAGTAGTTCCTGAGGATTGGCGGGTAGCAAACGTAACCCCACTTTTTAAGAAGGGAGGGAGAGAGAAAACGGGGAATTACAGACCAGTTAGTCTAACGTCGGTAGTGGGGAAACTGCTAGAGTCAGTTATTAAAGATGGGATAGCAGCACATTTGGAAAGTGGTGAAATCATTGGACAAAGTCAGCATGGATTTACGAAAGGTAAATCATGTCTGACGAATCTTATAGAATTTTTCGAGGATGTAACTAGTAGCGTGGATAGGGGAGAACCAGTGGATGTGGTGTATCTGGACTTCCAGAAGGCTTTCGACAAGGTCCCACATAAGAGATTAGTATACAAACTTAAAGCACATGGCAGTGGGGGTTCAGTATTGATGTGGATAGAGAACTGGCTGGCAAGCAGGAAGCAAAGATTAGGAGTAAACGGGTCCTTTTCACAATGGCAGGCAGTGACTAGTGGGGTACCGCAAGGCTCAGTGCTGGGACCCCAGCTATTTACAATATATATTAATGACCTGGATGAGGGAATTGAAGGCAATATCTCCAAGTTTGCGGATGACACTAAGCTGGGGGGCAGTGTTAGCTGTGAGGAGGATGCTAGGAGACTGCAAGGTGACTTGGATAGACTGGGTGAGTGGGCAAATGTTTGGCAGATGCAGTATAATGTGGATAAATGTGAGGTTATCCATATTGGTGGCAAAAACAGGAAAGCAGACTATTATCTAAATGGTGGCCGACTAGGAAAAGGGGAGATGCAGCGAGACCTGGGTGTCATGGTACACCAGTCATTGAAAGTAGGCATGCAGGTGCAGCAGGCAGTGAAGAAAGCGAATGGTATGTTAGCTTTCATAGCAAAAGGATTTGAGTATAGGAGCAGGGAGGTTCTACTGCAGTTGTACAGGGTCTTGGTGAGACCACACCTGGAGTATTGCGTACAGTTTTGGTCTCCAAATCTGAGGAAGGACATTATTGCCATCGAGGGAGTGCAGAGAAGGTTCACCAGACTGATTCCTGGGATGTCAGGACTGTCTAATGAAGAAAGACTGGATAGACTTGGTTTATACTCTCTAGAATTTAGGAGATTGAGAGGGGATCTTATAGAAACTTACAAAATTCTTAAGGGGTTGGACAGGCTAGATGCAGGAAGATTGCTCCCGAAGTTGGGGAAGTCCAGGACAAGGGGTCACAGCTTAAGGATAAGGGGGAAATCCTTTAAAACTGAGATGAGAAGAACTTTTTTCACACAGAGAGTGGTGAATCTCTGGAACTCTCTGCCACAGAGGGCAGTCGAGGCCAGTTCATTGGTTATATTTAAGAGGGAGTTAGATGTGGCCCTTGTGGCTAAAGGGATCAGAGGGTATGGAGAGAAGGCAGGTACGGGATACTGAGTTGGATGATCAGCCATGATCATATTGAATGGCGGTGCAGGCTCGAAGGGCCGAATGGCCTACTCCTGCACCTAATTTCTATGTTTCTATGTTTCACAGTTCACACTGCCACCCAGCTTTGTGTCATCCGCAAACTTGCTAGTGTTGCTCCTAATTCCCTCTTCCAAATCATTAATATATATGGTAAACAGTTGCGGCCCCAACACTGAGCCTTGCGGCACTCCACTCGCCACTGCCTGCCATTCTGAAAAGGACCCGTTCACACCCGTTCCAACCAATTTTCTATCCATGTTAACACCCTACCCCCAATACCATGTGCTCTAATTTTAATCACCACTCCCGTGCGGGACTTTATCAAAGGCTTTCTGAAAGTCTAGATACACTACATCCACTGGCACCCCTTCATCCATTTTACTTGTCACATCCTCAAAAAATTCCAGAAGATTAGTCAAGCATGATTTCCCTTTCATAAATCCATGTTGACTTGGACTAATCCTTTTGCTACTATCCAAATGCCCCATTATTACATCTTTAATAATTGACTCCAGCATCTTTCCCACCACCGAAGTCAGGCTAACTGGTCTATAATTCCCCGTTTTCTCTCTCGCTCCTTTCTTGAAAAGTGGGATAACATTAGCTATCCTCCAATCCACAGGAACTGATCCTGAATCTATTGAACATTGGAAAATGATCACCAATGCGTCCACTATTTCTAGAGCCACCTCCCTGAGGAACCTGGGATGCAGACCGTCAGGCCCAGGGGATTTATCGTCCTTCAGTCCCATTAGCCTACCCAATACTATTTCTCGCCTAATGAAAATTTCTTTCAGTTCCTCTACCCCCTTAGATCCTCTGTCCTCCAGTACATCTGGGAGATTGTTTGTGTCTTCCTTAGTGAAGACAGAACCGAAGTACCTATTCAAATCTTCTGCCCCTTGTTGCCCATAATAATTTCTTTTTTTTTCTTTTTTTTTAATTTTATTTATTAGAAGTACATTAAATTACAAAAAATTACATTAGTACTCATCACGTATATCTTATTACAATTAATGTACTCCTTCATTTTTTAAAGCTAATAAAAAGAAAAGGTTGAAATTAAGAAAAAAGAGAAAGTGAAGGAAAATCGTGAAAGTGTAAAAACGTGTCAACAGGAAAGAACAGAGACCCTGTAGAAGATAAATTAGCGAGAAAAGATTAAGAGATAGACCCTAAAGAAGAAAAAAAGAGAAAGAAGAGAAGAGAGAAAAACAAGTACTCTATTGTGAGCATCACGCAAATGGGATATACCAACTCGCCACCTTTCATCCCCCTTTACCAAATCCTGACCGATACATTTTTAAAGTACTTTTGCACCTTATGCTTGTAATAGTTCTATAAATGAAGACCACGTCAGATGGAAGTGATCTGATTTGCCTGCCAGGAGGAGTCTTATCTCTTCCAGGTGTAATGTTTCAAACATGTTTGAAATCCACATGTTTATAGTTGGTATTGGAACATTTTTCCAAAATTTTAGGATAAGCTTTTTTCCAGTTATTAATAATAATAATAATAATAAATTTTATTTGTGGGCGCCTCTACAAAAGTCTCAAGGACACCTTACAGAGTCTAACAAAGAAACAAATAATTGGGGTAAAATAAGTTATAAAGACACCAATACATTAACCCGTAATCAAATAGGTTCTTTTGAAACACATTTAGTTCAGGGCTATCTTCCGTTGTTCCGAAGATAATCCATTCTGCTTTTGGTGTCAGTTTTATTTTAAATAATTTTGTAAAGATTTCAAAAATTTCAATCCAAAATTTTTGAATTTTTGTACAAAAAACAAATGAGTGCGCTATAGTAGCTTCTTGAGACTGACATTTATCGCAAATAGGTGATACTTTGGAGAAAATTTTATTAATTTTGGTTTTTGAATAATATAATCTGTGTAAAATTTTGAATTGTATTAAAGTGTGTCTTACATTAATCGAGCATTTATGCACATTTAATAAATGTTCATTCCACCTTTCCTTTGACATTTTAATAGCTAATTCTTGTTCCCAGTCTCTTCTAATACCTTCCGTAGTTGGTATTTCTACATTTAAGATAATATTATACAAATAAGATATTAAGTTTGCTGATTCAGCTTTTATCTGCATTGCTTCGTCCAGTACATCTGGTGGGATGTTATAATGATCTTTTGTATATTTTTTCAGATAATCACATATTTGAAAATATTTAAAGTATTGATTGTTTCCCAGATTATATTTTATTTGCAATTGTTGGAATGATAGAAATTTTCCAGTTTCATACAAGTCTCCGAGCGTTTTAATTCCTAATCTTTCCCATTGTATAAATGATTTGTCTATAATGGAGGGTTTAAACAAAGCGTTATTAACTATTGGGGATAAAAGCAATAGATTTCTTAATTTTAAATTTTGTTTTATTTGTTTCCAAGTTCTTTTTTGTTTTGTTTATTTTATTAGAAGTTAATACAATACAAAACAATACAGTGGTACCTAATTTTAGGTGCCAACTATGTCATAACGTAATGCATTCTATGTACAACCTCTAGTTTTATGTTTTTGAAAAGGAGGTTAAAAAAAAAAAAAAAGAAAGAAAGAAAAAAAAATAGAGAAAAGAAAGAGGAAAAATAAATAGTAGAAAATATAAAAAACGTGAAGTGTGTATATAAGAAAAGAAATAATAGAAAGTAGAAATAGTAGAAAAAGACCCTTAAAAAAGATTTTTTCAAATCTTTGTTTGGAGATGTAAATCTATCCACGACCTGACCTGAAATCAGTAATCTTTACGGTACTGCTGCATCACATGATTCCAAAAAGTCGATGAAAGGGGACCAACTCCTTAAGAATTGGTCATATTTATCTATTAGGCGGAGTCTCATTTCTTCTAGGTGTGCTATGTCCGTCATATTCCTAATCCACATTTTAATAGTTGGTATAGCTGTATTTTTCCAAAATTTAAGTATCAATTTCTTTCCAATTATTAACCCATAATTAAAGAATACTTTTTGGTCTTTGTTTAAATTGCTATCTTCTAATATTATTCCAAATATAATCCATTCCATATTAGGTTCTATTCTTGACTTGAAGAGCTTTGTAAATATATCAGTTATATCGCTCCAAAATGTATTCAACTTTGTACATCCTACAAATGAATGTGTTATGTTGGCATTTTGAAACAAACATTTATCGCATCTGGGAGAGACATTTGGGTAAAATTTATTCAACCTCGTTTTTGAATAATATAGTCTATGTAATAATTTAAAAATATTTAAAGTATTGATTGTTTCCCAGATTATATTTTATTTGCAATTGTTGGAATGATAGTAATTTTCCAGTTTCATACAAGTCTCCGAGCGTTTTAATTCCTAATCTTTCCCATTGTATAAATGATTTGTCTATAATGGAGGGTTTAAACGAAGGGTTATTAAGTATTGGGGATAAAAGCGATAGATTTCTTAATTTTAAATTTTGTTTTATTTGTTTCCAAGTTCTAATTGTACTATGTATAATTGGGTTTTTGTTATAATTTATATTATTCAGTTTCATTGGTGAGAGGAGGATCGCTCCAATATTACAAGAGGAACAGTCCTCTCTCTCCATTATAATCCAGTCCACCAGCCCATAATAATTTCACCCGTGTCTGCCTTCAAGGGACCCACATTTGACTTTGCTACTCTTTTTCCCTTAACATATCTAAAGAAGCCTTCTTTATATTCCTGGCCAGCTTCCCCTCGTACTTCATCTTTTCAGCCCGTATTGCCCGTTTTGTTTCCTTTTGTTGTCCTATGTAAGTTTCCCAATCCTCTGGCTTCCGGCTACTCTTTGCTGTGTTATACATCTTTTCTTTTAGTTTTATTCTATCCCTAACTTCTCTTGTCAGCCACGGTTGCCTCCTACTCCCCTTAGAATCTTTCTTCCTTTTTGGAATAAAATGATCCCGGATTATGCCCAGAAATTCCTGCCATTGCTGTTCCACCGTCATTCCTGATAGGATCCCTTTCCAGTCTACTTTGGCCAGCTCCCCTCTCATGCCTTCATAGTCCCCTTTGTTCAACTGCATCACTGCCACTTCCGATTTAACGTTCTCCTTCTCAAATTGCAGATTAAAACTAATCATATTATGATCACTACCTCCAAGCGGTTCCTTTACCTCGAGTTCTCTTATCATATCTGGTTCATTGGACAACACTAAATCCAGAATTGCCTTTTCTCTGGTCGGTTCCATTACAAGCTGCTCTAAGAATCCATCTCAGAGGCATTCTACAAACTCTCTTTCTTGGGGTCCTGAACCAACCTGATTTTCCCAGTCTACCTGCATATTGAAATCCCCCATCACCACAATGGCATTACCTTTGTTACATGCCAGTTTTAACTCCTGCTGCAACCCTACATCCGGGCTACTATTTGGGGGTCTGTAAATAACACCAATTCGTGTCCTCTTGCCTTTACAATTCCTCAACTCAATCCACAGTGACTCTACCTCGTCAGTCCCTATGTCTTCCCTCACAAGGGACTGAATTCCATCCCTCACCAGCAGAGCTACCCCCCCCCCTCCTCTGCCCACCTGCCTGTCCTTTCTATAGGATGTATAACCCTGAATATTAATTTCCAGGCCCGATCCTCCTGCAGCCACGTCTCAGTAATCCCCACAATGTCATATCTGCCAACCTCTAACTGAGCCTCAAGCTCATCTACTTTACTTCTTATACTTCGCGCATTCATATACATGTTGATGTTGTAAGTGCTATATTTAAGAGGGAGTTAGATGTGGCCCTTGTGGCTAAAGGGATCAGGGGGTATGGAGAGAAGGCAGGGATGGGATACTGAGTTGGATGATCAGCCATGATCATATCGAATGGCGGTGCAGGCTCAAAGGGCCGAATGGCCTATTCCTGCACCTATTTTCTATGTTTCTATGTGTTCTGCCATAACATATTAGCTTCTGACATACTCTCAATTTTAAGTTAACTGGGCTTTAGTTTCCCACTTTCTGTTTCTTCCTTTTTCAAATTGAGCTATTTCAATTTTAAGATAAGGGATTTTTAAAATAATTATATAAGTTCAACTTGCAGGAGTTTGAAGGTGGCACAGTGGCAGAGTTGATGCCTTATAGCGTCAGAGACCTGGGTTCAATCCTGACTATGGGTGCTGTCTGTACGCAGTTTGTATGTTCTCCCCGTGACCTGTGTAGGTTTTCTCTGGGTGTTCCGGTTTCCTCCTACACTCCAAAGACATACAGGTTTGTAAGTTAATTGGCTTTGGTCATAAACTGGTAAAATTGTCCCTATCGTATAGGATAGTGTTAGTATGCGGGGATCGCTGGTCAGCACGAACAAGGTGGGCCAAAGGACCTGTTTCCATGCTGTATCTCTAACACCAAACTAAATTGCTTTCTGTTCCTTTCTCACCTTGTCCCATCTGAAGGGTGGATTTGCCATAATTTTAAGAAACCAATGCTTGTGGCAATATACTCCACTGATGTTTGTTCAGCTGCAACATGAAGCTTAATATAACAGCATCTGTTGCTGTGTTGTATCTGAACCTGCGAAACCAAAAGGATCATGTTTCCTTGCATTGAAATTGTCCTTTGGAGTTAATAGTGCGGCTTAATGTTCAGTCTGGCTCAGAAACCTCATGAGTATTTCCATTCTTCCAAATCCCAAATTTGAATTTTGGTTCCCATGAAAAGAAAAGTAAAGCCAATTAAAATGAAAAATGAATTGAAAATAAAAAGTGATTGAGTGAATAAGTAATTGATTAGATTGTTGATGCGGGGTTGGGAACACTAACAATGGATTAGGAAACTATTACTGCAAACATACACGTTGCCAGTTAGTCATACAGCACAGAAACAGGCCCTTGCTGACCAAGGTGGCACCATCTACACTAGAATCACCTTCCACTATATGGCCCATATCCATCTAAACATTTTCTATCCATGTACCTATCCAAATGCTTGCAAAATCCTGTATTAGTACCTGCCTCACCTCCTCCAGTTGCTCGTTCCAAAACCCACCATACCCTTCAGGTTCCTCTTTTCCCTTTCACCTTAAACCTATGTCCACTGGTTCTTCATTCCCCTACTCTGGGTAAAAGACTGTCCATTCACCCCATCTATTCCCTTCATTCTGAGCTGTTGTGCAGCTCAGTTCTTTTCCCAGGAACCCACCAAATAAATGGACTGAATGTTTATGTATGATCAAGTGGACAAATGAATGAGTAGTACCAAAAAAAAACTAATGCTCATTTAATCAAAAAAAATGTAGAAGGACTGAAAATTGCTTAATTGAAGAAACAAGTCAAAGGGAAAAAATACAAAATATTTCAATAATATCTTCTCCCAATTGGAACTCATAGCCTTCTCTTGCATTCCCCACTTCTCCAAACTTATCTTCATTGGATGTGCAAGGTTTGTGTACCCTGATTGGGTTCAAATGACATAATCAAATGATGTGGGTGAACCAGAATAAGTGCTACTCGCAAAACTCTTCAAGACATGTGGCAACGTTTCTAACCATTAAAAACTCTTGGCACCTTTGACAAATGAATTCTGTATGAATCTTGTTGATATTTTTAAACATTTAAAAACTATTAAAAATAATTAATATTTATTAAGTTTGTTTACAAAAATTAACAAATAGCATATCAACTACATTAATAATTAACACAAATGTAAATTAAAAAAATTGCGCTAATCGTTCCTTTTTTTAACCCTATATATCTGCCATAAGATTGGAAAACAAATTTCCCTATGTAATTGTAAAGAAAACCACAGTTATCTCCTGTTCTGCCATTGAATACCATGAGGTAATACCATTAGTGAACTGCAGCCAAGAAAACCATTTGCAGAGTCAGTCATCAAGGTCAAGGTTTAGACACAAGGAACTGCAGATGCTGGTTTACAAAGAGAGACACAAAGTGCTGGAGCAACTCAGCTGGTCAGGCAGCAGCTCTGGAAGACATTGATAGGCGAGGTTTTGAGTCGGGATCCTACAGACTGACTGTCGTATGGGGGAGAGAAAGTTGAGAAGAGAGGTTGAGAACAGGGCCTGGCAAGTGGGAAGTGGATACAGATGAGGGTTTTTATTTGGCAGATGGGTGGACAAAGGCCAGAGATGAAAAGAGAGGATTGCCCATGCGGGTGGGACACAGGAAAGAGAAGGATAAAAGAGCAAGAGGGTTTCGTGTTGTGGGGGGGGGAGGGGTGGTGGATCAAGGCTTGTGGCTGTCACATTTTGCTTGCAGTTATGTGTGTAACTATTAACTACTAGAGTAAAACATAAATATCTATTCATTGAGTTTTTGGGTGGAAATTCCCCTTGAAATCACTCTTTTTCTGAAGTGATTTAATAGTTCAACTTTCTGTTTAAACTCATTGTTATCATCATAGACATAACATCTCCCAGTCGGTCAATATAACAGAATAATTTCTTCCTCTACATTTAGAAATATTCATTTATGTAATTAGGAGTGTCACTTTGTTTTAGGTTTATTAATACAGGCAAAATTATTTGTAATGACATTCCTGACGAGTCAGAGTATAGAAGAGAGATCGACCGACTGACCAAATGGTACCAGCACAATAACCTGGCCCTCAACACCAGCAAACCCAAGGAACTGATTGTGGACTTTGGTAGGGGTAGGATGGGGACCCACAGTCCCGTTTATATCAACGGGTCGATGGTGGAAAGGGTCAAGAGCTTCAAATTCCTGGGCGTGCACATCTCTGAGGATCTCTCCTGGTCCGAGAACACCGATACAATTATAAAGAAAGCACATCAGCGCCTCTACTTCCTGAGAAGATTACGGAGAGTCGGTATGTCAAGGAAGACTCTCTCTAACTTCTACAGGTGCACAGTAGAGAGCATGTACAGTAGAGAGCATGCTGACCAGTTGCATCGTGGCTTGGTTCGGCAACTTGAGTGCCCAAGAGCGGAGAAGACTACAAAAAGTAGTAAACACTGCCCAGTCCATCATCGGCTCTGACCTCCCTACCATCGAGGGGATCTATTGCAGTCGCTGCCTCAAAAAGGCTGGCAGCATCATCAAGGACCCACACCATCCTGGCCACACACCCATCTCCCACTACCTTTAGGTAGAAGGTACAGGAGCCTGAAAACTGCAACGTCCTGGTTCAGGAATAGCTACTTCCCCACAGCCATCAGGCTATAAAACTCAACTCAAACAAAACTCTGAACATTAATAGCCCATTATCTGTTTATTTGCACGTTATCTGTTTATTTATTCATGTGTATATATATTTATATAATGGTATATGGACACACTGATCTGTTCTGTATTCATGCCTACCACATTCTGTTGTGCTGAAGCAAAGCAAGTATTTAATTGTCCTATCTGGGACACATGACAATAAACTCTCTTGAATCTGTAAATGAAGATCATTTGGTACATTAACAGATCAGAGGAGACATAACAGATTCAATTGGCCAGTGGTGTGGGAAATGATCCTGGTGCACAACTGCCAGAATTTCTCACAGTGGTCTCATGTAAACCAACAAAACTGCAGATGCTGGACGAATGAAATAAAATGAGAATAAGCTGGAAACATTCAACAGTTCATCCAGCATCTGTGGAAAGACAAGCAGTTAACATTCCAAGTTGAAGACTTTAGGGCCTGTCCCACTTGGCCGTAATTTACGCGACATCATTTACGCGTCATGACGCACGCGTCGTGACACGCACGGTGCGCATTACGCGCAAATGACGGCCAAGTGGGACAGGCCCTTTTGTCTATTTTCACAGATGCTTCCTGACCTGCTGAATATCTCCTGTATTGTCTATGGCTCTGCTTGTGTGATGGAAATTAGAGCATTCTTTCCTTTCAGTTGGACTCAATCTACATTCTCAAGTAGTTTTTCACAGTAAATGCATACCTTTGACCTGACTTCAGTGGACTGAGTAGTTGTGGGAGGGTTTCTTCCAATTGTCTGTGGGAATTCTGAATCATGACACCTTGCCTGAGCATGCCACTGTATTGGAGTTGTGGCCTTTCTCTACACTCCAGATGAATCACGAATTGGCCTGACTCATCTGATTTTAAATCTCTGAAAATGATTTCTGAAATTTCTTAGTTTCTTTGGTGCACACATGTGAATTTCATGGTAAATAACATTACCCAAGACATAGAAAAACTTTTAAAAGGTACCTAATAGTTCTCTTCAGATTTTAAAAAGTACCATTTGAAAATTCTCTGTCTGCACGTGTGAGCAACAGATGGAAATGTGCATGCTCAATATTTCAACTATGATGCAGGGTCAGTGCCTATTTAGAACAGAATATTATTATATTACAGAATAAGCAAAAGCATTTTGCACAACACAACAACACCTACAAGAGCTATCCAATTCAGTTCCACATCCCAGTACTTGTCCCACATTCCTTCAAATTAGTATTCTTCAAGTTGTCTTTATGTCTTAATTGATTGTCGGTGTTCATGGCATGGCAGCATGTCTTATCCATCTCAAATTATTCCCGTAAAAGTGGTTGTGAGGTGCTGTACCAGGAGCAATCTTTGTACTTGCAGTACTTATAGGATTTCTAGACCCTGCAATAATAAAAGAACAGTCTTGTATTTCAATGCTGTGGCATAGAAAATAATTTTCAGTTGGTGACATTATTCCTGTCACACTGGTCTTTTCGTATTGCAGCGAACTTTAATTATTGTTTTTCATGTGCAGATAGAACATATTCAGTCATCTTTAAAAGTTCCTGTGGAATATGATAATTTTTTTTCAAAAGTATGTTCCATCCTTGTGTGAAATAAGTTCTTTTTTCCCCCTTATTTATATCTCTGACATCTGGCCATTGGACCGCTTACCATTGAAATGGTTTCATTCTTCTATCAAATCACTTCTTCATTTTGATTACTTATGTTTGGTCATTCATTAATCTTTTTTTTCTTTAGGAACAATTCGAGCTCTTAAAATCTCTTCAAGATTTTAACTATCTTGTCCTTGGGATAATTTGGGTAAAACATCTCAGTACCATCTTGCGGAGCTTTGACCGCCTTCCAAAAGTGTGATTCACAGAAATATGCACATTACAATCCATTGACTGAATCTCAGATGGAGGAAAGGTTTAGCTTGGCTTCCTTTCTCGCTGAATTTACAAAGGCAACCGGCTGAATTTCTTTCTTAACTATTTTATCAATTTGCCTTATCACTTTCAAAGATTTGCAAACTTGCATTTCCATGATCCCCTATTCATGCACCTCTGAAAATAGTACCATTTCATTTAAAAACAGAAAATATTGGAATTACTCAGCCTGTCAGGTACATTTGTAGAGAGAGAAAAAAACGGAATAACTGATTGGATAAATTGTATACATGTTTTGTCTCTCAAAATCTTTCCACTGACTGGATAGCACGCAACAAAAGCTTTTCACTGTACCTCGGTACGTGACAATAAATGAAACTAAACTAAAAAAAAGCACAGGGGTTGTACACAACTATATTAAATTGCTTCCATCTATCAGTCATTTCACCAAACTGCCTTTACATGGGCTTCTTCTTCTTGCGTATGGCGTGCACAGCCTAAAGTTGTAAGACAACCTGTTCTGTTTGATCTTCTGTTTGTGCACGCCAGGTTGATTGCATTCGTCGAAACAGGGTGGACCACGTGAAGGTTGCAATCTCCCACCCTTAAATGGGCTTAATACTATTATTTTGCCAAATTTTATATTGTCAAAAAGCTTTGAAATTGTACTCTATTACCCAGACTTAGATCACTAATAGGTAATGAAAACCGTAGCAATTCTAACCGTGAACCCTAGAAGTCCATACTTCAAGCCAGTCAGAAAATTATTAATTTGCTACTATTCTCTGCCTCTTATCACTTAAATAATGTTATACCTTGTCCTTATGTCCTTTTGCTACCAAATGCTTACATTATGAAAAAATCTATAAGGCAGTACTTCATCAAATTCCTTTTAAAAATTTATAGTTACAACATACACAATTCTACTTTTATCAACCCTCTTTTGTTTCATCATGGTAATCTTAATGCATTATTTTATAAACTAGGATGAAAGATGTTGGAAACTTAATTTATGCTTTGAAATTTAAAGTTAAAATCCATAAATTTCTAAAGATGATTTTTCTCCCGCAGCTTTTATATTTATTTCAGACAATACCGATATATCTTCCCAAATCTTTCTTTTAAAAAAATGATTCCATTGTTGCTAACTTCATTTGGGACTACAAAAGTCACCGAATACATAAACGACATCTGTGCAAATCCAAAGAGAATGAGGACTAGCCTTACCCAATTTCCTCTCTTAGTACTGGGCAACGAATATTAAAACCATAATCTTCTGGTTGGATGATTCACACCAACAGGCCAACTGGCTAAAAATGGAAAGAGAAGATTGCTTGCCTTTCTCCATAAGCTCAATTGTTCTGTCTCCAATACCCCTGAATAAGTCAATGTACGATCATAACCCTATAATACATGGTACTATTCGTATCTGGAAACAGTTGAAGTTCAGTCTCAAATTGAGACACATGTCTCTTAATCTTCCTATTGCAAACAACCCCTCTTTTAAACCCTCTACTTTAGATGGTGTTTTCACCCACTGGAAGGACAAAGGAATCAACACTGTGCGAGACCTATTGGAAGGGGACTTTTTCCTCCTTCCAAGAGTTGCGGGAGACATACGATTTGAATACTAATAATTTTTTCAGATATCTTCAGGTTAGGAACTATGTGAAAACATATATGCGAGACTACAACACTGCAAGTCCAGATAAACTCGATGAATGTTTGAATAGATCATGTAGATACAGAGAAGTTGATATCCTACATTTACAATGTTCTTCAAAACATCAACACCCCATCTTCTGAGGTTTACAGGCGTGCATGGGAAGATGAGATAGGTCAACAAATCTCAAATGATATATGGGACGAAAGCTTACAATATACCATTACTTGCTCCTTAAATGCCAGACATTGCCTGATACAGTTCAAAGTGCTGCACAGGTTATACTACTCAAAAACCAAACTGAACAAAATGTTCCCCAATGTTTTCCCCTCTTTGCGATAAGTGTCAGTTCCAAGAAGCCACTTTAGCCCACAGTTTTGTGCTTGGTACAAAAATAGAACGTTTTTGGACAGAAGTATTCAGCGTCCTCTCCAATATACTGAAAATCCCATTAGAGCCAGACTCAAAACTGATAATACTGGGAATATCAGAGGCATGTAGTAAATTGACTGCTTTTCAGCGATGCTTTGTCGGCTATGGACTAATTTCAGCAAAAGAACTCATACTTAAATTCTGGAAAAATGCTGAAGTTCCTCCAGTGAAGATGTGGATTACAGAAATGATGGGCACATTACATCTAGAGAGAATTAGGTTTATCTTGAATGATAAACCGGAGCAATTTTTAAAAATATGGTCACCTTTTATTGATTTTCTCGAGCAACACAATATTTGAACACAAATTCGAAATTACTCGTAGGGCTGGGTGAGCGGGCGTATGGATGGGTCGACAGGTATATCTCCCCTCTTTTTTCTTTTTTCTCTCTCCTTTATCTTTTAAATATAATGTCTTTTTTGGAAAGTGTTAAAATTGAAGCTGTTCACAAAGCTATAAAATTGTCACGTTTTTTGTACAAATGCTTCCAAGAAAAACATTGAAACCAAAATGCCTAAATTTCTGTCAGATTGCTTTTGAATTAAGAAGCACGAAATAGTGGATGCCATCGGCCACGTCATTGTTTTATAACTGATAGCACTAAATTTGTGTTGATAGTAAATTAAATATGATTTGGTTATTGTCAGTAGGATTATGGGACTTTTTATGTATGTGTGGATTTCACATCAACACATTGAATACTCTTATTATGCAAATAGTAACAGAACAGTTAATTCTAAACAATCTGCTTGAACTAGATTGTGAGGAAGAGTTGCATTTAAATCACTGTCCAATTAATATGGTACATTTTGCACCATTGCTCATATCTAATGCAGTAATTACTAACATGTTTCACAAACAAAAAAAATACACTGTCTTTTTAACACCCTGAGAAAAATATGTTGCACTAGAGAATTGTGGTAATCTATAAAATAATCAAGCTGGTATTTCAAGAGATTCATATATCAATAAAATGTTTTACAAAGTCCCATTTGTCAATGTCATACTATTTATAGTTTGGTGGTCCTAATGTTGTTGCGAATGTGTAGATTATATAGTTGCACATGAGCCCTTTAAAAAAAAAAGCATAGTGGTGCAGCTGGTAGAGCTGCAACCTCACAGCACCAGCGACCCAGGTGTGATCCAGACCTTGGGTGCTCTCTGTGTGGAGTTTGCACGTTCTCCCTGTGACCACATGGGTTTCCTCTAGCTTCCTTCCACATCTCAAAGACGTGCAGGTTTGTAAGTTAATTGCCCCTAGTGTGTCAGGAGAGGATGCAAAAGTGGGATAACATAGAGCTTGTGTGAATGGGTGATCGATGTTCAATGTGGATTCGGTAAACTGAAAGGCCTGTTTTCTTGCTGTATCTTGATATTAAACTAAATACTTCAACACAGCTTTTAGTGTATTTCAAATTTTCTCTTCTAGGGTGAGAGTATATGACCTCCGGACAAGCAAGGCAGTGATATCTCTTTATGGCCATCAACTTGGTGTATCTTGTGTGCAGATGGATGACTGGAAGATTGTCAGTGGTGGTGAAGAAGGATTGGTTTGTGTGTGGGAACAAAGAATGGGAACAAAGCTCTGGGAAATGCATTCCAGGTATGAATTCATTGAACTTGGCATCTGATTTTTTTGTATGTAATAAAAGGTAAATATTTATGTTCTATTTCTGAAAACCTAAAGGAAAGAAATTTCAGTTGTAACATTTCATTCACTAAAATGTAGCTTTAATTCAGGCAGTCAAAACCAGATTGGATGTAGTTTTCTGAAAATCTATTTTTCATGGCCTAAATTTGAACATTTCCATTTGGTGTGTTTATCCTAAAATAAGTTTTAAATTCTGATTTGTTCTTAATGTGCAGTTGCAGTTAAATAGGTAATGTTAAAGTTTGTTTCCACCACAATCAAAAATAGTATATAAAATAGCAGAGGCAAATCATGGCTGATCTTTTAGTGTCATTTTCCTGCACTAACCTCATATTCCAGGTTCCCTCATAAACTATGAGAATAATAATAAACTGAGATTAATAATATGTTTGTTTGATTAAGAATTGTTAACCAGAATACAAATAAATTTCCGCCTTTCAGAATAATGTCAGAACATTTATTTGAAGTTTGCACAAGATATTTTACTTAAAGGACATCATTGCTCAGCCTATGTACTATTGCGGTAGTAATATTTACTCAAGAGTGTCAGCCCAGATTAAGCACTCAAATTCTTGAAATTTGAACAAACAACCATCTGAATTTCCTGTTCTTCCTTCAGGCTAATAATGTCTCCTTGCTCGGGTGTGGTTCCATAACCTGAACATTCCTAATGTTTGAGGCTTGTTGCTGTGCATCGGCAGACTATTCAGTCATGTGCCATCACCACATCTGAACCCAATTATATCTTGAACAGAGGACCATACATGCAGAGCAGGAATCATTGGATAACAATTAAGAAAACAGTCTGAGCCCAGAACCTCATAAAGCAATTGGACTGGCACTGCCTCTTCACTGAAATCAGTTATATACTGTTAAGAGATTGAATTAAACCTATCACCTTCTTGTTCCAAAATTGACTTAGCAAATCCACAGCTGAACGGAACACTAAGATATTTTTAACTTGATGGTTTAGGGTACATATATGTTTCTGAAGCATCTAAATGTAAAATAAAGCAAGAAATAAATAGAGAAATACTAAGTGTTGGAAATATATAATAACAATAGAAAATGAAACAGTTGCATGGATTATTAATATATATTTTAAAGGATAAAATATATTAATCTTGTGGATTAGAACTGCTATTCTTCAGTTGCTGATTGACTATCCATAGAAAAGAGAAATTGCAGTTACAAAGAGAACCCAAGTTAATTTTGTCATTTAAAATTCCAGACACCCTGTACGGCACCTACGTTTTAGTGCACATACACTGATCACAGCAAATATACCCAATGAGAAATGCCCAAGAGGTGCCAGCATCATGGATGATGACTTAACTGCTCATCGTAGGTAAGACAAATTAAAGCATGATTGTGTCATATGTGTGCAAATCACTGACAGAGAATATCATCTATGCCTCCTTCAGTTAAAGTTAACAATAAAATTTTACTCATGCGCCTCTATTGTGTATTTGTGAAAGCTTCATTTCAGCAGGCTAGACAGATAGGGATGTAGGTAGAAATAAGTGGCTTTGGCACACTGATACAAAGCTAAGTTATGGGTCAAATCTACGACCAATGTTGTGAGCAGCCGAGCCTGGCTTCAGCCAGGGAATCGTGGAGAGGGATGGAGCTGGAACCTGGGGAATAGAGTTTGTCGTTGTCCGTCCAATTGGATGAACATTCTGACAGTGACTCTTATTTTAAACGCTTTGTCTGAACCTGAGACACATGACTGCTTTGAATCATATAGATAAGGTTATTTAATATGGAAGATAGACACAAAATGCTGGATTAACTCAGCGGGACAAGCAGCATCTCTGGAGAGAAGGAATAGGTGATGTTTTGGGTTGAGACCGTTCTTCAGACTTCAATATGGAACTGGTTATTTTTCCAATGCAACTAAAATGATGAAGCTACTGACATAGTTTTTAAGACTGTTACTGCCAGTTGACACAAAAGCAATAAAAAATAACTCTAATAAGGATATGCAACAAAGTTTTAATTACTTATGCAAGAAATGGATATATTCTTTATTTCTCCTCACATCACCCTGCTAAAATAACACAAAATATAAGAATTTTTCTTTTCAAACGTGAACTTATTTTCCAATTCCTTAATCAAAATGCAAGCACTGAATGCATAATGATCTTTTATGAAAAGTTGCACTATTTCACAGATTAAATTTCAAATGTATTGCAAGATTTTAAAATATCTCTTAATATCAGTTACCATTTATTGTTTTACAGACATCGTGGAATTATTTATGTCTACGACTTCTCAGTGAATAAGTCAGCTCCAGTATTACCAATTTGTTGTTCATCGTATGATGAAGATGTTGGCTACAACTATAACATAGCACTTTCAATGCCATATGATCGGATCAGATGAGTATCTGTCATCTTATGAAGATATTGGTTCTATTAACATCACAAATTAATTCTGAAAGCAAGCTTGCATTTCTTTATGAAAGGAAATATCGCTTCACAAGAAATCAAAGGCAGCAACAAAATATTGGAGAGACAATTGAACTGAAAAAGAACTTTGGCCTTAATTCTCCAAAAGCCTTTTCTATGTTCCTATCGAATGGCAAAGAAATACGATATGTAACAATTTTTAACAATATTTCTGTGGAATCATCAGCTGCCCGTCACAAAACATTTGTGGAAGACCTCATCTTTACTTTTCAGTGTTATTATTTATTTTATTTGCTATTCCCTTTTTCATATGTTACATGTAGTAATTTGGATTTTAGAACAATGCTGGGGTGGGAGGAGTCAGCGGCACAAACTTTTGATTCAGATGCAACAGCATAAATCACAGAGAGGTTTATCTGTAAATTCAAAGTTGCAAATAATGGAAGGAAAGCTAAATATATAACTATTTTCAACAAATAGTGTTTGCTTTTACATTTGATTTTTAACAAATTTCTGATATTATGATTCTCTTCAATTAGACCCCTTGAATCAAATCCCACCGAGAATATCAATCCAATGGAATAGCAGTTTCCATATATGCAATTTGACCACGTCGTTTGATCAAAGGCAGTGATGGACAAGCCACATCCTTTCCACACAGATCCTTGGACCGTAATGGAGTGTAGGTATTGAGACTGATTCATTTTGTACTCATTAGCAGAATCAAGGTGCCATTGACAAGCCCAGCAATGCAGGATATAGGCACCATTGGGAAGATGGTGGCAAGCTGTATTCTGCAACTATTCCAGTAAACGAGGTGAAGATAATCCTAGTGCACTGTTCGGAGTAAATTCATAACCAGGTGACTATGAATGGACAGCAATATTTCTGCTTAATTCCATTTTCATTTTGTGATGTGGCTGAGAACCTGTGGTATTCCATTGCGCCCACTACCCTCACCTCCCTGGTGGAAGAGTTTGCAGATATAAGAATAACTTTCAAAGAAACCTTGGTGGATATTTGCAGTGCATTTTATTGTGGGTACATGCACACTGCAGACACAGTGTGCAGGTGTTGGGAGGAATGAATGCTGGCATCAGTTGAACTACTATGTTTTGGAAAAAAAATACAATGTGATGGAATAACTCAGCAGGTCAGCCAACATCTAAGGTGAACATCAATAGATGACATTTTGGGTCAGGACCCTTCTTCAAACTCTGGTCTATAGAAGGGTCCCAACCTGAAACATCACCTACCCCATGTTCTCCAGAGATGCTATCTGACCCGCTGATTTAATCGAGCAATTTGTGTCTTTTTTTGTAAACCAGCATCTTCTATTTTTTGTTTCTGCTTTGTTCTGGATGAGTGTTAAACTTTGTGTGCTTTTGGAGCTGCAAGAATCCAGGTAGATGGATATTATTACATCACATTCCTGACATAAACCATTTGATGGTGTAAAGGTTTTGGGGAACGAAGAAGTGAGTCACGAGCTGCCTCAAAGCTGCTTTTCAACTTACCTTATTTATCCGGCTGCATCAGTTAAATCATTGGTCACCGTGATCCTTACCCCTCTCAGGATGTTAATGGTGAGGGATCGATGATGGTAATTATCTTGAATGCAAAGAGAAGGTGGATGATCATTGTCTGGTATCTGTGTGGTGCAAACATAGCTGACAGCAACTGTTATTCAGATCATGCTTCACATAGACATGGGTTCGTTCATTATCTGACATAGTGGAGGGAGGGATTGAGCAGCTCAAGATTGGTTGAGCCTGGGCAACAGCAATAAGGAACTTCTGCACCAACTTCTGCTCCAGCAGCTACAAGTACTTTCCGTTGAGCTTGATATGACACCATTCAATGAAGAGTATTGCCCTTAATCTCCTTCAGCTTCACTTTTACTACAGTGCCTTGGTCGCATACTTCATTGTTGTCAGGTGTAGTAACTTTCATCCCATCTGACAATCTGCTCTTTTATACACATGTACAATCAAAGGTCCTGGCAGAGACCAACTAACAGGTTATCAATGAATGAGTGTCAAGTCTAAGTACTCCTGATGATAACTTTATTCACTGTTGTGATGATTTGAAATATGGTGGCAATTGGTCAAATTACATTTGATCTGCTTTTTCTCAAAAGAATATACCCGAGGCAATTTTCTACATTGTGGATTAATATCAGTATTATATAGCTGTACCATTACTGCGAAGATCAAGATCTTAAGACATACAGTACTACAAGATCTCACATTTTAGATTCAGCCATTTTAGTTTTAAGCCTCACCCTGATTAAGGTTATTTGCTCATTATACTCGGGTGCAAGCCTTGAGCATCTGACTCGAGTAAAATATAAATCATAACTTAGACAATATCATCTATTGTTTATATGCCAAATAAATGATTAACTGTTTAATTTTATTAATATACAGATATATATATATTGATAGCAAAGCCAGCACTTTCAGTTCTTTGAAAGATGGTAGTGCTTGAATCATCACAGTCTGTCCGATGAAGATATTCCGGAGTGTGATGGGAAGAGGAGTTCAGAACTATGACAGAGCGACAATGAAGGAACAGTGAAATGTTTCTACATTAGCCTGTTGTGTGACTCGGAGGAGAACATAAGTCGGTGGTGTTCTCATATGCTTGCTGCCATCATCCTTCTAAGTAGTGGAGGCTCTGGGATTGGAAGAAGAGGTTCTGCTAAAGCTTTAACGTATTTCTGCACTATCCACTACAGTTGGTTGTGGTGGAAATATGTATTTAGGATGGAGGAAAGAGTAACATACAAGTAGCTGCCTTTTCCTGTGTGGTGTCCTTTATGAGAATTATTGGAGCTGCATTCATTCAGGCAAATGGTGACTATTCCACACCAAATCATATATCAATTTACACCCAGCTTATACTTTCACCTGATGATTTCCCCCCTAACTCTTCCCTTCAATACTTTTGTCACTCTCCAGAGAAGAGGATAGTGACCAATAGCCACATCAAGCTCACGACTTCTACGGCGACTTTGACTACATTTCCTCCCTTTCTACTTCTTGTAAGGTTCTTAAAGTTGTAATCACATGTTCTCACAACTCTTCCTTTCACTCTACTATTTCCAATGTGTCTCCCTTTTCCCTCATACTGGTTTCCAATTGGTCTTAGTTGACAGGGCTCTTAACCATTGTTGCATTTCCCCCATTAATGCTCAAACTCGCAGCCCACCCAAAACAAAGATAGCATTCCCTTTCATGTCACTTTCAGCACCCAAGCTTCACTGTTCAATGGATTGTCCTCCTTATGTTTGTATTTCAGTATTCCATTACACTTCTGACTTGTATAATGATAGAAAAAGGTCTAGGTCAGGTGCTAATCACTTGCCAAAGGATATCCAGCCCCTGACCTCATACTGTATGTAGCTCTATTATTTATGTGGTTCAGTGGTTTCTTTCTTATCACGTGTTCCAAGGTGCAGTGACATAAGCATAAGCACGGTCACCTGGTTAGTACAGAATGTACAGAACAGCTCACTGAGTCTGTGTGCGAGGCGCCATTTTACAGTCCTAGCTACAGCTGGCCACAGAGGCCCATTGGAGTCATCGCCACCATCCCTGTTGTCCCGTGAATAATTGTCCATCTCCTTGCATGCCCCTCTTCAGCCCTTGTTCCCCAGGGTGGAGGTGTTGGAGGGGAGGGGGGGCAGCCAACCTCAAGGGCGCAAAATGTAAGACCACCCTGATTTGTCAACCAGGCCCTTTGTCCAGTGTTCGCCACCGTCGCCCTCCATCCTCCTCTTCGTGGGTTCCCTCTCTGGGCGGGTTCTCGGTTCCACGGCAGGTGGTGAGCCAGGCCTGCCATTGGTATTGGCTGCAGCTCGGAGGGATTACTTTTACCGAACACAGCTCGCCTGGTTCAATTTAGTTTCTTGTAATGATGTCCCACAATTATTAAACTTATCGACCTCGGTGAATGTCGAGGATAAGTGGTGAGATTGTTTTATTGTAGTTGGTCATATGCTTGGCAGCTGTAATGTAAATATTGTAATCCATACCTAAATGTAGTCCAGGTCGCGTTGCATGCAGGCACGGCCTTCTTTATTTTCTCAGAAAATAAAACAAATAGTTGGAACTCCTCAGCAAATCGGACAGCATCCATGAAGGCAGGGAGGGTTCAATGAGCATTAATCAAATGCCAAAAGGCAGTTTTAAGCTGCATGAAAATTGAAGAGAGACGGCAAGAACATAAATGTTCGTGTTAGAGTAGAGAGCAGGAGAGATTCAGTGACAAAAGGATAATTGAACTGGGTGAAAGTGGATGTTAAAGTCTGTAACAAGTAACAAAATGTTTGATCAGGAGGTGTAAATAAAATAACAATATCAAAAATGTGAGATACTGAGGCTGGAATTGCAGACTATCTGAAATAGTTCACTTCAATGTTAAGTTCAAAAAATTGTAATATACATTATTGAAAGATGTGGCATTGAACCAAGCTTGCAATGGGCATCATTGGAATAGCTGAGAAGCCAGAGGATAGATTAGAAATAACCTGGAGAAGGTTAGGTTTATATTTGCAGAATCTTGTAAATTTGAGACATGTCAACATATTGGTTAACAGATCTTGTAAAGTATTATTTTCTCAAATATAGATACTGTAAGTTAAAAAAGAAATATTTAATCAACATTTGATTGTAAGAACCTAGGTAAGAGGGCTGGGCAGAATAATAACCCCAAATAAATAGGTAACACAAATCATTTACATTTGATATTAAATGTTTTCTTTCTATTATTAAAAAAATGTTAAAGGCAATTATTTGTTGTCTAATAGATCATGAATGATCCCATATTGATATGATGATTAATTGGAAACAGATTACTTCAGCAAAGTATATTGATTCTGATTTATGAGTGTTTTCTATGACTTGCATAAAATGAAGCAAGGCTTTCATTTTGTTTAATCATCAGGTTGCACTACTGCAAATGCATTACCATTCATCTAGTAACATTGGAAAAATGTAGGATTAAGTCAAATGCAGATTTATACTGGTGAACATTAAAACTGTGCTAGGTTCAATGACAAAGTAAAATTATCTCTCTCATCTGAAAAAAAATTATACTAGTGCATTGTGATAATAAATCCAAGGATAACAAACCCACCACAATCAATAACATTACTCTGGAGATAAAGGAGTGAATCCATTTGCCTGGAAAAGTGTCACTGCTATAACATTACAGGGGCACAGAGGAAAGTAAATTCAAGTACTAGAACAGTCAATCTGTTTTTTACCTTGCTGTGGAACATCTGGATATGGACATAAATATAAATGAAGACAAATAAATGTAAGCTTCTTCCTTGGTGATGTCCATAGCACATTTTTAAATAGCATAGAATACTGAAATCGTACGAGATGAATTCACAAACCAGGGACCTTTTAAATCAACTGCTGCATGAGAGAACAAATGCAGATTATCTTTCAAATGGTTCAAAGGATAAGTTAGACATTGTTGAGCTTGACAGTGGTGCTGAATACAACCAGACACAAAAAGTACCAGACTGGGGTCCTGAAAGGAGGCCTAACCAGGGTTCTGCCAAGGACAGGTATTGAAGCATAGAGGAGACAAAAATGGTGTGGCATCATCAAAATGGCCACAGCACTGTCACTCTCTCAAAAACATCTCATGGACCATTTTGTACAAGGTTATAAAGGAAAAAATTAAGCAATTTCATTTTGAAGATAATTGTAAAAAATATTTTTCTATTACAATCAAAATGATACCAATTAAGATTTCTTAAATTCAACTTTTTAAGTACTGAAATCCCATTTTACTAGCTATTTACATTGCTCAATGCAAATTAATGGATAACCTAATGCAAATTAATGGATAACCTAAATCTTTTGTTATTTGATTTCAATTTGATGTAGATTAATTCTTGTTGTCGCCGCAATAACAAGCATATTGTCCGCAAAGGTTGGCAAGATCATGATTCAAGAGAATATCTGTATGATTACTACAAGACAAACTGATAAAAAAAAACAAATAAAGAAAATGAAAAGGGCATTATGATTCAAATCTGTAATTGAAATATCAAGTACAAGATCCCAATGTTTTTCAGACTCTTCATAATTTCATTTCAATTGTTAATTGTATTATGGTTTTGAAATATTTGTGAGCTTCAGCCTTGAAATGCACTGCAAGCCTTTATTTACAAATATTTATTATGAACGACGTTCCACCACTATGACTGCTGTCTATTGTTTCACGTTAGTTAGTAATTGTTAAAATGGTTTCCAACGAGATACAGTGACTGGTTTAAATTTGTTAACAATCTTTCATATATCCAACAACCAACAGGTGTTGAGTATTGTATATGAAGTTTTGCTTGCATTATTTTTGTAATACTTTTGATAGTATTAAATAGTTTTGAAAAACATCTTTTTATCAATTTCCTTGAATTTTTCAAAGAATATTTCAACCCTAAAAAAAATTCCCTGAAAAATATTTTGAGTTTCGAAGTGAGTCATTTCAGCCACTAGATGGCAGTACAATAACATCCTTATAAAGAGATAATCATAATTTTAAAGCACTGCTCTCTGGTGAAAATATGCACAGTTTTACAATAATATACTACAATATTGTAGAAGGGTTATATTGATCATGTACAGGAGGTAGAATAAAGCAAATGCAGCATGTTTAATATAAAGTTCATTTGGTATGCAGTTTTATTACAACTTTCAACAGAATGATTATATGATGAATTGAAGTCATCATCGGCGGTCACTCAAAACGAGTATGACTGTCCTCTCCTCTCCATAGGGTCGTCTGCTTGTGGGTCTGCAGATGTCTGTAGAGGCCGATCCGCGATCCACACACCTTGGTGCAACATGGGCAGTGGAGACTGGCGGTGGTTGGTAGTCGTCGAGCCCCCTTCTCTCTCTCCATACGGTGCTGTCGCTTTGTCTCTGCGACTCGGAGTAGTTCCATTTCGTGACGTGCAGCTCCTTCCTGCACGGATTTCCTCCAGGAGCGCCTGTCCAGTGCAATGTGCTCCCAGTTGCTCGATGTGATGTGGAATTTTCTTCTTGTTATCCCTGAAGCGTTTCTTTGAACCGCCAGCGGCTCGCCAACCTTCCTTCAATTGAGAGTACAGGATTGTTTAGGGAGACGTGTGTCGGACATGCGGATGACATGGCCATTCCATCGAAGTTGGTGCTGTATTATTGTGGTGGTGATGCTGGTCATGTTGGCTTCCTCCAAAACGCTGATGTTGGTGCGTTTGTGCTCCCAGCTGATCCTCAGACTCTTTCGTAAGGATCTTTGATGGTATTGTTTCAGGGCTCTCGGGTGCCTGCTGTAGGTGGTCCATGACTCGTCTCCATACAACAGGGTGGAGAGGACAACGGCTCTGTAGACCAGCAGTTTTGTTTGAGCCTTTAGGTCTCGGTCTTCAAAGACACTTTTCCTGAGTCCGGCATAGGCTCCGCTGGCACAACTCAGGCGATGGTTGACCTCAGAGTCGATGTCAGCTTTTGAGGAAAGAATGCTGCCAAGGTAGGGGAAGTGGTCAACGTTTTCAAGAGTGGTGTTGTCCATTATAGTGGGCTGGGTAGATGGCTGGTGGAGGTTGATGTAGGACCTGGGTCTTTTGATATTTAAGGCTAGGCCCATGGCTCTGTATGCCTTGGCAAAGACATTCAGGATGCCTTGGAGCCTGGAGGTCTTCTGCAGAGTATGCTGCAATGGCGCAGACGTCCGCGTACTGAAGCTCCATGATGGCGGTGTTACTGACTTTGCTCTTGGCCTTCAACCTATTAAGGTTGTAGAGGCCACCGTCAGTTCTGTAGAGGATGGGGATCCCCAGTGGCAGCGCTTCACCAGTATGAAGTGGGGAGGGAGGGAGGGGTGGGGGGGGTAGGGAGGTGTGGTGGGGGGGGAGTGTGGGCGAGGGATGGGGGTGTTGAGGGGAAGAGAGCTCAGAGAAAATACGGGGGAAGAGCCATGGGGGCGAGGGGTATCTCGGGGGAGGGGGGCAGGAGCCAGCAAGGGGGACAAGAGGGAGGGACTGGAGCTGGGGGGGCGGTGCACCCGGCCCCGGCAGCCCCCAGCTCCCTCAATCCTCCCCCCACCCCCCCCCCCCCACTCTCCCTCCTCACTTCCCAGGATCTCACGGTTGCAGCAATGCCACGCAGCCGGCCAGGCTCTGGGCCGCTCCGGACACTGCTCGTTCCTCTCCTTCACCTTTATTGTGACAGAAGAGCCGGCCAATCAGTGTGGCGATGGTGCGCCGGAACGGACGTCGCCGTCCCGGGTGGATGACAGGAGAGGAGACCAATCCCCTGACAGGAGAGAACAATCTACGCACGCGCGTTTTAAAAGATTTTTAAACCTCACTAACTTTTACAATATGCCACCGATTGGAATGAAACTTGTTGCACTCACAGCACAGGGGAACGGTGAGTGAGCTGGCAAAAAATCGTGGCGCTATCGCGTACCATTTTTGCGCAAATAGAAAAAAATGCGCAAACCTCGAAGAGCACAAGATTAGAGTTTTAGTTATGTATAGATAGATAGATGTCCCGAAACGGAACGATGAAATTCTTACTTGCAGCAGCACAACAGATATGTAAACATAGTTTAAACTCTTTAAACACCATAATAAAGAACAAAAAAGTTCAGTATATATAATAAACAAGCAAAGAAATAGACAATAATAATACAAAGTTATTTAAAAAAAGTCAAATCTATAGTGCCCTCCATAATGTTTGGGACAAAGACCCATCATTTATTTATTTGCCTCTGTACTCCACAATTTGAGATTTGTAATAGAAAAAATCACATGTAGTTAAAGTGTACATTGTCAGATTTTAATAAAGGCCATTTTTATATATTTTGGTTTCACCTTGTAGAAATTACAGCAGTGTTTATACATAGTCCCCCCATTTCAGGGCACCATCATGTTTGGGACACCTGGCTTCACGGTTGTTTGTTATTGCTCAGGTGCGTAATAATAGTCTCCTTTATGCAGGTAAAAGAGAGCTCTCAGCACCAAGTCTTTCCTCCAGTCTTTCCATCACCTTTGGATCCTTTAATTGCTGTTTATCAACATGAGGACCAAAGTTGTGCCAATGAAAGTCAAAGAAGCCATAATGAGACTGAGAAACAAGAATAAAACTGTTAGAGACATCAGCCAAACCTTAGGGTTACCAAAATCAACTGTTTGGAACATCATTAAGAAGATAACAAGCACTGGTGAGCTTACTAATCGCAAAGGGACTGGCAGGCCAAGGAAGATCTCCACAGCTGATGACAGAAGAATTCTCTCTATCATAAAGAAAAATCCCCAAACACCTGTCCGACAGATCAGAAACACTCTCCAGGAGTCAGGTGTGGATTTGTCAATGACCACAGTCTGCAGAAGACTTCATGAACAGAGATAACAGCAACTGGTGATGTCCATGAATTGCAGACTTGAAGCATGCAAAGGATATGCAACAAAATACTAAACATGACTACTTTCATTTACATTATATTACTGTGCCCAAAACATTATGGTGCCCTGAAATGGGGGGACTATGTATAAACGCTGCTGTAATTTCTACATGGTGAAACCAAAATGTATAAAAATAGCTTTGGTAAATAAATAAAGTTGCAAAGTACTTGTTTAGTACCTCACCTCCATCCTCTGACTCCAAGCCTAGATACCCGGCTTTATCATTGATCGGTCCTACCTTCACTCTGGTCACCCTCTTATTTTTAACATAGTGTCAAATGCTTTGGAATTTTCCTTAATTTCTTAATTGCCTCGTCAACAGTCTGTGCCGTCCTTTTCTTTTTTGTTGTTTTTTAGTATGTGTTAAATGTATGTTTTAGTGCTCTTTAGCTTTGTTATATGTGTGGGGTTGGGGGAAACTTTTTAAAAATCTCTTACCTCGAAGGAGACGCAATTTATTTTTCCGTATCGTATCTCCATCTGCACTGCGGCCTAACATCGTGGAGCTGACGGCCTCTTGCTGGGGACCTACTTTGGGAGCTCCAACCGCGGGAGCCTGCGGAATTAACATCGTGGAGCTGGTGGTCCCTGTCGGGGATCGACCTCGGAGCTCCAACCGCGTGCGGGAGCCTGCAGACTTTAAAATCGTGGAGCACGCTTGTGCAGATCAATCACTATTGCTGATTTGATCCATGTCTGGTTTTGCTATTGCTGATCCGATCCATAATCCATGTCGGGTTTCCACTATGCCATCTTGTGGAATGTAAGCAACCATGCTTTCAGTTTGAACTACGACTTATACAGCTTGGTTAGGGACCGACTTCAGGAGTTCCAAGCCACAGGAGCTTTGACAGCCCCAATCGCGGGATCTTCAATTGCCCCGACGCGGGAGCTTCGATTGCCCCGACGCGGGAGCTTCGATCACCCCGACTGCGGATGGTATGACTGCCCCGACTGCGGGAGAATTGAGAGGGAAGAAGATTAGACTTTATTGCCTTCCATCCAAGTGAGGAATGTGGAATCCACTGTGGTGGATGTTTATGTTAACTTTTATATAGTTGTGTGTTTTGTTGCTTTTTTTTTAGTATGGCTGTATGGTAAATCGAAGTTCACTGTACCTCAATTGGTACATGACAATAAAATATCTTTGAACCTTTGAACATTTCTGCTTGCTACAAACATATAATTTCATAACTCCTGAGTAATCCTTGATTTAGGCTACATCCACAGCTCTGAAATTTCTTTTGCGGCATTGGGCAGAGAAACCAGGCTGTGATGCATCCCAATAAGATGTTTTCTTCGGTGCATCTATAGCCCTTGGTAAGAATCATTAGACATATGCCAAACTTCCTTAGTCTTCTGAGGATGTAGAGGGGTTGGTATGCTTTCTTGGCCTTAGCTTCAATGTGATTAGTCCAGGACAAATTGTTGGTGACATTTATACCTGGGAACTTAAAGCTCTCGACCATCTCCACTTTGGCACCATTGATGCTGATGGGCCGTGTTCTCCACCTCATTTCCTGAATTTAATAACCATCTCCTTCATTTTGCTGATATTGAAGGTCAGATTGTTGCCATGACACTGTGTTACTTAGATTTATATCTCCTTTCTGTACTGTCTTGTCATTGTTAGAGATCCTGCCTACTACATTGGTGTCATCAGCAAACTTGTAATTGGAATTAGAGCAGAATTTGGCCACACAGTCATGAGTGTATAGGGAGTATAGTAAAGGGTTGAGAAGACATCCTTGCCGGGCTCCAGTGCTGAGAATTATCGTGGAGAATGGTCTGTCACTTATCCTCACTGATTGTGGTTTGTCACTTATCCTCACTGATTGTGGTCTATGGGTCAAGAAGTCAAGAATCCAATATCAGAGAGGTATGCTGGTTCCTAGATCAAGACGTTTAGGCAGGACTTGTAATTTTGCATCTTAATATCTGTACATTTCCCTCAAGGAAAAAAGGTAGTTTATTTCCTGATGTGACCAAATGGTTCAAATCTATAAGGTAATTTATTTTTAAAACCCCAAGTCGGCCGATCTGAGGGACCTGGAGGTGGAGTGGTGGGTGAGAAGACTTTTAATGTAGGTGAGGGCAAACCCATTGAGGGATTTGTAGACATAGAGGAGCATCTTGAAATATATTCGGAACCGCACAGGGAGCCAGTGGAGAGAGGCCAGGATCAGGGTGATGTGGTCCCTTTTTCGGGTGCCCGTCAGGAGTCTCGCTGCGGCGTTTTGGACCAGTTGCAGGCGGGACAGGGAAGATTGGCTGATGCCAGTGTAAAGGGAGTTGCAGTAATCTAGGCGGGAGGAGATAAATGTGTGGATGATCTTTTCGAGGTCATCAAACTGGAGGAATTGTTTTATTTTAGCTATCGTCCGAAGCTGAAAGAAGCTAGCTTTTACCACGGCATTGACTTGTTTGTCAAATTTCAGTGCTGAGTCAAATATCACGCCAAGGTTTTTGACGTGAGGTTTGAGTAGTGGGGTAAGGCTTCCAAGGCTGCCTGCTATCATTTTGATTGAGTCCGAGGGGCCGAGAAGGATGACCTCAGACTTACTCTCGTTTAGTTGGAGGAAGTTCTGGGCCATCCAACACTTTATATCCTCAAGGCAGCGGGTAAGGTTAAGCAGATTTGATTGTTTTTTGGGCTTCAGGGGGAGATAGAGTTGTGTATCGTCTGCGTAGCAATGGAAGGAAATGCCGTGCCTTTCAATGACTTGGCCTAAGGGAGCATATACAGGGAGAAGAGAATGGGGCCAAAGATGGAACCTTGTGGAACCCCACAGCAGAGACTAGCTGGGGAGGAAAAGGAGTTGCCTATGTTAGTCGAGAAACTCCTACCTTTGAGGTAGGAGATGAACCAGCTCAGGGCAGTGCCATCAATACCAACCCCGTACTGGAGATGGTCAAACAGGATGGTGTGGTCGACTGTATCAAATGAGAGTTAATCAAAGAGAGGGTTAATTGTTTAATTCACACACATTGAAACTCTGACAGTGTTAAGAGTTGTTCAGACTGGATGAGAGGCTTAACCAGTGCCAAATCATGGTAGTGGGTTATGCTTGTTCTTGCACACCACTTAATGATCAGAATGGACACAGAATGCCCTCACAACCAGGTTGAAATGGACTTTGAGGACAAATGCAGATTTGGCAAGTAGGCAACTGGTGAAAGTGATCAGGAGATTTCAGGCCATTGTCTTTATAAGCCAAAATGACAAAGGACATTTATTGTCACATACACCAATTGGTGTAGTGAAATTTGAGTTGACATTTGCAGCACACCAATAAAAATAAGACACAACATTAAAGAAGAATTTAACATTAAACATAAAAAATATCCCCCCACAATGGTTCCCACTGTGAGGGAAGGCAGCAAAGTCCAGTCCTCTTCCTCTGTGTTCACGCGTGGTCGGAGCCTATTTGAGGCCTCCGCAGTTGCCGCAACGGCGGCCCAATGTTTCAGGCCCTCTCGCCGGATGATGGAGCTCCAGCGTCGGGAGAACACTCTTCAGCAGCTTGGGGTGTCTGGAATGGCCGCTTACTACCGGAGACTGTGGCTCCCGAAGTCCACAGGCCGTGCTGGTCGGAGTTCCAACACTGGCTATCTTGGCGAGAAATCCCAGGCCCCGCGGTGTTTAAGCTCAGTGCCGCCCGCGGTTGGACGCTCCGCAACGACAGCTCCGCGATGTTGGAGTCGGCGGTCTCAGCACTCCGGAGCTTACCGCACAGCGGCCCTCGGTAAGGCATCGCCCACTCCGCGATGGTGCTTCAGTGCTGTGCCACCACCGAAGCTGAAGTTCTGGCCGGTCCCGGCAGGAAGCGCCGCTCTAGTCCTGTTGGTAGGCCGCGAAGAGGGGGCGAAGATGCGGCTCGGAGGAAAGACGCATCTCCGACCAGGTACGGACTGAGAAAAACAGTTTCCCCCTTCCTACCACCCTCCCCCCCCCCACATAAAAAGACTAGACCTCCAAAACAAAACTTTTTAACATACTAAAAACAATTTTTTAAGGGTGAAAGGATGGACAGTTGCAGGCTGGGCAGCCATACTCGACAGTGCCCCCACTCGGGGACCATTGACCTATTTTAGGGTATTCAAAGATTGATACTTGTCAAGTCAAACCTCAAGAACAATTTTAGAAATGACAAAGGCCCTAGCTCTGTATTAATTTTCCAGGATGTGGAATCACCATCAAGGTCCGCCTTACTTTGGTGAGCCACCACTTTGCTCTGCCAGTCTTATGTGATGCAAATACACCTATAGTGTGGCGAGTAATGCATGTGCCGCAGAACCGGGGAGGCTGCAGCCTCCCCACTTTTTTGGCTAGACATGTTTCAATGTCTCCGGCTTTGGACGAGGCGCTGCTGTGCTCTGAGCAACCTGGTTGTGGGTGTTGGAGAGCCGGGGCGGAGGGAGGGATGGAAGCAGAAGCAGCGGCGGGGGCAGATGCGGATGGGGAGCCGGGGCTGGTGAGTGTTTGCCGGGCTGTCGAGTCACTCGCTGCAGCTCCGGCCATGGAGCAGCCTCAGTGCAAGAGTCCCGGGCCGTCGGAGGGTCGGAAACATTGCGCCGCTGCCGTGAGAGTCTCCGCCAAATTCGCCCTGGTGACCGGCATGGACCAGGCTGCGGCTTGTTGCATCCTGGAGGACAACCAGTGGCTGCTGGAAGTAGGTACCAAGCACTGGGAAGATAGTGGCCTTCAAATGGGGGTGGTTGAAGAAAGCATCCTGCTTGCCTGCTAGATTTTCACTTACTAACTGCAGGAAAAACGTTCCTCATGTTGGGGGAGTCCAGAACCAGGGGTCGCAGTTTAAGAATAAGCGGTAGGCCATTTAGGACTGAGATGACAAACTTTCTTCACCTAGAGAGTTGTGAATCTGTGGAATTCTCTGCCACAGAAGGCAGTGGAGGCCAATTCACTGGATGTTTTCAAGAGAGAGTTACATTTAGCTCTTGGGGCTAACAGAATCAAGTGATATGGGGAAAAAACAGGAAAGGGGTACAGATTTTAGATGAACAGCCATGATCATATTGAATGGCAGTGCTGGCTCGAAGGGCCGAATGGCCTATTCCTGCACCTATTTTCTATGTTTCTATGCTTGAGGCAATAAAACTCGACCACTTGATTTTGAAGCATTCATGGATGGTGGAGGTATAATGTAGTCAAAGAGTGATACAGTGTGAAAACAGGTCCTTCGGCCCAACTGGCCCACACCCTCCAACATGACCCAGCTACACTATCTGCTTTTGGTCCATATCCCTCCAAACCTGTCCTATCATGCATCAGTCTAACTGTTTATTAAATGTTGGGATAGTCCCTGCGTCAACTACCTCCTCTAGCAGCTTGTTATCCCTCAGATTCCTATGAAATCTTTTCCCCTTCACCTTAAATCTGTCCTCTGGTCCTCGATTCACCTACTCTGGCCAAGAGACTCGAAAGTCTTACTTTAAAAAAAGTAACGTTTCCACAAACATATACCCCCTTTATTAATGTCATGGTTTGATGATTCTAAATTCAAATCAAAATCAAAATTAAATATATAGGTATGTTACAATACTTACCTTCTGCAGCGCTGCAGTTCTGTCACTGGCCGTGTGGGGGCGGGGTTAAAACACGGATTTCTCCTACCTTGTCCTCGATTATATTTCGTTGGAGTGCAAGCTTTTGCTGAAGAATCGTTCCGTCGGGCGTTCTGTGTATTTTGTTTTTAAAATCCCCCGACAAGTTCAGCGCTGGAGTTATTTTAAAATCAGCTTCTAAAGCTGTCAACGCCGACAACGGGGACGGATTTCACGCACGGGACAGGTAAACGAAAGCCGTTTATTTTATGTATAAAAGTGCTCCTTAAGATACCTTTAATTCACATTTTAAGTTGCGAAGGTGATTTTTTCCCCCGAACGAACCGGCAGTATTTTTCATGCCGATACGGGTTTAAATTCACCGCAAATGTAGCGTTCCAGAAAAATCCACTCGCAAGATGATTTAAATGGCAATTCATTTACAGGTATTAAACATTAAATTCCTTCCATTTGGCCTATAAATCCATGACAATGAGATTTAAAAATTATGTTATTTTGTGAATTCTTGTGTGAATGTTATTTGGACACAGGTTTTTTTAAATGTTAATCTATTTTTAAGAAATTGATAGATGTTTAGATCTAGTAATTGAATTTTGTAATTAGCTACAATTAGGTAACTAACTAATTATATGCTTTAATTTTCATGTCGTCTAAGTAAGATTGTTTCATATTTGATTCAGAATGCTTCAATCTATAATAACTGAAAAATCCTTTCAGTTCTCTTAATTTTTAAGAAAGTTATGGGCTTTTGACTGTCCTCGATCACAGCTTTTGTGTTAAGTCAATGAAAAAGCAATAGGGAACAAGATGCTAATTTCCGAGTATGAAAATGGCCATAACTTTTTTAATACTGAAGATATGAAAGTGAATTAGGTGTCAAATTAAACTTCTTTTTATGCTTTATCTGATGGGATAAATTACAGACTTGATTTTTTAAATCTCAAAATTTTGTAACATTGCTAAAATGTATGTCAAAAGGAGAACGCATACTTTCAAAATAGTCAGATTTTTTCCCAAGCAAAACATAATTTGTATGACTTTGCAAAATCAGGAAATGTTGTGATTATTTCTTGTCCCTTTTTCCAACTACAAACAAAAAAAATAGCACTTGAAATTATAACCCATTTAAAAGTTTTTTTGTCAAATTTTCTGTACCGTGGATGGCACTGTCGTCGATCCGGGGGGGGGGGGGAGGGGTGATGGGGGATATATCGCCCCCCCCCCCCTTTTTGAGGTGGGGATGGCCTGTATTATTATCCCCCAGTTTTTGGAGGTCAAGCAATAACAAAAATAATAACCACCTGCTCCTATCACTCATGTAGGTATTAAACATTATCTTAAAAATACTTCAAACAAAAAACATTGAAATCATACTTCTACGATGCACTAAAACATGATTTTAATACATCAAATTTCAAAAAGTTCCTACTGTGGGAGGGGGCACCCTCCTCCCCCCACTTGGTTGCTCCACTCCCTCGTCGGGTACCCCCAAGGCCAGTGATCAGTGATCGCTCAACCCCCCCACTTTCAAAAACGATCCGCAGCCCCTGTAATGAGTGTCAGTCTCTGGACCCAGTGACAACAAAGCTGATTCATTTCCAAGTCAGGACCGTATGCAACTGAAAGCAGAATGTTCAGATGGTGCCATCACCTTTAGGTTGGTATCCTTAGCCTTCTAGGTGGCAAATATTAAAATCTGAAGCCTCAAAATAGCTGGGTGAATCTGAGCAACCGAACTTAAAGTTGAGGAGTGATTTGTTTCAAAAAGCAATTACACCAAGGAGATTTGTTTAGATACATATTATCCTTTATTATTAAAAAAGCAGGGTGCAATTTCATCATAAATGAAAATATAATTCTGTAACTAGTCCTATGAGCCCACCAGGTAACACAAGTGTAGATTCTTTGCAGTAAGCGCCGGTGTGAATATCCAGAAATTATTTGATCTTGTATAGATGAACCATACTTCATTCGAGGTAAAGTGCAGAAATTGGAGGCTTTGAAGAATGGTTAATGATACCTTCATCCATTACCACCTAGAGTGGCCTATCCACAATAGTCTGCAGTGCTATCAAACATTAAGAGCTACTATTTTAAAGCCACAAATCCCAGCCATTTGATTTAATATACATATCTCCTAGAATAGTTTTCCAGTTGGAAATCAGATCCTTGTGTAAAATCCCTCAACAGCTGCGATGCTGGCCTGCCTTATCCACTGTGCCTTGAAACA
The DNA here is from genome assembly GCA_038087875.1 of Malacoraja senta. Taxonomy (NCBI): domain Eukaryota; kingdom Metazoa; phylum Chordata; class Chondrichthyes; order Rajiformes; family Rajidae; genus Malacoraja; species Malacoraja senta. The sequence continues at coordinate 31,634,604 of CM075980.1, forward strand.
AATCAGCCTTTATTACAGCAGAGAATAGTTAGCCTTTAATAGGCAATTGGCAGCAAACTAATGCTGAATCAGGTGCAGTGCGCCTTGTAGCACCTGTAATGGAAATTACATGGAATTGGGTGTCATGAATATTTTTTTATATAAATTCAGATCCTGATTAATGTTAATTTTCTGATTGTTTAATTGGTTGGTTGAAAAACATACCAACCACCTGGTTCTATCCAGGTCCAGTAGTTTAATTTAAAAAAAACATATCCTATTTCCTCTCTGGTCCTCTAATTCATGATTTGCTATGGAGCCATGTTAAATATCAAAACTGAACTGTGGAGAATGTACAAAGGGCCAGAATCAGATGCAATGTGCTTTTGAAGCAGTTTGGTATGGTGTAGAGGAGAGGTGGTGACTTTAAAGAAATGAAAATAAACATGATAATTAAATGGTTAAGAATTGAAGGATCAGTGAGAATCAAAAATGATATTGAGGTTGTAAAGATTAGTTCAATCGGAGGTCAGAAACCCTAACCCTAATACAGTGATTGCACCAGAATTTGGTGCGAGAGTTTGAAACTGGCATGATGCACAAGTTAGGGAAGAAGTGAGTTTGGTATTCCGACTGCGCATGCCCAGGTCATAGATCACTAGCTATAAACTGTCTCGGCAACGGTGGTGCTGCATTGTGTGCAGGCTTGCGTTTCGTCGAGGTCGGGCCCTGCTCTCCGTCGCTGCTGAGTTTCTGCTGGGCCGTCCCCGCCCTCTCCACGGTGTCCCGTCCCTGTCCGGAGGTGTCCGGGGAGGCCCTGGGCTGGCGGGGCGACCCCGAACTTGCAACCGGCACTGCAGCCGCTGGCTCCAGCTCGGCTCTGCCTGTCCCGCTGGGTTGGCCGGCAGCCCTCCACCTCCACCCCCCTACCCTCAGTCCGACATCAAGATCCTGCTGAAGATGGGCAGCCACCGGCCCTCCTCGAAGGCAGGAGACTCGGAGCTGCTGTTGCTGGAGTCGTCCTGGTTGGAGAGAGAGTCTGCAGACGGGCTCCTGCCCGCCATGGGCAGGCACGGCGCCCGTTGGAGCTGCTGGTGCTGTTGGTGGTGCTGGCGGCAGCAGCAACCTCCTCCCCCTCCCTTGCTCAGCCTCAAGCCCAGAGTCCGAGCCAACTCCAACTTCAGGTCGGGGCTGAAAGCCGCCCGCTGCGCGGCCCAGTCGAGTGCCGAGCCGGAGGAGGCCAAGCCCAGGCTGTCGCTCTGGCGCAGGCGAGGCCGGGGCCCTCGCTCCTCCTCGGGGTTGTGGATGAAGTGGCAGCGGGTACGAAGGGGCAGAAGCCGGTGGTGTGCATGGTACATCTTGTATTTGGGGTGGCAGCTTAGGGAGTGCAGCTCGGCCAGGCCGTGGACGAACTGGCACGTCGTCGTAGCGGCCCATCTGGGAGCGGGTTCCTCTGGAATTGGAGCGGGGTTGAGCTGGAGTTGGCGCTTCTTCTCCACGCTGGCTGTAAGCCTGGGGCCGCTGGTGTCGTCGGTCCGGGGCTGTCGGTTGGCCCAGCGGGAGAGGCGGAGGTGAGCTGGGGTTGGCACTTCTTCTCTGCACTGGCTGTGGGCCCAGGGGCCGGTGTCCCGTCGGGGATGGGACACTCGAGTGGGGGTGGGACTGGGACGGGGACGGTCCAGTGGCTGTTCTGCAGCGCTTGTGGAGCCGGGGACCCGGGTTCGATCCTGGCAGCCGATGAGGCGCGGGTCTGTGTGCGTACAGCTGCCGAGAATGTCTCCGCCGGTCCAGTCCCCCCCCCCCCCCACTCGCATCTGCCCCCTCTATCTGCCCCCTGACAAATACAAACTTGAAAAAAGACACACAAAAATCAGACCCAAACTATACTCCCTGTATCTACAGCGC
>CM075980.1:31636687-31729496 GCA_038087875.1 Malacoraja senta
CAAACTTGAAAAAAGACACACAAAAATCAGACCCAAACTATACTCCCTGTATCTACAGCGCTTCGTTCGATTTTTATTTATAGCGTTTGACCTTTGACAAATCCCATGATTCCTTGCCTTTTTCGGAATACCAAACTCGCTTATAGAGACTACTTCAACCCAACAGACAAGGAAAGCAATGGCTGGGAGAAAATAAGCCTTGTTTACATACACACATGTGTACATAATAGCAAAAGATAGCAGGATTGAACCTTCGTAATCTGAAACAACGGGATATCGGAATGAATATGAGCAACTTAAATCTTATACTAGTGGCTTGTTGAAAAAGGGAATTACATAGAGGAAGTTAGGTGGGATGCATGTTATTGTTTAGTTTTTAGTTTACAGCATTGAGACAGGCATTTCAGCCCAGAGTCCACACCAACCATCGATCACCATTCACACTAAGTTCTATGTTATCCCACTTTTGCATCCTCTCTCTACAGTTGCAGTCTACAGAGGCAAATCAACCTACAAACCAGCATTTTTTTAGGATATCAGAGGAAACTGGAGCACATGGAGGAAACCCACCTGGTACAGGATCAAACCCAGATCTTTAGCGTTGTGAGGTAACCGTTTTACCACCTGCACCACCGTGCCCCCCAAAATGATTGTTTTCTCATTAAATAAGCATATTTTAATGTCACTGAATTAAAACATAGTTTTATTATTAAACCTTCGAGCCCAAGGGGTAACACATGCATATAACTGTAATGGTTATATGGTTATATATCCAGAGATAACACAACAATGGGCCATTATGGGCTCTACCCTTCCTGAGGTCATCTTTTGCCATCCCTGATTTGTTCTGGGCTTTTCTTGTCTCCAGTTTATATTCACCTCGCCCCCCCACCCCCTCCACTTCCAGACTGAAGAATGGTTCCGAACCAAAACATCACCTATTCCAGGCCCATACGAAGCTTTCCAAAAAGGGGGGTGGCATGACAGGATTACAAAAAATTTAATGGGAATCTGAGAGGTAGCTTTTTCACACAAAGGGTGCTGGGTGTATGGAACCAGCTGCCAGAGGAGGTAGTTAAGGCTGGGACTATCCTAATCTTTAAGAGACATTTGGACACGTACATGGATAGGACAGATTTAGATGGATATGGGCCAAATGCGTGTGTGGGACTAGTTTAGATGGAACATGTTGGTCGGTGTGGGCAAGTTGGGCTGAAAGGGCCTGTTTCCACACTGCATCATTCTATAACTAAAAAGTTAAGAAGAAAAATGCATGTAGATAAGTAGAGCAGATTTGAAAGAGGAGTGAAATGTAAAGGCAGAGAGAGGTTTATGGGTGGAAAGGAACATAGGAAAGGAGGGGGGAGAGTGGGCTTGGGCAGATGGGTGAAGGGAAAATAGACACAAAGTGCTGGAGTAACTCAGTGGGTCAGACAGCATCTGCGGAGAATATGTATAGGCGACGTTTCACAGAGTGCTGGAGTAACTCAGCGGGTCAGGCAGCATCTCTGGAGAACATGGATAGATGACATGTCACAGAGTGCTGAAGTAACTCAGTGAGTCAGGCACCATCTCTTGAAAACATGGATAGATGACATGTCACAGAGTGCTGGAGTAACTCAGTGGGTCAGGCAGCATCTCTGGAGAAAAGGTATAGATGATATTTTGGGTCAAGACCGTTCTTCAGTAATATTCATGATGTGACATGCATAGACATTCCTGAATGTTACCCAAACCATCGTGAGCTACTTTGTTATGGTGCTTGCCCTCTCCTATAATGTCTCTGCTGCCTTGGGTGATGCAGGACAGGACACAAGCTTTGGGACACGGTGTGAAGCAGTTGCCGTCGGTCCCAGCCTGGTAAAAACCTGGATGGAGTGGATGTGGAGAGGATGTTTCCACTAGTGGGAGAGTCTTGGACCAGTGGCCACAGCCTCGGAATTAAGACATTCCTTTAGGAAGGAGATGAGCAGGAATTTCTTAAGTCAGAGGGTGGTGAACTGTGGAATTCATTGCCACAGATAGCTGTGGATGTCAAGTCAATGGACATTTTTCAGGAGATTGATAGATTCTTGATTGATTGGGGTATCAGAGGTAATGGGGAGAAGGCAGGAGAATGGGTTTGAGAGGGAAAGATAGATAGAGTCTTGGAGTGATACAGTGTGGAAACAGGCCCTTCGGCCCAGCATGTCCCATCTGCACTAATCCCACCTGCCCACATTTGATCCATATCCCTCCGAACCTGTCCTATCCATGTACCTGTCTAACTGTTTCTTAAATGTTGCGATAGTCCCCGCCTCAACTACCTCCTCTGGCAGCTTGTTCCATACACCCACCACCCTTTGTGTGAAAAACATACCCCTCATATTCCCTTTGTCTTTTGCCCTTCGCCTTAAACTTATGTCCCCTGCTCCTCGATTCACCTTCTCTGGGCAAAAGACTCAACCATATCTATTCAAATCATGATTTTATACACCTCTATTAGATCATCCCTCATCCTCCTGTGCTCCATGAAATAGAGTCCCAGCCTACTCAACCTCTCCCTATAGCTCTGGCCCTCTAGTCCTGGCAACATCATCGTAAATCTTCACTGTACCCTTTCCAGTGTGATGACATCTTTCCTATAATATGGTGCCCAGAACTGAATACAATACTCTGAATGTGGCCTCACCACCTTCTTATGCAACTGCAACATTACCTCCCAACCTCCATACTCAGCCTGACCCGCTGAGTTACTCCAGCACTCTGTGAAACATCACAGAACAGGGCAAGATTAGCAAGTTTGCTGATGATACAGAAGTGAGTGGTTTTGCATATAGTGAAGATGGTTGTGAAAGATTGCAGCAGGATCTGGATCAATTAGCCAGGTGGGCAGAGGAATGGTTGATGGTTGCATGGTTCCTTGAAGGTCGTGTTGCAGGTATATCAGGTGGTCAAAACGTATTTTGGCACTTTGGCCTTCATCAGTCAGAGTATTGAGTATAGAAGTTGGGAGGTCATGTTGCAGTTGTATAAGACGTTGGTGAGACCGCATTTAGAATATTGTGTTCAGTTCTGGGCACCATGTTATAGGAAAGATGTCAAACTGAAAAGAGTACAGAGATCCCCATCCTGGATCAGTCCAATCAGGGTTGTGTTGACCGCAAACTTGAGAAGCTTGACAGATGTGTCTGTGGAGGTGCAGTCATTGGTGTGGCGAGAGTAGAGGAGAAGGGAGAGTACGCATCTTGCGGTGCTCCTATGCTGAGCGTTTGCGGGTCCGAGATATGCTTTCCCGTCTCACATGCTGCTTCCTGTCTGTCAGAAAGCTGGTGATCCACCGACAGAGGGGTTCAGGCACAGTCAACTCAGAAAGTTTGGAGCGTAGTAGCTCTGGCACAATGGTGTTGAATGCAGAGCTAAAATCAACAAACAAAATCCTCGCATAGGTCGCCTGGCGGTCTAGGTGCTGGAGGATGAAGTGCAGGCCCAGATTGACTGCGTCATCCACAGATCTATTGACCCAATATACAAAATGCAGAGGGTCCAGCAGAGGGATTGTGATATTTTTCAGCTTGGCCAGCACAAGCCTTTCAACGGTCTTCATGACTACAGATGTCAGTGCGACAAGCCTGTAGTCATTAAGACCAGTAATCCTTACCTTTTTGAGTACAGGGACAATAGTGGAGACTTTGAAGCAGGCAGGGACAGTACATCTTTGCAGGGACTGGTTAAAAATGAGTAATTGGGTGTGAAGTGTTGGTTGGGGTGGGAAAGGGTCCACTCTTTTCATACTGGACTCTTGCCTTAAGTAGGTGTGAAGTGGTGAATGGGAAGGAGAGGGTGCAGGGTCCATTCTTTGCAGACGGGTCTGGCTGTGTTTGTTGGGGAGGGGGTACCAGGGTTACGTTTCTGATTTTCAAACCTGCAGTAAAACTCATTCAGGTTGTTCGTCAGCTGACGATTGTCCAAAGAGCGGGGGGGCTTTCCTCATAGCTGGTGATTTCTTGCATGCCCTTCCAAACTGAAGAAGACTCACTAGCTGAGAACTTGCTCCTCAACTTCTCAGAGTACCTTTCCTTGGCAGCTCTGATTCCTCTTCTCAGCTTTATCGATTAGGCTATCTTTTAACTCTTTAACGATTAGGCTATCGGCTTGACGCATATTTGCCCCCACCCCCCCCCCCCATCTCAAAATGGAAATGTTACATCTGTATATAATGATCCCATAAAAAAAAATATTTATGTCACAAACTATGGAATTCATATTTTTCAGTATTGTTATCAAGGAAAATAAAGCAGTTCCAATTGTTTGATATTGTTTAAAATTATTCATCTGGAGGAGAAAATATAATAGCTCTAAAACCTACCTTAATTTTGCAATCTCACTAAAGATAATCCCCCTTTCCCTCTTCCCTCACCCATCTCTCTCCCCCCTCCCTCCCCCCCTCTCTCTCCCCCTCCCACATCCCCCCCTCTTTCTGGTGGGGGGGAGGCGAAGATGAAGGTGGCGTGGGCCCAGCGGGGGTGGCGTGGGCCCAGCGGGGGTGGCGTGGGCCCAGCGGGGGTCAAAGGGGGTGGCGTGGGCCCAGCGGGGGTGGCGTGGGCCCAGCGGGGATGGCATGTGCCCAGCGGGGGTCCAGCGGGGGGGGAAGATAGCTTGGGCCCCAGCGGCGGGGGGGAGGCGAAGGGAGCGGGCCCCGCCGCAGCAGCGTCTGGTGTTGGGGTTACAGCTGTTGGGTTCAGATTCAGCCACTCCCGCCCGGCGACGGGAGAACGGTCTCCTGGTCGCCTGGCTGGCCGTTGGTGAGGCTTCGACACCGCGGATGGAGACGCTGGACCGGGCGGGCAGACACTTCACCCCGCACCTCCCCCCCCCCCTGGGCCTGGAGTAATGGGCACTCCCTTATCCCGTGGGCCAGATTAGTTTGAACCGAGGATAAAAAACAGACTCCCCCTCCTGCAACGCAATATTGCGCTACTTACCTGGAGTAGACGACACGAGGCATCGAGCTCAATGTGTGGAGTGCAAATGGCAGTCTGGGCCCACTGCGCACGCGTGGTGAGACGGCGTCATTTTGCGTCGCTTCCCCAACTGGTCGCATTTTTTTCTCCCAAATCATCCCAACAGCCGGAACCAGAAGTGGAAACGCTGATTTTTTTCCGATTTTATTTTTATTTTTTTCCCTCTGGATTTTTTCTTACTCTGGGGGGTGCGGTCGCACCCAACGCACCCCCCTTCGGACGGCCATGTATTCTTTTTCTCTCGAGATGTTGCCTGATCCTGTTTATCTTCAGTATAAACCAATTTCTGCAGTTCCTTCCTACACCAGCAAAGTCTCCTAGCTTCTCATTTGCATTTTCGAAGAAGATGTGCTGTGATTACATCATAAACAATCTTTTCAAATAAACTATAAATCCTCAAAATGTCTGTCTATAAAATGCAATATAATGGGAAAAAATTGAATATCAACATGTTTAAAACTCCCCATTGTTTCAAATTATTTCTCAAATTTTCAAATATTCCAATTACCAATTTCTTAAAACATCGATTTCTTTCTAAATTGTGGTAATCTCTTATCTTGGAAATAAACCCCTTATATTTCTGACACCTCACATGACCACTGTGGAATCCATACTTTTCGCTCTTTCACATCAATACCAATGAAAGATAACAAACTTAAAATAGAGGCAAGCAAAAGAACAAAATCACTCTTTTAGTTTTTTTTCATAACACCCTTGCAAATAACTGAAAAACTAAGAATGAACAGTTAATTTCCACAGTGAAAAATGTGAACACATATTCCGAGGAATGGAGGGAAAGAAAAGATGGATGGGTGTAGCCCCCACACAATTCACACAACATCTTAATGCAGTCCTGCAGATTCAATTCACATCAACTATTTTTATTTGGCTTATACAATTTCTTTCAGGAATAGGATTAATATTTAAATATCTCCCCTTTATATTATTCACAATCAAGTAACAACCTTTTCATTTCTTCATATATCCAATCTCATTGCCCATCCAATTCACAGTTCAGAAAATGACTTACTCTCAAGACAAAGTACTCTAATTAAATTACAAATAAGATTTGCCCAAGAACTAAAACTTCAACATTTAGACGGTGACAGAATGCATTTGACAAAACTGTACAATCACACACCCCTTACAGAATCATATAAACTTTAAAGGCTTTAAAACAAGGAATGCATTTTCTGGACATATACATTTTGAAGTTTTAGTTATTTTACAAAGCTAATTGATGATGTATTTACAGTGTCTTGTTAAAATGCACATGATCAGCCTTGCTCAAATGTTGTAATGGGTGATATACAATCAAATATTCAAACATCCACATCTCAACCAAAACTCCAACTAATTCCAAGGTTTCTCACAACTCTAAACTGTGATAGGACCTTTACTGTATGACCCGTTTCCTCCAGTTCCAAGTAATGTACCCCACTTTGCAACTATTAAAACACGTCTTTCCAGGAACATCTTTTCTTTCAGAGACTTGCTTCCAACCATGTCTGGACTCTGTGTGTCTTGGAGGAGAGTGAGGGTGAGGTAGGTATTGGATTGTTCCATGGTTTCTGTCTTGGTTGATGAGCAAATCTTCATACTGGCTACATCCACTCGTTCGAGACTCTCTCCGCAGCTCAAGACACTATTCCAGAACGGATGGGTCCCTCTGCTGTCCCCAAGTCCAAGACCTTCTGGTGGGCTCATCTCAAGCTTTCATTGAGCATTTTCAGAAAGACTGATTCATTCTCCTAACCCTTTCCTCTTTCCTGGATTGACTGCCTCCTTATTAATCCTTATAAGCCTAATATATCAGAGGACTGGACTTTGTTGCCTTCCCTCACAGTGGGAACGGGGTGGAAGATTGCAACCTTCACGTGGTCCGCCCTGTTTCGACTAATGCAATCAACTCGACGTGCACAAACGGAAGATCAAATAGAACAAGTTGTCCAACAACTTTAGGCTGTGCACGCCACACGAAAGAAGAAGAAGACAGTGGGAACCATTGTGGGGGGATGTTTTTATGTTTAATGTTAAATTCTTTAATGTTGTGTTTTATTTCTTAATTGGTGTGCTGCAAATGGCAACTCAAATTTCACTACACCAATTGGTGTATGTGACAATAAATGTCCTTTGTCCTTTATCTGTTTCACATAGTCCATGGTGGGCTCTTCAACATTTTAGACAACTGATGTCATTATTCCCCAGTTATTCTCATCTCCCCGCAGCCACTGCCTTATGGCCCTGTCCCACAGGCAGGCGGTTACTGGCGGTGAAGCGCGGTGTAGCAGGAAGAGGGGACCGCGCGTGGACCGCTAGGGGACCGCGCATAGCCCGCGGGGTCGGTCCCACGCAGATCGCCGGAATCGTATGTAGTTGGTCCTGACACAGCGTGGTGCTCAGAAAAACTGTCACTGTCCAAAAATCTCGTGCGGCAACGGCCTGCCGCCCCGCTGCCGCCTCTTCGCCGCGAGCACCGCCTGGACGCCGCGAGCACTGCCTGGACGCCGCGAGCCATCTCGACGTCATCACGTAGCGCGTTGCGTTGCGCGATGACGTCATCACCCGACGCCGCGCTCGCCGCCAGTAATTCGCATGCTCGTGGGACAGGCCGTGCGGTGATCATCTGGCATCGGCGCGGCAACCGCTTCCGGTAAGGTTGAACTTGCCGCATGCTCGTGGGACCGGCCGTATGGTGATCACTCGGCCCCCGCGTGGCATCCGCGCGGTCCCCGCTTCCGGGGACGCCGCGCTTCACCGCCAGTAACTGCCTGCCCGTGGGACAGGGCCTTAACTTTCTGTTTAATGTTTGATACATCGTTTCTTTACTGGCATATCTTTACTAGTTCTCCCATGCATCATCCTGCACACTGCATTAACCAGAACAGACACTTCTGGGAAGTGTCAATCATTTATTCTAGTTCAATGGAAATTAACCCATGTTTCTAAGTTGGGTAGCTTCTCTCCTAGGGTGAAGGGCTACGGTGATGAGTGTAAAGGGTTGGCTTGGGTAATCAGTGTTCTGAGCTTGCTGTTCCCTAACCTCTATAGGTGCCATCCAGAAAAGCATTGCTGGATACAACCATTCCATCAAGTACTTCCATATTAATCCCCAAAACAAAGAGAAGGAATGAGTTGCTCTGAGTTACCCACTGAGTTACTCCAGCACTTTGTGTCTTTATTTTCAAAACCAGTGTACACAAGCTCTCTGCATTGTGCCACCGAGCTCATGTTGCCTGTTGTGTTCCACACTCAAACACATACAAGTGTTTTGCTGTGAAGATATCCCGATTGAATATACATGTTCCTCTCTAACATTGTGAACGGTACCTTCCATGCTACCAAGCAGTAGCCATGCTACACTAACACCACTGTACAGCTGTTCACACTGCTTTGAATGTCTAACAAGCAAGTATACATCCCACCCCCACAACCCCACCAATACACATCCTGAGCAGAAAGTAACCATAGATCACAACCAGTCATTCTGTCTGCCAGCTGATCCCTTGCACATCCACATAGGCACACTTTAGATTTACCCCCTCAGTTGTCGACTCACCTGTTATTTCTTCTTTCTTTAAAGAGCAGTATCCCTCCTGCTTTTGTGAATGGATTCATGACCCATGTCTCTATGTCCTGCAATTCTGCTCTCCTCCCCCTACCGGATGGAACAAGGATAGAGTTCCCCGGTCTTTATCTTTTATCCCACCAGCCTCCGCATCCAACACATCATTCTCTGACATTTCGGCTGTCTATAATGTGATCCCACAACTATTCACATATTGTCGTCCACACCCTTTCTGCTTTCCATCGAGATTACTGCTTCGGAAACTCCTTGATTCATTCATCTGTTCCCACCGAAAACATCCACTCCTGAATACTTTCCCCTGGAATCTCAGGAGATGTAACATCTGCCCCTACACCTCCTACCTCACCTCCATCCAGGGACCCCAGCAGCCCTTCCAGGTGAGACAGTGATTCATATTCCTCCTCTAACACCATCTCCTGTATTCAGTGCTCCCGATGTGGCCTCCTTTACATTGGCCAGGCTAAATGTGGACTCGCCGACCGTCCACTGAACATTTGTACTCGGTCCGTCTTGGCCTTCTGGTTCTCCTGGTTGCTAATGATTTTAACTTCCTCTCCCATTCTCATACTGATCTTTCTGTCCTGGGCCTCTTCCACTGCCAGAGTGAAGCCACACATAAACTGGTCGAACAACACCTCATATTCCACCTGCGTAACTTACAACCTCATGGTCTGGACATTAAATGCTGCAATTTAGGTAACAGGCCCCACCCCTGATTTTTATCTTCCTTTTTTTCTTTTTTCCACCCCTCTCTTTCCTGTGGCTAACCTCCCACTACACCTCCCCCCCTCCAACGGTGCGCACCGAATTCTCCTACTATCTCAACCTACTACCTTCACCCCAGCCCCCCGTATCCCCTTCCACCTATATCCCTCTATCTGGCTTTACATTTCACTCCTTTTCTCTTCCAATCTGAGTCTTTAGTCTTTTTCTTGTCTACTAGGCGACCCTTCTTCAGACTTTATCCCACACCCTACTACAATCAGTCTTAAGAAGGGATCTGACTCGAAACGCTACCTATCCATGTTCTCCTGATATGCTGCCTGACCTGCTGAGATACTCCAGCACTTTGTGTTCTAAGCCATGCACAGATGCAGCAGGTAATGCAAGGTAAAAAATAACCATGCGGAACATAATGCTGGTTATTTTTGCTGGTTATAAAGTGCAGAACATAATGCTGCAACTCCAGAAAGAGTAAACAAAAAGTGCAAGATCTGCTGTGGGAGGACCGTACAGTAGTCTGATAATAGCAGAGAAGAAGCTGTTCCTGAATCTGGTGGTACGTGCTTTCAAGCTTTTTTGTATATAAAATATTTTGCCTCATGCATGAGAGGACAAATAACCGTGATGCAAATATTCCTTGATTTTGATGGTCGCATTCTTGAGAACATGAAGTGTAGATGAGGTTTGTGAAATGGGGAGTGCAAAACTGGTTTGCATGACGGACTGGGCTGCATCCATAACTATCTGCAATATCTTGCAGTCTTGCATAGAACAGTTGCCAAACCAAGTTGTGATGCATTCCAGTTGGATGCTTTGTTGGGAATCCGGACACCCAAATCGCCTTATTTTACCACCCGGAAGTGGCGGCGCTGTTGCATGGCTGCGGCTCGCCTGCAGTCCGTCTGTTTTTACTTTTTTTGTTGTTACTTTTGTCCTGTTTTAGTCAAATTTTAGTTTATTGGGTTGTGTACGTGTGAAGTGGGGTGGGTTGGGGGGGTGAAACATGACTTTTGTCTCTTCCTTCGGGGGAATGCGACTTTTTCTTGTCGTATCCCCCTTCTCTGCCTCCGTCTGCGCTGAGGCCAAAATGGCGGAGCTGCCGGCCTCCAACTCCAATTGCGACCGACCGACCTCGAGGCTCCGGAAGCAGAGCCAGGACTTACCAGCGCGGGGCTGGCCGGCTTCGGGGCTGCGGTGACGTTCCGGCGGTGGCGACCGAGGACGCTGGTGGCAACCTGAGTCCGGAGGCTCGGCCGCGGGCCCGGTGGACGACATCGTCGGGAGCTCGCAGGTCGCAGGTGGGTGACCTGTTTTTCTGGGGCTCCCGCAACTACAGCTGCGTCCGCTGGACTGGAGGGCGGCAGCTTCGGCCACCCCGGGCCGCGGAGTTTGAACCGGCCCGTCGCGGACGGAGCACGGATTCAGCCGCGGGACTGACTTACCATCACCCGGCGGGGTCACAGCGTCAGAAGCCTGGATCGCCTCAGCGCAGAGGGAGAACAAAGAGGGAAGAGACAGAGACAGTGAGGAGGTGCCTGGTGAACTCACTGTGGTGGATGTTAATTTGTGTTTATTGTGTGTTTTGTTATTTGTTATATGTATGACTGCAGGCAACGAAGTTTCGTTCAGACCGAAAGGTCTGAATGACAATAAAGGCGTCCGTCCGTCCATCCATCCATCCATCCATCCATCCGATTGAAGAATAGTTATTTGTATTGTGTAGGAAGGAACTGCTGATGCTGGTTTAAACCGAAGATAGATGCAAAATGGATGAGTCACTCAGCGGGGCAGGCAGCATCTCTGGAGAGAAGGAATGGGTGACGTTTTGGGTCGAGACCCTTCTTCTTTGTCTGAAGAAGGCTCTCGACCCGAAGGCTCTCGACCCGAAACGTCACCCATTCCTTCGCTCCAGAGATGTTGCCAGTTACTCCAGTTATTTGTATTGACTGGCTGCTACCCTCATAACTCCTGAAGGATGTCCTACACCCAACCACACAGGAGACTGATTAGCCATTAATGGGAAAAGCCTATGAACAGTGCAGTGCAGGTCTTTGGACAAGCACGTGAAAACAGAAAAATACACAGAACGGGCAGAAGTTGTCAGCCTGAAGCAGCCAACACCATTTAACACACACAAACCATAACCATTACTAAAATATAATTATTCATATCCTTGTGCCTTCCCACCACAAACAAATCAAACCTACATCCATCCTGAACCATAATCCTATCCCTAATTTTTACCTTCACCCTAAAATATCCATCAATATCACAATCCCAAACATGACTGCTCTTTAACTACATACTTTAGTTTAGTTTAGAGATACACCGCGGAAACAGGCCCTTCGGCCCACCGGGTCCACGCTGACCAGCGATCCCTGCACATTAACACCATCCTACACCCACTAGGGACAATTTTAACATTTACCAAGCCAATTAACCTACAAACGTGCATGTCTTTGGAGTATTGGAGGAAACCGAACATCTCAGAGAAAACCCACGCAGGTCACGGGGAGAATGTACAAACTGCGTACAGACAGAACTGGTAGTCGGGATCGAACCCAGGTCTCCGGCGCTGCATTCGCTGTAAGGCAGCAACTCTACCGCTGCGCCTATTCTTTGGGAGCCATACATTTTCTTAAAGCCTTCCAACAGCCTGATCAAGGATAGATAATGCCAAATTAAACTGGACGTAAAATAGTGTATATATTGGCAGCCATCAATAAAATAAAAACATGGTAGAGAGTATAAAAAAAACTAAACTATACCGTCACAGCCTTGGCTTCACAAACGAGCCTAGAATGAGTTCACAGCCTCATGTCTGCTGTGACAAGGTACACAAAAATGCTGGAGAAACTCAGCGGGTGCAGCAGCATCTATGGAGCGAGGGAAATAGGTAACGTTTCGGGCCGAAACCCTTCTTCAGACTCGTGACAAGATTGGGTACTGCACCCTGGCCGTACATCACCTTTACTGAATTCAAATGCTCTGGTCATTATGATTGATACTCTGACGTGCATAATATCACCCTTCCTAATTCATCTATTCTTAACCCAACTATTTAAATGCCTTTTACCTGCCATTCCACCTTCCAAACAGTATAAACATGTTCATAAAAACTCTTCTGTCAGTACTTTAATTTCACATCTTGTCCCACTCACCAATGCCAAAGTTCATAGAGCTTTGGCAGCTCATTCCATACACCCACCACACTTTGTGTAAAAGAGATATCCCTCAGGTTCCATTTAAATCTTTCCCCCTCACATTAAACCCATGACCTCTGGTTCTTGATCCCCTACTCTGGGCAAAATACAATACAATACAATACCATTTATTGTCATTTGAACCTCAAATGAGGTTCAAACGAAATGTGGTTTCTGCAGTCATACAAACAAGTAAAAAGAACCAAGACACAACACAATTTACACAAACATCCATCACAGCGAATCTCCTCCTCGCTGTGAAGGAAGGAAAAGTCTTATCTCTCCGCTGCACTCCCCATTCTCCCGATGTCAGTCAGAGCCCCCGGCGGGCGATGGAAAATAAGTCCCGCGGCCATTAAAGCCGCGCCGGGCGATGCAAGGCCACGCTCCGGGTCTGGATGTTGGAGCCCCCGGCAGCGCTAGCAAGTCCCGCGGCCATTAAAGCCGCGCTGGGCGATGTTAGACCCAGCTCCAGGTCATCTTCAACCCCGCAACTCGGGCGGGAGAAGTTGCCGTTGCGGAAGCCCCGAAAAGCGGTCTCGCACCAGGGACCCGCGAGCTCCCGATGTTACCGTCCACCAGATCCGTGCTGGAGCCTCCGAATCTCCGGGTCGGGTCACAGCCACGCGCCACCGCAGCTCTCCACGCTCCGAACTCGGCCAGCTCCACGATGGTGAGTAGTCCGCAGGCTCCGCACTGGAGCCCCAGGTCGTTCCAGTTGGAGGCCTCTCCACGGTGCTAGGCCCCAATGACAATGAGACCCGACAGAGAAAGGTCGGGTCCTCCATACAGGGAAGAGATTTTTTAAAGTTTCCCCCTCCCCCCCCCGCCCCCCACATATACTCAGTTAAAAACACTGTGCATTGACCCGATCTATTCCTCTCTTGATTTTGTACACTTCTACAAGATCCCCCCACATCCTCCAGTGCCCCAAGGAATAAAGTCCTAGCCTGCTCATCCTATCCCTATAGCTCAGGCACTCGAGGCTTGGCAACATCCAATATAAATCTTCTCTAAACCCTTTCCAGCTTGACAACATCTTTCCTATACCATGATGTCCAAAACTGAACACAATACTCCAAATATCCCGTCACCAATATCATATATAACTGCAACAGGACCTCACAACTTCTATATTTCGTACTCTGATTGATGGCCAATGTGCCAAAAGCCTTTTTGACCACCCTTTCTACCTGTGATGCCACCTTCAAGAAACTGTACCTGCACTCCTAGATCCCTCTTCTGTACAGCACTCCCCAGAGCCCTACCAGGTCCTGGCCTGGTTTTACTTACCAAAATGCAACACCTCACATTTCTCTATTAAGATCAAGATCCTTCTGCAATTTTTGACAACCATTTTCATTATTTACAATACCACTCACTTTAGTGTCATCTGGAAATGCGCTAATCATGCCATGTATGTTCTCATCTGAAACATTGTCCATTTCTTGTTATCAACTGCCTCGCTGCTTAAGCTTTGGACTTTGGCTCACCAACGTCCTGGTCTCTCTCCTCCAAAAACTAGGAATCATGTAGCTTCATGCACGTAAACAAGATCGCAGATTTAAATTATGACAAGCAGGTATAATTGTCAGGATAACATAAACAGATTTATACTGCACCTTTTCCTGACTTTGAAGTCTCTAGGTGCTACACAATAATTAATTAATTACATACTGATCGTTAAAAGCCAAGTCTGACTGGATTCGCCTATTTGCCTCATTTACTCGTACTTCACTTCATAAGTTCATAAGTTATAGGAGCAGAATTAGGCCACTCAGCCCATCGTCTGCACCACCATTCAATCATGGCTGATCTATCTTTCCCTTTCAACCCCATTC
Source organism: Malacoraja senta (assembly GCA_038087875.1). NCBI lineage: Eukaryota > Metazoa > Chordata > Chondrichthyes > Rajiformes > Rajidae > Malacoraja > Malacoraja senta. Next base: position 31,651,047 of record CM075980.1, read on the forward strand.
TCCTGCCTTCTCTCCATAACCCTTAACACAGTACAAATCTCCTGCTCCATTTCTAAGTTGTCGCCAGTGTACTCACAGATGGAATACCTTCACCAGATATTTTTGATGTGATTGGTGCATCTTTTTGTTTCCAACATAAGCTGCATTTGGGCTTGAGGGGCGCACATCTGGGTGCGGGCAGGTTGCTGGTGGGGAGAGGGGGCAGGTTGGTGGTGGGGAGAGGCTGGGAGTGAGGGGGGAGAGGGGGCAGGTTGCTGGTGGGGAGAGGGGGCAGGTTGGTGTTGGGGAGAGGCTGGGAGTGAGGGGGGAGAGGGGGCAGGTTGGGGGTGGAGAGAGGTTGTGGAGGAGAGAGGGCTGGCTGAGGGTGGGTAGAGGCCTGAGGAGGGGGGAGGCTGAAGCTGGGAAGAGGGGTAGGCCAGGGAGAGGCTTAAGGTAGGTATGTTACAAAACTTACCTTCAGTCGCGCTGTAATTCTGCCACTGGCCGTGTGCGCGATTTTGCGCCTTTAAGGGGGGCGGGGTTAAAACGCGGGTTTCTCCTCCCTTGTCCTGGTTAATATTTTGTTGGAGTACAAGCGCTGGCTGAAGAATCGTTCCTAGTGGCGATTTGTGTGTTTTTTATTTGCATTAAATCGTCAATGTCAGCGCTAGAGTTATTTTAAAATCAGCTCCTGAAGCGTCAACGCCGATAACGGGGACGGATTTCACACACGGGACAGGTAAACGAAAGTGGTTTCTTAAATGTATAAAAGTGCTTCTTAAGAAGCCTTTAATTCACATTTTTTCATGCGACACGGTGATTTTATTCCCCGAATTAACAGCAGTATTTTTCATGCCAATACGGGGTTAAATTCACCGCAAATGAACGTTCCAAAAGATCGCGTTCCAGAAATCCTCACTCACAAGATGAATTAAATCCCCATTCATTTACAGGTATTAAACATTCAATTCCTTCCATTTGGCCCTGTAAATTCATGAAAATGAGATTTAAAAATTATGTTATATTGTGAATTATTGTGTGAATGTTATTTGGACACTTAGGCTATTTAAAAATGTTAATCTATTCTTAAGAAATTGATAGATGTTTAGATCTAGTAATTGAATTTGTAATTAGCTACAATTAGGTAACTAATTATATGCTTTACTTTCATGTCTTCTAAGTAAGATTGTTTCATATTTGTTTCAGAATGCTTCAATCTATAATAATTGAAAATTTCTTTCAGTTATCTTAATTTTTAAGAAAAGTTATGGGCTTTTGACTGTCCTCGATCACAGCTTTTGTGTTAAGTCAATGGAAAAGCAATAGGGAACAAGATGCTAATTTCCGAGTATGAAAATGGCCATAACTTCCTTTAATACTGAAGATATGAAAGTGAATTAGGTGTCAAATTAAACTTCTTTTTATGCTTTATCTGATGGGATAAATTGCAGACTTTATTTTTAAATCTCAAAATGTTGTAACATTGCTACTTAAGGCAGAGCAGCCTCATCTGGCGGGTGGGGAAGGGGCTGGGGGCCGGGAGAGGCTGAGGCTGAGGCTGAGGCTGAGGCTGAGGCTGAGGCTGACGGGGGACGGGGGACGGGGGACGGGGACGGGGGACGGGGGACGGGGACGGGGGACGGGGGACGGGGGACGGGGGACGGGGGACGGGGACGGGGGACGGGGGACGGGGGACGGGGGACGGGGGACGGGGGGAGGCCGGGGGCGGTGACAGGCATGGGCGGAATGAGGGGCGGGGACAGGGAGAGGCCGAAGGCGGAGCGGCCTCACCTGGCGGACGGACAACGGGTTGGGGGTGGAGAGATGCGGAAGGGCCGGGGGAGGAGAAGATCGGGACTGGGGGCGGAGCCGCTGCACCTTGCGGTCGACGGCGGGACGGGCCGGGCCGAGGGGCGGGGAGAGGCCGCACCTGGCGGACGACGGCCTGGGGCGGAGCCATGCTGTGGGCGGGAAGAGTGACGGAGTGAGGGGCGGGAATGGGCAAGGCCGCCTCACCTGGCGACGTGCTGGGGGCGGCGATCTGCGCGAGGCGGCGACGACAGGTGAGCTGAGCCGAGCTGAAGGGCGCGCTCTCTCCCAACCCGCCCTCCCTCGCGAGCAGGAAGAGCCCGAGTCCCGGGAACGCGGGACGATGGGCCCAGGGTCGACGGGCGCGGCCGACACCTGCCGCTCGCCGCTGTGTTGGGCCTCACGCTGTGCGCGCTGCTCGGGGCAGGTAAGGGCTCGGCTTCTCCTCCCAACATGACCGATCGGATGCTGCGCGGAAATGGCTGATTTCCCTCGGACCCAACTCCAGGACAAGTTTGGGCTCGGCGTGTTTCTATGAGTTGTTTTTCAAACTCTCTTTGCCTCAATCCCAGATACGATTTAACTTGTTTAGATTTTAATTTGCTCTAGGCACGATGTGTAACGAATATTCTTGATGGGGTTGTAATTGCAGTTATTATTTTCTAATTCTGTGACTTTATTCTAGAAATTGAGTGTAGTTGCTTACTTTCGTTAAACTTGAACTGGTGAATCTAACTGAGCTAATCGCAATGTTTCTTTTGAATGGTATTCCGAGAAAACCGCGTTGCTTTAATTGATTGTGGATTCAGCAATGCATGTTTCGCAGTGTACGTTAATTAATACCTCCATTGCGCCTCCGGCCTCTCTGCACACTTGGGAGTGTACTACAGATGGAATACGTTCACCAGATTTTCCAGACGTAATTAATTGGTGCATTGAATTAGCGCTGAACCTGCCTTTCAGAAGATGGTTGGAAATACTCAGGTGGCCAGGCAGCATCTGTGCAGAAGAACAACAGTTAATATCTCAAGTCCATGACATTTCATCAGAATCATGATCTGATGAAAAGCCATCCAGCTGAAACCTCAACATTTTCTTGCTCCACACATGCTGCCTGATCCCTTGAGAAGTTATAACATTTTCTATTTTTATCTTGGGTTTCGAACCTATGTTTATAATTAATCAGAAGATAGATTAATCTATTTGGGGAGATCCTAATTAGCCTCATTGGAACATCCAAACCGTAGGGTTTAATCTTCCTCCATTATTTCCACTAACACCTTATTCCACCTGTTGCTCACTTGAATGTATCAATGACTTCCTATTGTGTATTTTTTTAAACCCACTGGTATTGCTAAGCCTGCAATGTTAGTTTGTACAGTTTAATTTAAAACAATGTTCTTGAGTATTTTAATCCTGTAATATGTAACATACTAGAGAATCATTTATTTTACAAAACTGATCAGTCTAAACTTTGATTCAGATGTCCTGCAGAGGTCATCCTTGTATTCTGCTACAAAACTTTATAGTCTCCTGATGATCAGGGCTGGATGCAGCATTCAAAGAGTGGGTTGAATAGAGCTTCTGTCTAACATTGGTGCAGTAAAACATGAAATTAACATTTCCGATCAATAGGCTCACCTGAACTCAGTTATCATTATGTTCTATTGGGTTGGTTGTGATCAACATGGTCTGTTGTTGATTTCCATACCGTATTAGTTGACTATTTAGTACAGAGTCCATCGAGACTTTTCCTGGGTGTCCATCAACACCATGTGGTGAAGTGAAGAAACAAAGAACTGCAAATACTGGTAATACACAAAAGGAAACAAAGTGTTGGAGTAATTTAGTTGGTCAGGCAGTATCTGTGGAGAACATGGATAATGATGTTTCAGGAACTTTGTGTCCTTTTAGACAATAGGTGCAGGAGTAGGCCATTCGGCCCTTTGAGCCAGCACCGCCATTCACTGTGATCATGGCTGATCATTCACAATCAGTACCCTGTTCCTGCCTTCTCCCCATATCCGTTCACTATCTTTAAGAGCCCTATCCAACTCTCTCTTGAAAGCATCAAGAGAATTGGCCTCCACTGCCTTCTGAGGCAGAGAATTCCACAGTTTCACAACCTTCTTTGTGAAAAAGTTTTTCCTCATCTCCTTTCTAAATGGCCTACCCCTTATTCTTAAGCTGTGGCCCCTGGTTCTGGACACCCCCAACATCGCGAACATGTTTCCTGCCTCGAGCGTGTCCAAACCCTTAATAATCTTATATGTTTCAATAAGACCCCCCCTCTCTTCCTTCTAAATTCCAGAGTATACAAGCCCAGCCGCTCCATTCCATCAACATATGACAGTCCCGCCATCCCGGGAATTAACCCTGTGAACCAACGCTGCACTCTCTCTCAATAGCAAGAATGTTCTTCCTCAAATTTGGAGACAAACTGCACACAATACTCCAGATGTGGTCTCACTAGGGCCCTGTACAACTGCAGAATGACCTCTTTGCTCCTATACTCTACTCCTCTTGTTATGAAGGCCAACATGCCATTCACTTTCTTCACTGCCTGCTGTACCTGCATGCCTGTTGAACAAGGACCCCCATATCCCGTTGTACTTCCCCTTTTCCCAAGTTGACACCATTCAGATAATAATCTGCCTTCCTGTTTTTGCCATCAAAGTGGATAACCTCACATTTATCCACATTACACTGCATCTGCCATGCAACTGCCCACTCACCCAACCTGTCCAAGTCACCCTGCATCCTCATAGCATTCTCATCACAGTTCACACTGCCACCCAGCTTTGTGTCAGCTGCAAATTTGTTAATGTTACTTTTAATCCCTTCATCGAAATCATTAATGTATATTGTAAATAGCTGCGGTCCCAGCACTGAGCCTTGCGGTACCCCACTATTCACTGCCTGCCATTCTGAAAGGGACCCGTTAATTCCTACTCTTTGTTTCCTGTCTGCCAACCAATTTTCTATCCTTGTCAGCACTCTACCCCCAATAGCATGTGCCCTCATTTTGCCCTCTAATCTCCTATGTTGGACCTTATCAAATGCTTTCTGAAAGTCCAGGTACACTACATCCACTGGTTCTCCCTTGTCCATTTTCATACTTACATCCTCAAAAAATTCCAGAAGATTAGCCAAGCATGATTTCCCCTTCGTAAATCCATGCTGACTGCTAACCAAATGTGGTGCTATTTCATCTTTTATAATTGACTCCAGCATCTTCCCCACCACCGATGTCAGGCTAACTGGTCCATAATTCCCTGTTTTCTCTCTCCCGCCTTTATTAAAAAGTGGGATAACATGAGCTACCCTCCAATCCACAGTAACTGATCCTGAATTTATATAACATTGGAAAATGATCACCAATGCATCCACAATTTCTAGAGCCACTTGCTTAAGTACCCAGGGATGCAGACCATCAGGCCCTGGGGATTTATCACCCTTCAGTCCTATCAGTCTACCCAACACCATTTCCTGCCTCATGTGAATTTCCTTCAGTTTCTCCATCACCCTAGATCCTCTGCCACTAGTACATCAGGGAGATAGTTTGTGTCTGCCGTAGTGAAGACAGATCCAAAGTACGTGTTCAACTCGTCTGCCATTTCCTTGTTCCCCATAATAAACACACCTGTTTCAGTCTTCAAAGGTCCAACTTTGGTCTTAACTAATTTTTTTTCCTTTTCACATACCTAAAGAAGCTTTTACTATCCTCCTTTATATTCTTGGCCAGCTTACCTTCGTACCTCATCTTTTCTCCCCGTATTGCCTTTTTAGTTATTTTCTGTTGCTTTTTAAAAGTTTCCCAATCCTCTGGCTTCCCGCTCATCTTTGCTATGTTATACTTCTCTTTTATTTTTATACTGTCCCTGGCTTCCCTTGTCAGCCATCGGTTGCCCCATGGAATCTTTCTTCCTGTTTGGAATGAACTGATCCTGCATCTTCTGTATTATTCCCAGAAATACCTGCCATTGTTGTTCCACTATCATACCTGCTAGGATATCTTTCCGGTCAACTTTGGCCAGCTCCTCCCTCATGGCTCCATAGTCCCCTTTGTTTAACTGTAATACTGACACCTCCAATTTTCCCTTCTCCCTCACAAATTGTAGATTAAAAATTATATTATGGTCACTACCTCCTAATGGCTCCTTTGCCTTGAGTTCCCTTATCAAATCCGGTTCATTACACAACACTAACTCCAGAATCGCCTTCTCCCTGGTAGCCTCCAGTACAAGCTGCTCTAAGAATTCATCACGGAGGCACTCCACAAATCCCCTTCTTGGAGTCCGGTACCAACCTGATTTTTCCAGTCTACCTGCATGTTGAAATCTCCCATAACAACCGTAGCATTACCTTCGTGACATGCCAATTTTAACTCTTGATTCAACTTGTTGCCTATATCCAGGCTACTGTTTGGGGGCATGTATATGACTCCCATTAGGGTATTTTTACCCATACAATTCCTCAGTCTTATCCATAGTGACTCTACATCTCCTGATTCTATGTCACCCCTTGCAAGGGACTGAATTTCATTCCTCACCAACAGAGGTACCCAATTCCTTGTGCCCACCTGTCTGGCTTTTCGATAGGACGTATACCCTTGAATATTCAGTTCCAAGCCCTGGTCCTCTTGCAGCCATGTCTCTGTAATTCTCACAACATCATACATGCCAATTTCTAGCTGCCTCAAGCTCATCAAGCTCCGGGCATTCCATTCTCTAGGCCCCCATCCACTCATCTTCACCATGGACGTCCAGTCACTCTACACCGCCATCCCCCACCAGGATGGTCTCAAAGCCCTCCAGTTCTTCCTCGAGCGGAGAACCAACCAATACCCGTCCACTGATACTCCCCTCCGCCTAGTGGAGTTGGTCCTTACCCTCAATAACTTCTCGTTTGACTCCTCCCATTCCCTCCAAATACAAGGCGTAGCTAATGGCACGCACATGGGTCCCAGCTCTGCCTGCCTCTTTGTAGGGTACGTCGAACAATCCTTGATCGAGGCGTACCAGGGCCCCATCCCCGACCTCTATCTCCGCTACATCGACGACTGCTTTGGTGCTACCTCATGCACACACACACAACTGACTGACTTCATCCGCTTCACCACTAACCTCCATCCGGCACTCAAATACACCTGGACCATTTCCGACACTTCCCTACCATTTCTTGACCACACTATCTCCATCGCAGGTGATAGACTTCTGACCGACATCCACTATAAACCCACTGACTCCCATGGCTATCTAGACTACACTTCTTCCCACCCTGCTTCCTGTAAGGACTCCATCCCCTACTCCCAATTCCTCCGTCTAAGCCGCAGCTGCACCCAGGATGAGGTGTTCCACACCAGGGCATCGGAAATGTCCTCATTCTTCAGGGAACGGGGGTTCCCCTCCCCTACTACAGATGAGGCTCTCACCAGGGTCTCTTCAATACCCCGTAACACTGCTCTCTCTCCCCATCCCCCCACTCGTAACAAGGGCAGAGTCCTAGTCCTCACCTTTCACCCCACTAGCCGTCACATACAACAAATAGTCCTCCGTCATTTTTGCCACCTCCAACGTGACCCCACCACTCGCCACCTCTTCCCATCTCCCCCCGTCTGCTTTCCGCAAAGACCGCTCCCTCCGTAACTACCTGGTCAATTCTTCCCTTCCCTCCAGCACGACCCCCTCCCCGGGCACTTTCCCTTGCAACTGCAAGAAATGCTACACTTGTCGCTTTACCTCCCTCCTCAACTCCATTCAAGGACCCAAGCAGTTGTTCCAGGTGCGACAGAGGTTCACCTGCATCTCCTCCAACCTCTTCTATTGCATCCGCTGCTCTAGATGTCAGCTGATCTACATCGGTGAGACCAAGCGTAGGCTTGGCGATCGTTTCGCCGAACACCTCAGCTCAGTCTGCATTAACCAACCTGATCTCCCGGTGGCTCAGCACTTCAACTCCCCCTCCCATTCCGGATCCGACCTTTCTGTGCTGGGCCTCCTCCATGGCCAGAGTGAGTACCACCGGAAATTGGAGGAGCAGCACCTCATATTCCACTTGGGCAGTTTGCACCCTAGCGGCATAAACATTGACTTCTCCAAATTCCGGTAGCCCTTGCTGTCTCCTCCCCTTCTCAGCTCTCCCACAACCCTCGGGCTCCTCTTCCTTTCTCCTTTCTTCTCCCCGCCCCCCCACCCCCCACCCTACATCAGCCTGAAGAAGGGTTTTGGCCCGAAACGTTGCCTATTTCCTTCGCTCCATAGATGCTGCTGCACCCGCTGAGTTTCTCCAGCACTTTTGTCTACCCTCAAGCTCATCTACTTTATTTCTTATACTTCACCCATTCATATACAACACTAACTTTGATATTCACCTCCCCTCTCACACTGGTCACTATTGGCCCTGATCTTACTCTCTTATCCCTTCTCAAACTTTCCTTTCCATTAATTCGGGAGTCTTGTAAATTTTTCTGTACTCACTTCCACTTTAACACCATCTTTATACTCCCAATTTGTCAACCCCTCCCCCCCCACTATTTTGTTTAAACCCACACGTGTAGCACTAGCAAACCTGCCTGCCAGAACGTTGGTCCCCCTCCAGTTAAGGTGTAACCTGTCCCTTTTGTACAGGTCACCCCTGCCCCAGAAGAGATCCCAATGGTCTATAAATCCAAATCCTTGCTCCCTGCACCAGCGCCACACATTCAGATCCCCTCTCCCTGTTCCTGCCTTCACTGCCACGAGGTACTGGAAGCAATCCAGAGATAACCACCCTAGAAGCCCTGCTTTTCAGCCTTCTTCCTAACTCTAAACTCACGTTGCAGAACCTGCTTCCTCTTCTTTCCAATGTCGTTTGTGCCCACGTGCACAACTCCTGTCGTCTGTTCACCTTCCCTCTCAAGGATGTTCTGAAATCGGTTCGTGACATCTTGAACTCTGGCACCAGGGAAGCAACATACCATCCTCACGTCTCGCCTGCTGCCACAGATCTCAAATCCGCACTTCGGGCAACAGAGTCACCGACCACTATAGCTCTGCCCGACGTCGGTCTCGCCAGTCGAGTCTCATCGCTAGGATTGGAGCCACCGACCTGTCCGTCGCTTGGACTGGAAGCGTCGTCTGCCCCGACAGCTCCCAAAAGGGTGTATCTGTTTTCATTTGGCACAGCCACTGGGGTCTCCTGCAATCCATGTTTACTCCCCTTTTCCCCCAGTCACCCACCTTCATTCTTCCTGTATCCTTGGTGTGACAACCTCACTGTAGGTCTTGTCCATGAAACTCGTGTTCTCGGATGGCCCTGAAGTCATCCAGCTGCTTCTCCAGTTCCCCAACACATTCATTCAGGAGCTGCACCTGGACACAATTTCTGCAGGTGTAGTCTTCAGAAGCTCCAACGGTGTCCCTGACTTCCCACATCCTGCAGGAAACGCACTGCACCAACATGCCTGCCATTTCTTCAGTGGGCAAAAATCACAAATTTCAAACAAGTGTTTCCACCATACCAGCCTCCTCGCCGAAGACTCTTGAGCCAAAGACTCGGACTTTTCTCACAAGGAACTTCCCTCAATGTGATATGTGATATCACTTCATGTGATAAAGTGAACATCCGATACTTCTGATGGCATTTTCTTTCCTTTTTTTCCTGAGTATTTGTATGCGTTTGCATCTTGTAGATCTGAAGGGACTGCTGAATGTTCTCATTTCTATTTGATGTCCAACATTTGCACCATGTTTTAAATGGGCATACATCACAGTCTGAAAAGAGGTCTCGACCCCAAACGTCACCCATTCCTTCTCTCCAGAGATGCTGCCTGTATCGCTGAGTTACTTCAGCATTTTGTGTCTATCTTCGGTTTGAACCAGCATCTGCAGTTCCTTCCTACACATATACTTGGATTGGTGTTTAGTTTAGAGACAGCATTGAAACTGACCCTTCAGTCCATCGAATCCATGCCGATCATCGGTCACTCATTCCAACTAGTTTTATGTTATCTCGTTTTTGCACCACTCCCTACACTCTTGGGGCAATTTACAAAGTGATTAATCTACAAACTTGCATGTCTTTCGGGATGTGGGAGGAAACCGAATCACCTAGCGGAAGCCCGTGTGGTTACACCACAAACATGTAAACTCCACACAGACAGAACCCGAGGTCAGGATCGAACCTGGGTCTCTGGTGCTCTGAGGCAGCTATTCAACATGCGTCACAGTGCCACAGTGGGTGGTTTGGGGAGGGGTAATATTGATGAGTATTCTTTTAATTATGTAGAGGTTATGCAAGAGGTGAAATTTGTCATCCATACTTTCAATAGAAATTTTCTATCAAAATATTTTGCAACATTAAAAATAGAAAGGAGAGAAGTCAGTGATGTTATCCACAGCAAATGTAAAAAGATTTCTAAAATCTGTGGGATTAAATACAATCACATTTAATCATGTAAAATTATTTATGACCTACATTGATGACATTGGAGATTTTTCATGCTTCATAACCCAAAATTATCCAGCCCGCAGGCGTATTTTTCTCTTCTTCTGAGGACCTCCGACATCCAGAATCTCAGAACAAGCGCACGATGTGCGCGGCAAAACCAAAGATCGTAGAGCGGAGCTCCGCTCTATGATCTTTGGGCAAAACCACGACCAGCCGTGGTGGGAACCAACTGCCCCCCAAAACCCTCCCTCCCTTCCGCTCAATGGCCAATCACAGTGCAGTTCACAGTCGAGATATGGGGCAAGCGCTGTGATTGGCCGCCGATCGGAAGGGAGGGAGGGTGGGCATGTGTGGGGGGGGGAGAGGGAGAGAATATACCCCCCCACATTTTGAGTTAGGGGTTGGCCTGTATTATCCCCCAGTTTTTGGAGGTCGAGCAACAACAACAAATAATAATTGTGCCACCCTCTCCCTGCTCGGCCGCTCCGCTCCCTCACCGGGTACCCCTGAGCCCAGTGATCGCTCAGCCTCCCCACTTTCAAAAACGTTCCGCGGCCCCTGACTCGTATCCGACTCGGGGAGCTAAGATATTCTTTAAAAACAAAGTCATTTTTTCTCGACTGGTTTTTCGATTCACACCCAAAAGGACTACTGGCCTTCAAGATGCACGGTAGTGTATGTAAATGTATTGTGGTAGTCAAAATATGATTGTTACAGTTGGTGTAAATATCTATGGAACCAACTTGGATTATTATTTTGTTAAATCAACTGAAAGTTCCAATCACATGGGGTTTTATTTTATATTCAGTAAAGTCCAAAAGCGGCAAAGGTAAATTAAATATGATCCCCAACCTTCCTTTTCCCCCCGGCCAGTGATGTGATGGACGTGGGGGTCTGGACCAATCGCTGGATCGTTCGGTTATTTGGCTTCCACTTCTTTGCTTCGGCATCTTGCCCTTCAACGCCACGTCCGGGTTCCGTTTTAACAAACTAAAATTTTAATTCCAGGAAAGAAATGGCCGATGTAAAATGACCATGTAGTTGGCAAAACATTTCTAACCAACTGCTGTCAAAGTTGTGAAGCAAAGCATTTGCTGCCACAAAGTTGTGAAGCTAAGCATTTAAAATAATGTTAAATGGAGATTGCTAAGTTTACTTCAGAAATCTGTTTAATTTTATTTTCAGTTTAACTGTTTTTCCTCAACAACCAAATTACACAGAATTGAATGCTGCTTCTAGAGTGTGAGCTTTAATTGATTCATTTCTCCGACTCTATTATTCTTGGGAGTTGCAGACATTGTTGTTTTGAACTTTAGCAAACATACTGATATTGCATTGCAGAATTAAAGGCAGTGTGGGAAGGCCAAATTTGCCTCCTGAATGTGTTTAACTATCTGTTAAAGAAATACAATTCCCATCAACCTACATTCCCGATTCATTTTGGAATAATACTGAATGATGCATTTTTTTCCCTACTTTGACCAAAAGGTCTTTGTTTCCATTTGCAGTTGATGCTGAGGAATTTACCGTCACAATTACTCCTGGAGAAACATTGCCAAATGGGACAATCTATGTAATCAAACACTCAAAGGTTTCATTTAACTGTTCAAGGAGGTCACAGCAAAAGTCAAATATATCTTGGAACTACATTGGTCCAGATTCGAGGCAGGAAACTTTTGCCAATGTTGAGGGGACCTATTCAGAATTTACACTTTTCAACGTGGGCAGTGATAACCAGGGGAACTATACATGCTCAACAAATGAGAGTGTCACCAAGGAGGTTCTTGTCTACCGTAAGTTACTCTCTGCTAAATTCACATGTTTCACTGGTACACGATATTTTCTCGAAATGTGTTGTAAATTGCCATTAAACTCACATATTTACATTTTAAATTGCTTATGGGCCTCGTATTATTTTCCAATGCACTAGTGAAAATATGTTATTTCATCTGAGTTGCCATCATTCAGTTAAACCTAAGGCAGTATCTGCCTTCTCAAATATCATAAATATGCATTTATGCTGCATAAAGAACATTGCATCATTTTGAAAAGCAGAGAGATTATCCCTTGTGTCCTGGTCAATATCCAATCAAACAAAATCGGAATGTGGACATCAGCATATGGTTTTCTGGGAGTGCCTTGTGGACAAATTGATCACCGTTTTTCCAACATTTTGATCAACCTGACATTTTAGAGGCTGCCATGTAATTCCAGTGCTTTGTTTTAACAGTATTAAGATTTAATTTTTTTTTTAATGGTTTAGATTTTTGATTTTTTCCATCATTCTGGACTTCGTTAATGCATAAAAAGATACCGGGAAATTTTACTTTGGTTGGAAGTCTGTTTTCACACTGGTGTTTTCTTATAGTTTGAATCCTGATTAGAGCAATCAGTAGGATCAGAGTAAAAACAGCAGTGAATCTCAACAAAGATGTGGAGATGGATTAAGTTATTGGATGGTTATATCTGCATGATTCTAAAGCTATTTAACTGCACTGATGACTAGCAGGTAGATCAATCCTTAAAAAAAGGACAGGGAAGAGATCTGGTTCAAATGTAAAGTGGATTCTCTGACCTGACCTTTGATGTGACTATTACAAATAATGCCAGGGTTAAATAACGCTACAGGTTATTGTACTTGGTCGTATTTCTTTGAACTCAGAAGATTGATGTAATCGAGGTGTTTAAAATGATAAAAAGACTTCAAAGGGATCCATATAATAAAACAAAATCCTTTTTAATGAGGGAATTCAAACAAATCGATATTCCTAATAATAGTACTTGATCATTTAGGAGTAAAGTTGGGAAGTACATGCTAAAAAATAAAGTTCTTTAGAACCATCTTCTAAAATATATAGATTCTTGGTGGGTTACCCTCTAATAATTCTGATCGGCAGATAAATTCCTTCCCTTGCGGTCGAGCATGCTTGCCTTCGTGGGTTGGGACATATGAGAATAAAAATTAGTATAAAAGTTGGGAAGCTATGTTCCAGGTAAATTAAAACTTTAGTAATTTCATTATGAGAAAGAGAAACAGATTCAAGTTGAGAGTGGAAAGGTTCATAAAGGATTTTTCTTTACAGAGTGGTAGGTGCCTGAAACATGCTGACATGGCACTTGCAGCAGCAACATTTAGGAGGCACTTCGACAGATATTTGAACATAGGGAATAGAGGGATATGGAACAATGCAGGCAGATCGGTTAGTTTTGGCACAATGTTATCCCGCTATGTTCTAAACTTCTTTCCATGCATTTCATTTCATGACACCTCTTAAAACCAATGTCTTTGCGAGGTTTAGGTCATCTGTCCTATTGAATCCTTAAGTGACTTGGTAACTTCCTCTATTTGAGAAAGCTCCGATAAAGCACATTAGGAAGTTTACAGAGTTAAAAATCTTGCGCCAATATAAGTTTTTATTTTCCCAGTGAAATAAGTTAGCTTGTTTTTTCAGTGGGTATTAAGGATCCACAAAGAAAAGGGAATGTTTTCTGCTCATGAAAGCCATAATATCCTTGCTAGCCTGATTTTAGCATGTTGACATTGAATTCTGATGTATCCCATGTACAATATTACATTTCAGCATTAGGAAATTAAAGACCAATAAAAACATTCCTAATTTAGGTCTAGGTTTGTTTTTATTGTAAAGACTGCGATCAAGAAAACAGAATGAACTGCAGGTTGAATTCATTCATATTCATGAAGAGAAAAATAATGGATTTATCAACCCAAATTGGATTTATAGTTCCACAAAAAAAACAATATAAAATAAAAATGTGAATGTTTGTAGGAACAACAAAGTTATCATTCTAGAATGTGAGCAAGCATCAGGATTTGAAATTCGACTATTGTAAAAGAATCCAGTGGGAAAATTAGGAAATGGCTATTCACTAAACCTGTTCAAATAATTGTTCAGAACAGAGGGCAGAAGAGTTCCTGGGGATACTTGTTGTATCTTACTTGTTGTGCCTTACTATTTACTTCTTGGAAACATATACCATGTTTCATGTTCCATTCAACAGGCTACAGCAACACAGCCAAATGACGATCTGTTTTTGACATTTTAATTTTGCAGACCCACCAGAAGGACCTCCCTTGTGCCATGCAGAATCTTCTGATAATTACGTGCATCTGTTTTGTTCTTGGACCGAGGGATATCCACATCCAACATTTGTTTGGTCAAATGCGACTTGGAATTTTGGATCTGGTGATCAAACCCATGGGCAGCCAGGATTAAATGACACCACGCTCCTCCAAGTTAAAGGATCAAAAACATACGATGGTCAAATATTTAAATGTGTGGGTTCACATGTTGCATATGAACAAAGGATGGAACCATCGTGCTCATTGTTATTGAGTAAGTAAGATATTCAACAATTCCAATAGAAACAGGAATTCTAATGTGCCATGATAGGATTTTTCAAAGGCTTTTGGCACTTTGGCCTTCATCAATCAGCGTATTGAGTATAGAAGTTGGGAGGTCATGTTGCAGTTGTATATGACATTGATGAGATCGCATTTAGAATATTGTGTTCAGTTCTGGGCACCATGTTATAGGAAAGATATTGTCAAGCTTGAAAGGGTTCAGAAAAGACTTACGAGGATGTTGCCAGGACTAGAGGGTGTGAGCTACAGGGAGAGGTTAAGTAGGCTGGGTCTCTATTCCATGGAGCGTAGGAGGATGAAGGGAGATCTTATAGAGGTATATAAAATCATGAGAGGAATAGATCAGGTAGATGCACAGAGTCTTTTACCCAGAGTAGGGGAATCGAGGACCAGAGGACATAGGTTCAAGGTGAAGGGGAAAAGACTTAATAGGAATCTAAGGGGTAACTTTATCACACAGTGGGTGTATGGAACAAGTTGCCAGAGGAGGTAGTTGAGGCTGGGACTATCCCATAGTTTAAGAAACAATTACATGGATAGGACAGGTTTGGAGGGTTATGTACCAAGTGCAGGCAAGAGGAATTAGGGAAGCTGGGACATTGTTGGCCGGTGTGGGCGAGTTGGGCCGAAGGGCCTGTTTCCACACTGTATCACTATGACTAAAATAATTTCAAAACTCACTTTTATTCAGTCTGTATGATATTGGTGATAGACGGAGCAGATGACGAACAATTAATTCCAGCAAATGTCCGAGCTGATTTTTTTTAAAGGCTTATTTATAATCAGTAATTTAACCTGCTGCAGTATCTGCACCTTTTAAACATGTGTCTGGCACTTGACACCATATACAAATCTTAAGATATTTACGTGTATTGACCAATGTTCCCTCTAATGTTTAGTCGTTCGTGTGCGCAGAAATATTGTATTGTGCAATTTTTATGCTGTTACAAATGTGTGTGTGTGTGTGTTTGCAAATATTTGACCTCATGAGCTTTAGGTGTAGCAGTTTTTACTATTTCGTTAAGCCATTCAACTTTAAACCAGCTCGCAGTTCTTTTGCGCTTCACATCCATTTCATTCTTTGAATTTGACATGGTGAATCAAAATTCATTTCAATAAACTCAATAAGCCAGCTACAGAATTTGAAATGGATCTTCGTAACTGTACAATAAAGTCAATATGGTTATGAGATTTTTACAAATAAGTATAAATTATATACTGTATAATACTATATAATTATGGATTACTACATTTTAGGTAACACTGTAGTGTCTATGACAGGGGCCTCCAAACGTTTCAGCATGAGGGCCACATTATATATTTGGCACATTTCTGTGGGCCATAGAAAAAAATAAAGAAATGTCAGTTTTATAAATTTAATGAGAGAGAGGGGCAGAGAGAGAGTCCCCCTCTCCCTTTCTCCTCCCCCACCCTCCTTCCCTTTCCCCCATCACCTCCCTCTCCCTCCTATCCAAGGTCTAGTCCCGTCCATTTATCGCTGGGTTCCAGCCAGCAGCGCAGCCATCTTTGAGGAGGGCAGCCCTGGCCCTCCCCCAGGTGAAGCGCGGGGATGGATGCAGCACCCGCGGACCGGATACCAGAGCGGGCTGCAACTGTCCCCAGTGCCGGATCGGGCCGCGGATTTTAAAATTCGGGTGGAAAAAGTCTCCGCTATAATTTAGAGAGGAGGAATTTTATAGCGGAGATTTTTATTTCCGAATTTCAAAATCCGTGGAAATACTTTTGTGCGCACATAAATTTTCTTTGTGCGCTGTTTCAAAACTTGTGTGCGTGCGCACACGCGCACAGCTTAGAGGGAACATTGGTATTGAGTATATACTGTACAAATCTTATGGTAGTTACGTGTATTGAGTAAATACCTTCACCATGTGTCATTTCTATCAGTGGTGACTGGCAAAGATAATTGCTATGGAGGTAGTTCAAACACCATGTTTTGTGTGATTAGGTCCTTAATGCTGCACCATATGTCCCTACTTGTACAGTATTTCTGGAGAAAATGCAATATTTTGTATAGCTTGTCTCTATCCAAGACTACTTGCAACAAATAAGAAATGTTAACAGATTGGAAGCCTTATATAATTCACATTTTTACTTACAATTAATTTGTTCCATTATAGCATTGACTATGTAGTCCAGTTGGAAAATATTCTCAAGAATATATCTGTTTTATTCGGTAGGTCTAGTCAGGTAAATGACTAATAAATTAAATATTGTTCAGGGTTTTTCAACAAATGTATTATTGTCATTTTATAGATCACTATTCATCAACAAAAAAAGTTTAAATGTGAGTCACCAGTTGTAAAAACAGAACAGTACAGCACAGAAACAGGCTCATCAACAGGCTCATCGGCCCCCGATGTCCATGCCCAATACAATGCCAAGTTAAACTAATTTCTGTCTGCACATGATCCATATCCCTCCATTCCTTGCATATCAATGTACCTATCCAAAAGCTGCTTAATTTCTACTGTTGTATGTAATATCCGTGCGTGCTCGCGTGTACGTGTAGAGGGAACACTCGGTGTCCATGGGATCGCTGGAGGCCTTCCGTCAATGCTGGTCGCCGTGGGGGGAGGAGAATGCTGTGCGCTGCCATTGTGAGAGAAAGCGAGAGAGTACCAGCAACCCCTCACACACGTCGAGTTCACGCTCCCTGCCCACCCCCATTCCAAACCCCTTGGCCCCCCTTCCCAGCCCCCCACCCCCGCACCCCCTTTGTCCTACACCTCATTCTCTTCCTAAAATAATGTTAAACATATTTTGGCCTTTGACTATTTTAGTGCAAGGAAGTTTACCACATGTATTGAATGATATACTTTGATCTTGGTATATTTCAGAGGCTCCGCTTCCTGAGACACAACCTCTTGTAACCGGGTTTGAGGGAAAGAATATCACGTTGACCTGTCGCGCTAAGGAAGGAAATCCTCCTCCCAAATTAACCTGGATACGAAACAACAAGACTGAAATTTTCACCAACAGAAAATATATAGTCTTACAGGAGGGTATTACTTCACTCTTAACAATACAGAGGACCTTTAAAGCAGAAGATGAAGGGAGATATATTTGCAAATGTGAGAATCCTCTGGGGATTAAAGAAATGGAAATATGGGTGTCATTTAACAGTGAGTTGAAATTTAAAAACAAATCATTGTGAAATCATTTTGTAATCAGTGCTGTCTTCTAAATAACAATTTATATGTGTTCTTTCTCTGGACAAACAGATAAAAACATTTCTGGATTGGTTGGAGTAATTGCTTTCCTTGCACTTCTATGTATTGCAGCAATTTTTGGAATTTTCATCTATAGGCACAGGAACCGGTTTGTCACCAGTAAGTATTCAATGGATCTTTTAAATTCAGTAGCACTTCTTCAGCATTGTGCATGAATAAACATTTATGTGGACTTTAAATACTGTATGGCTTGATGAGTATTTTGTAGAAAGTCTAAATGAACTGTGCTCTCCATAGCAATGTATAAGTGAGTGATCCTGAGTTTTTTTAGACCTTGTTCTAAGGTATGCCTTGAGGCAATTAATTACTTAAGTATAACACTACTTCTGCTTTTGCAATAAGGTCTTTATCTTTATCTTCTTCCATGCAATAGATAACTAGTTAATTACTTTGTTAGGGTATAAGCTTTATACATATATATTTCAGAATATTAGATTAATCTATTCTAATGATTTGTAATTTACAGTATTTACATTTCATAAGGATTAAACCTTGAAATTTACCATGCAATAGGTCTTTAAATGCATTGCATTTTGTCACAGGCCATTGCTAGGTGCTTCCTAGAGTTCGTCAAGATAGAAGGTTGCTTCTGAATTTATTTTGTACAGTCTCTATCTGTATATTTGAACAACAGAAGTAAATATATGAATTGTTAATGCTCTTATAATGTTTGGTAAATAAGCTTCTCAGTTACCACAGCAGATGGACCTTCCTGAAAGCAAGTTTGTAATTGCATTTTGAGTTCAGTGATGTAATTGTACCCCAGTGACTGAAGTGAAATACTCGCATCATCAATTTAAGGATGTAAAGTCTTTAAAATGGTACTTCATTGAAGTGTTTGTTCTTTGATTTGAAGACTTTATTTTGTTAAACATGTTGGCATTAATCTGTTGAAAAAGTTTAGTTGAAATATTACATTCAGTTAATTGTGAATAAAAGAAAATACATTGTCATGTCACCATTAGTCAAAATGGCTGGTGTAGATTTCCCCATCCCTCTTGCTAAATCCTGTTCATTTGAACCAATGAAGATCAAATAAATCTTAACAGTAATGCATAACTATATTCAGTACTTATCGAGTTGTACGTTTCAAGAACAAGTATCATTGGTATTACTTTTGGTATGAGGATGTATACTAGAAGAAAAAAGATTGAGAGGGGATCTTATTGAAACATATAAGATTATTAAGGGTTTGGACACGCTAGAGGCAAGAAACATTTTCCCGATGTTGGGGGGAGTCCAGAATCAGGGGCCACAGTTTAAGAATAAGGGGTAAGCCATTTAGAACGGAGATGAAAAAACACTTTTTCACACCGAGAGTTGTGAGTCTGTGGAATTCTCTGCCTCAGAATGTGATGGAGGCCAGTTTGCTGGATACTTTCAAGAGAGAGCTAGATAGGGCTCTTAAAAATAGCGGTCAGGGGATATGGGGAGAAGGCAGGAACGGGGTACTGATTGGGGATGATCAGCCATGATCACATTGAATGGCGGTGCTGGCTCGAAGGGCCGAATGGCCTATTCCTGCACCTATTGTCTATTTTATCAAAAGGGTTAATTTTTTTCTTAGTTATTAGCCTTCGGTAATTAATTTGACCGCCAATATAATATTGCTGGGACTTACCACAATTGCAAAGAAAGCAGTTCTTAATGCTTTTACTCAAAACAAATGTTGGCACTGGGGTTGCATTAAAGGTCATTTCACCAGATTATTAAATTATTTTGTGTTTCATGAGATGTGATATTTGCATGCTACTTAAGCTATTGTTCATTCTACCTGGATAGTCTTTATTATTTTTTAAAAGCAAGTTAATATATTTTTTTAAACAATTCTCTTTAAGATTGCTGCACTATGCATGGAATCATTTTGTGGAGCCTTAGTATTTTAACAAATACTTCGATACTAAATGTACAAATTTACTTCTTTTTTTCCAGGAAGACGTTTTTGGTAAGTAAAATATTTTTAAATCTTTATTAATAACATTGAAACCTGACCATTAAATCATTAGGTAGACATAAAATGCTGGAGTAATTCAGCGGGACAGGCAGCATCTCTGGAGAGAAGGAATGGGTGACATTTTGGGTCAAACCCCTTCTTCAGACTGAAGTTACTCCAGCATTTTGTGTGTACCTTCGATTTAAACCAGCATCTGCAGTTCTTTCCTACACATTAAATCATTAGATGGGCTGAAGCAACCTTTCGAACCCTAATGACAATTGCATTTATTTATTTGTTTGATTAGATCTATGTTTCAATTGGCTACTACTGTTGTTTCAATGTGGTATCTTAAGCCATTGTGGTTTGAAATGGAGAAGATAATTTAGAAATGAATAATATAAAAGTAGAAATACACCATCAAAAAGTCTGTGTCAGCTCCTCCATGTGTATATACAAATAGAATTGTTTGTGCTGTTTGCTGTAACTAACTGGTTATCATAATGTTATTGCTGAAAAATCTCTGATCTAGTGCAGGTAGAGGTAATTGGACAGGGATCAGACACTTTATTTTATCACTTACTGACAAACAAGTGGGTGTGTGGCAAACAATTTCAGAAGAAGGGAAACAAATTTGCAAATTGGAGATACCGTAATGCAGAGATGACGTATTATAACAAGAAACTAAAATAGGCCCACTGGAAAGGTAAAGGAAATGCAAGTGCAAAGCAATCCAGCAACATCCATTGCCTAATTCTTTTGATGTCCAGCTATAATTTTACTTTAATGAGTACTGTGTATCCATAAGGAAAGCAGGACCATTCGCTTTTTTTTTTAAAGGAAGGAAATTAAATAAATCAATTGGGTGCACCCTGTTATGTCCAAAGAAAGTTCTTGCAACTGTTTCTTCAGATCTCTTTACTGATGCAATATAATCATGATTTTGGATGAGTTTCTTGTGTTCGGATATGATAATTTAATCTAATAAACTGGATCGCAAGCAATTTAAAGGGAAATTCACAATAGAATTAGCTAAATTTTAACTGCCAGGCAGTTCAGGATAAAGCAGAACTTCTGAATTGCAATGTTGCCAACATTTCCAGCTTGCATCTGATGTTGGACTCCTCATAGAATGCAGTGGCCATGTGCATAGTTGTGACTGTTGCCCACTATTTATGTTCCACTCAAACAGATCTTGATGAAAGAGATCTGTGCCTGTGGATTCCCAGAAATTCCTGCAGTTTCACTTCAAATCAAATATTGATTTGTATTTTCAGATTTGTTTCAGATATTTATTTGCATTGTTAGTGTTATTGTGTTAACAGTTTTACAATTTATTTTTCATGTCGGTTTTTGGAATGTTTTATAAAATATTTCCAGCTACAGGCATATTGTGTTTGTGCGGGTTTTACGTTCCTGAAAAGCAGTGCATAATTCAAAAACATGTAAATGACACATTCATTTAAATAGGTGTCAATTAAATAGGTGTAAATGTATGTGTAATGTACATGTTTTTGTCAAAAATGCAGCGCATAATTGCCAAATTTTGTTTATGTCAACAATACAGCGCATAAATTAGGTTTGGGTATTAATTAAATAAACATGTTATTTCCAAATCTGTGTCTGCGCATCCCTCCACAACTGGATCCTTGACTTCCTCATCAACAGAATACAATCAGTACGAATCGGCAGCAACATTTCCTCCTTGATAACCAACAGTAGAGGAGCATCTCAAGGCTGTAAACTTAGCCCCATGCTCTACTGTCTTTATACCCATGACTATGTAGCCGGACACATTTCCGATAACGAGTCAGAGTGCAGGAGGAAAATCAGTCAACAACCTTGCTCTTAACGTCCGTAAAACCAAGGAACTGATTGTTGACTTCAGAAGATGGGACGGCGGTGGAAAGAGTAAAAAAGTTCAAATTCCTGGGCGTGCATATCTATGAAGATCTGTCCTGGACCCAGCATACCGATGCAATCGTAAAGAAAGCCTCTACTTCCTTAGAAGATTGAGGAGATTATTGTCGACGAATACTCTCTTGATCTTCTATGTGTACAGCTGAGAACATATTGACTGGTTGCATCACAGCCTTGTTCGGCAACCCAAAAGCCCAGAAATTAAGAAGATTGCAAAAAGTGGTGTACGCTGCCCAGCCCATCACGGGCACTGACTTCCCTACCATTGAAGAGATCTATAGGAGTCACTGCCTTACGAAGGCAGCTAGCATCATTGGAGACCCACACCATCCTGGCAACGCTCTCATTTTACTCCTGCCATCAGGAGCCTGAAAACTGTAATGCCCAGGTTCAAGACCAGCTTCTTCCCTACAACTATCGAGCTATTAAACACTCCAACCTCCAAATAAGCTCCGATCTATATAAACTTGGAAGTAGCATTGTTTTTGTCCTTGTGCTATTATTGTTTGTATTTTTTATAGACTGCACTTTTTGGGGGCTTTTACAGAGTACTGTGTTTACATATATCTTGTACTGCTGCAAGTAAGAATTTCATTGTTCCGTTTCAGGACATACGACAATAAAACACTCTTTACTCTCTCTTGACTCTAATCGAACACGTATAAAACGTGAGGTGCCTTTATGAGAAAGATTCAAAGGTTTAGACAGCCTAAAAACTGAACCACATTAATTTATATTTTAACAGTTATAAGTGTGACGTGTTGTAGCTCTGCTACAAGATTGCCGTTACATGTTAAAAGCCCTGCTGCATTGCAGGACTTTGCCAGCAAGGATCAGTGTGTCTGTCCCTGCAACTCTCTGCTGTAGGGTGCAGAAAAATTAAATGTGAATTAATTCAACCAATCAGCATAAGCATCAGTGTCTTGTCACTGGCTTCTAAATCTTGGTTGTTGTCTTGCTGTTTAGTTTAGAGATACAGCACGGAAACAGGCCCTCCAGCCCACCGAGTCCACGCCAACCAGCAATCCCCGCACATCAACACTATCCTCAGGCACGTGCCGTGAGTAATTACTCAGGGTAGGCAGTCAGTCGGCTTTTAAAAAATCTTAAACTGCGCATGCGCAGATTGTTCACTCCGTAAGCTATCAGTCGACTTTTATAAAGTCTTCAAAAGCCAAATCTCTTAATAAAGTACAGTATTTCCCGGCAATGAAAACGCACCCCATTTTGAATTGCTAAAGTTTGAAAGAAGGCTGGTGGGACATAGAATTTCTCACGCTCAAAAAAATTAAACGGGAGCACACAAGTTGAATCAGTTGTGATCTTATTGAATGACAATACTTGTTCAAGGTACCAATTGGGGGGAGAGTTCCTTTCACAGCGTGTGGACAGTCTGGCCAGGGGTAAAGTTGCTGGGAGGGCAGGACCATTGAGAAGGAGGGGGTCGGCGATCAATGCAGTAACTCACTCACCGCTGCTGCGGCGCTCTGGGCGCAGTGCCACCGCATTGTGGCCGGGGAGGGAAGCAGCTCGGGTGGGACCTCAGCGCCTTCTGCCGGCCCGCTCACCTCTGGTGGTGCTCTCCGTCTGAACATCTCTCACCTGACGCTTGCCGGCTTCGCTTATGTCAGCAGCTTCGCGCAAAACCTTAAATTCCGACAGCCGAGTAACCTCAATTGGTCCCTTGATCGGAATTTAAGGATTTGTGGGA
The DNA here is from genome assembly GCA_038087875.1 of Malacoraja senta. NCBI lineage: Eukaryota > Metazoa > Chordata > Chondrichthyes > Rajiformes > Rajidae > Malacoraja > Malacoraja senta. The sequence continues at coordinate 31,674,464 of CM075980.1, forward strand.
AGCGGCTGACATGAGTGAGGCCGGCGAGCGGCAGGAGAGAGGTTTTCTGACGGAGAGCACTGCCTGAGGTGAGCAGGGGCCGGCAGAAGGAGCCGAGGTGGCGGCCGGTTCCCCTGTCTGGTCCCGGCGGCCGCTCGCAGCCACCCGAGCTACTTCTCCCCACGGCCACAATGCGGTGGCTCCGTGCCCGGAGCGTCGCGGCAAGTGAGTTGCTGGTATGATCCCCGACCCCCTCCTTCTCAACGCTCCTGCCCTACCCGCAACTTTACCCCAGGCCAGACTCCCCACACGCTGTGAAAGGAACTCTCCCCTCCTCAGCGGCGCTGTCCTTTTACAGCCGCTTCCCATCAGCTGCCAGCAATGAGGGATAGACCTGGCTTTCTCTCAGTACAACAACATTGTTCTTGATAGCCAAGTCTGATCTTTCTTGGCTAACAACCTTCCAACTTCGGCTTCCAAGACACATGTAAATTTCCGTGCCTTATTTTTGGGTAAAAAATAGCGTCTTCATTGCCGGGAAATACAGTATATAAAAATATATAGCACCAAGAAATTTACTTACCACATCATTTGTACACAAACTCCATTCTTCTCTCTTTGTTTCTTAAGATACTCTTAAGATAATGGCAATCCATGTTTGAAAAACCTGCCAAGAAAATTGCGCTGTACGTGTGCAGTATGCTGCTGCGCATCCGCAGTACTGCAAAGGCAGAATTTCAGCTGCCTTCAGTACCCTTGAAATTGACGGCTTGAAGCAGCATCGACGGCACGCCAGCTGCACAGACCTTCACGTGTTACATGTACTGCGGGTGAAAGGCACGGAGAATTATGCCTACCTAAGAGATCGATCTCTTAGGTAGGCATTATTCTACCATGCCTTTACTATTTATATTTAATAATTACCATTTTATTATTTTAGTCAGGGTAGGCAGTGCCTACCTTGTCTACCCTGACGGCACGTGCCTGACTATCCTACACCCATCAGGTCCTGAGCTCATTCAGTGGTCGAGTGCAAAATGTATTTGCAATTGTGTAGAATTCTGTGGCTTAAACTTTTGAGTAAGTGCTTTTTTTAAATCTGTGATTATAGTGTTGGTAACCTAATTACATTTTTTGTTGTATTCAAAATTGCAACATTAGTTATTTTATCATTTAAGACAGTTTTCTCTTAATAACTTATTTTGATCACCATGTTCCCAAATTTACAGGCAATCGGGTTCAAATGTTTTTACTCTGGTGGATTCGGAGGAAGAGGAAGAATTTGCGGATGAGGGTTCATCAGGAATAACCTCAGTTGTTAATCATCAATCTGCTGAGTCAATGAATGGCCACGTTTTTGTTGAAGGTAAGTCATCTTTGACCTGGACAATGAGGAAAGGCATTTGTTGAACATCTGTGCCGGTGACATAGCTAAAACGCAGTTCTACTATTTGATTTTAGTCAGGGTTGGAGTCATTTGAATAACTAATTCGCTATGAATATTGTTAGCATAGGATAATTTTGACCTGTTTTATTGGCCTTTTAAATTTTGCCTTCCATCAGTCTTCCTGTTTCGTGCAGCTTCCACGTTTTGGGATTGATGAGGAATTGGTGTATGAAATGGTGGGAGGGGAATGTGATCAATGTATGACAGAGATGGTGGGAATCAGCTCTGTGTAATAATACCAGCAACATGTTGAAACAGTTTGAGGAAACTTATGACAAATTTTCCAAATTCGGCTAAAGCTTGGATATCCCGTTTGCAAATTCTGATAAGCACGTGTTGTGGAGCAAAAATAACCACTCGCAGGAGTCCAATTCGGGTCAGAAGTCATTTATTATGTTGCAGGGGAGAAAGAAGGGCTGTTCACCTTGTTGCATCCCACACAATCTCCCTGATTTTATGCATTTTATAAATTAGATGCACCAATTCCACCAAAAGTAGCAAAGATCAGTTGTCATTTCTTAACCAATCTGAAATGAAGAAAGTGTGCGATCAGCCACTTCTAAAGTTACTTTCCCTATGTGCTCATCATGTGCTTTGGGGATCCCTGGTTTTGGTCCGTATCGAACAACCTTGCCTTTTGTTACTAATCACATCTCTAACGAAGCACCCTGCAGAGATTAATTATTTAGGGAACAGCTCTTTGATCAGTTTTTATCTTTCCACAGCAGCCATCCATCACAGGTGAAGCTGTTCATTTGTTAATACCTTTCACCAGAGGCCCATCTGTGTCAATATCTTTGCTCTGTCTACATCAGCTAATCCAAACCCATGTGTTCTGAAAAGAGTATGGCACACACAGTTGACTCCAAATGTGTTAAGTCTTCATACATGTTGCCCTTGCATTTCCTTGTGCTGATCCAGGTCCCTAAGCAGAGTGTCTTCTGGTGAAGGTGAAGTTATTTTCCAAGGGAACTTTCCTGTTGGCCGTTTGATCTGCTAAGCTTACACAAACCAAGTTTGTTGTTGGTGATGCAGAAATACACTTTTAATTTACTATGTGTTTTACATTATGATAGGCAAGCTAATCCTACCTTTTATTTTAGCAATAGCAATCCTACCTACCTTCTATGTCTAGATGTCCACTTTTAACATGAATTAAAATGTATGTTTCCTTACTGTAAATACCTTTTCTGTACAATTCCAACATTCTGCAATCCTATTGCTCCCAATGGTTCAGTATCTGGCTCACGAGAACTTTATTTTCCATGCTCCCTTTAAACTTTGCAGGTTTATTGGAAAACCTGTTGTACTACTGTAACATCTTAAAAAATTAAGTTAATTAAAAGTGTGAGGTATTAATTGGAGAATTATCCAATAGTCTGGAAAATCTGCCAGTCTAGCATCACCAAAGCCCTAAGGATGTCTGATTATCAGAGTTTGCCTGTTTATCTGCATCTTTAAAATCTGTTTTTGAATTATATCAACAAATAAACACGACCATCCCATTGTTTTTCCCACCTGTAAACATCATACATCACCTTCCACAAACCCATCCTCCTTTGCTCTTTATATCCAATGTTTTAGAGTTCCCTTCTTTAAACTTTCCTCTTTGCTCTTCATCTTTTGAATAGCCCTTTAATTATCCATCCTTTGGCTTGAGACCAAGTTTCCTAGTCCCCAAGTGAATATTTGGATTTTTCATACCTTGCACGTACTCTGTACGTGGTACAAGTAATAGTTATCTTTCATGCAGCAGAGGTGAAAGGTTGTACTTGCATTTATTTTGACATCTTTTCCTGAAGAGGACTTGCTTGTTGAGTTTTGTAACAAGGTGTCAATCTTAGAAGTTACTTTTTAATATATCATGGTCAATCTGAAATGCATATCATTCTAAACCTAAAGTAGCTAAAGAGCTGATAATTGGTACTTTGTACTTAATGAAAGGGTATTAGATTTCCAACTAAATCTTCAGGTGCAATTATTAAATTGTAGCACATGAATATGAGTGAATTATCGGATTGGGGTGCCAGAGAACGGGGTTCGATCCTGACTATGGGTGCTGTCTGTACGTTCTCCCCGTGACCGCGTGGGTTTTTCCCCGGGTGCTCCGGTTTCCTCCCACACTCCATAGACGTGCAGGTTTGTAGATTAATTGGCATAGGTAAAATAAATTGAAAATTGCCCCTAATGTGTGTAGGATTGTGCTAATGTAAGTGGATCACTGGTCGGCACCACCTTATCTTTGCACCACCTTACTCACAATTGTCCTGTGGTGGCTTGCGTCAAGTTTTGTTCAGATTTATGTTATATTTCACAAGTTATTAACATTTTCAGATTTACAAAACCCCAATTTGGGACACACTTCTTCCCTGTGCTTACAGCTATGACGTCACAAAGGCATTGTAGCCCTGCTACAGCATTGTTGCTATCCAAGAACACCGAGTTCTGCTAGCACTAGCACGTGGAAATGCATTTTTTTAAAGTCACAGAACACTGAGTTCTGCTAGCTTGCAAGTGCAATTGCATCCAAGTGAACTACTATCTGGTGTAATTTTTAAGATGGGGGGGGGGGGGGGAAGATTTAAGAGGAATCTGAGGGGTAACCTTTTCACACAAAGGGTGGTGGGTGTATGGAACAAGCTGCCAGATAAGGTAGTTAAGGCAGGGCTATCCTAACGTTTAAGAAACAGTTAGACAGGTACATGGATAGGATAGGTTTGGAGGGATATGGACCAAACATGGGCAGGTGGGACTAGTGTAGCTGGGACATGTTGGCCGATGTGGGCAAGTTGGGCCAAAGGGCCTGTTTCCACGCTGTATCATTCTATGACTATGAGCAGAATAAATTATTTATTATTTGTATTAATGGCCTGGAAGAGGGGGCAGAATGCAAGGATCCAAGTTTTCCAATGACAAAATAGTGGAAGGATAATTTATGATGAGGGCATTGTGACTCAGCAAGGAGATTCAAGGTAGATTGAATGAGTGGTAGAAAGTTGACAAATGGAGTTTAATGTGTGTGCATGTGAAATCGTGCAATCAAAAAGCACTCAAGAGAAGATGTGCTGGAGGATTCGTTTGGGCGATATCGCTGGAGCTTAAAGATAAGAAAGGTGCAAGCTATGTAATGGGATTGTGCTAAAGGCCCCCTAAAAGCAAGCCAGAGATGGAGGAACAGATATGTTTTCAGATTACCAGAAATTGCCAAAGCAACAGGATGTCTTAGTGGGTGCATTCAACTTCTCCAATATTGACTGAGACTTACTCAGTGCCAAAAGCTTAGATGGGGCAGAATTTGTTAGATGTGTCCAGTTAGGATTTATTGAAGAAGTATGCAGATATTCCAACCTGAGAAGGGAACCCACTGGACCTTATGTTGTGAAATGAGCCTGAGCAGGCGATTAGCGTTTCAGTGGAAGAGCATTTTGGGAATAGTGATCACATTTCCATAAAAGTTTATATTCCTTTGAATTGAGTGCAGGGAGGTACTAAATTGGAGTAACGTAAACCACAATGTTATTGGGCAGGAGTTCGGGAGGGTACACAAGCAGCAGTGGTTATTGGGTAAGTCCACATCTGACATGTGGAAATTGTTTGAAGGCCAGTTGATCAAAGTTCAGAACTGGCATGTTCCAGTAAGGAGGAGGGTTCACGACAGCAAAGTAAGGGAATCTTGGATGATCAAATAGGTTGTAAATTTAGTGAATATAAAAAAGGAAGTGCATGCAAGGTTTAAGAGGATGAAATCAAACGGGGCCTTTTGTGGAATATAAAATGAGGAAAGAACTCAAGCAGGCGTGCAGAAGGGCCAAAGGCTAAAAAGGCTTTTAAAAAAATGGGATTTGTGCTTGGATTCTGGGGATGCAGGCAAGGTAATAAATTAGTATTTTACTTCTGTTTTCACCAAGGAGAAAGACATGGAGGACAGTGAGATCAGTGTGGAGAATACTAATATGTTAGTGCAGTTTGAGATTGAGGAAGGGTTAGGGCTCTTGAAGAGCATTAAGGTGGATAAATCCCCAGGGTGTGATGGGATCTATCCCAGGTTATTGAGAGAGGCAAGGGAGGAGATTGCATATGCCAAGACTAAGGTTTTTGCGTCTTTATTCGCAGGCTACGTACTGGAGCGTAGCTAATGTTCTTGCTTCTCAGGTCAGTGGAAAGGAAGCCATTAGCGAGGATTCATCAGGATAGGATTTGCTCCCATTTATAAGAGAATAGGCATAGTTAGCATATATTTCCACACAACATATCGTGCCTTACTAACTTGATCGTGTTTTTGGAGGTGATGAAAGTGAGGGTCCGCAGATAGATGTTCTCTATGTAAGGCATTTAATAAAATCCCCATAGTAGGCTGATCCACAAGATTAAGATGCACGGGATTACCAGTTACTTAGTCATATGGCTTCAGAACTGGCTTAGATAGAAGACAGACATTTGTAGTCTAGGGATAATATTTAGGCTGGAGATCTGTGATCAATAATGTTCCGCCAGGATCTGTTCTGGGACCACTGCTGTTTGAGATATATATAAATAACTGGATTTAAACATAAATGGGTTGGTTAGTAAGTTTGCAGATGATGTCAAGAATACTGGTGTTGCGGACTGTGAGAAAAGCTGTCAACGTATACAGCTACAGATCAGCTACAGAAATGGGCAGAGAAATGGCAGATGGAGTTTAAACGAAGTACGTGTGAGGTGTTGTACATTAGGAGATTGAATGCAAGGGGAAAGTGTACAATCAATGGCAAGACCCTCAACAGCACTGATGTACAGGGGTACCTTGGGATGCAAGTCCATAACTCCCTGAACGTGACAACGTAAACAGTTACAGTGGTAAAGAAGACACTTGGTATGCTAGATTTCATCAGTCGGTGCATTGCGTATAAGAGACAGGCAGTCATGCTACAGCTCTATGCGCCTTTAATTGGGAGTATTGTATATAGTGCAGGTCATCCCAATAGTACGTGGAACAGTCTGTCTCGTCCCTTCCTTCTTTGTTGTTTTTTAGTATGTGTTAAATGTATGTTTTAGTGTTCATCAGCTGGTTTTATGTGGGGGAGGGGGGGTTAAGGCATAAAATAAACTTTTTAAAATCTCTTACCTCGACGGAGATGCAAATTTTTTCCGTATCGTATCTCTGTCCGCACTGTGGCCTAACATCGAGGAGCTGGTGGCCTCTGCTGGAGACAGACTTCGGGAGCTCCACCCGCAGGAGCCTGTGGACTTTAACATCGTGGAGCTCACGGTCCCTGGTTAGAGACCGACTTCAGCAACTCCAAGACGCAGGGGCTTCGACCGCCCCGGCTGCGGATGGTTCGACTGCCCTGACCGCAGGAGAATAAAGAGGAAGAAGATTAGAGTTTATTGCCTTCTATCACAGTGAGGAATGTGGGAAATCCGCTGTGGTGGATGTTTATGTTAACTTTTATGTAGTTGTGTGTCTTGTTGCTTTTTTTTAGTATGGCTATATGGTAATTTGAGTTTCACTGTACCTTAATTGGTACACGTGATAATAAGCAGACCTTTGCACAGGAACAGGCCCTTTGGCCCACAATGTTTGTACCCAGCATGATGCCCAGTTAACCTGATCTAATCCTCCATTACATGACCCATATCACTCTGTACTCTGCACTTCCATGTGCCTGTCTAAAAGCCTCTTAAATGTCACTATCGTTTCTGCCTCCACCACCACCCCTGGGATGGTATTCCAGGCCCCCACTACTTTTTGTGTGTAAACAAAAAACTTGCCCCACACATCTCCATTAAACTTTCCCCTCTCACCTTATGGCTATGCCCTCTAGTGTTGGACATTTTCACCCCGGAATAAAGGTTCTCTGACTACTCTATCAATGCCCCTCATACTTTTATATACTTCTATCAAGTCTCCCCATAACTTCCAAAGTTTAACGGAAAACAATCCAAGTATATCCATCCTTTCACTGTAGCTGAAACCCTGTAATCCAGGCAGCATTCTGGTAAACCTCCTCTTTACCCTCTCCAAAGCCTCCACTCCTTTCCTGTAATGTGGCAACCAGAACTGCACACAATACTCCAAACATGTCAGGAAGCTGCATCATGACTTCCTGACACGCATTCAATGCCCCTAGCAATGAAGGCAAACATATCGTACACCTTCTTTACCACCCTATCTACCTTCAGCGCTATGAACTTGGACTCCATGATCCCTCTGCACATCAATGCTGCTAAGGGCTTGCCGTTAACTGTATACTTCACATTCAACCTCCAACATTATTGTATACATGGATTTCAGTAAGGCATTCAACAAGGTTTTGCATGGTAGGCTGCTCTGGAAGTTTAGATTCCATGTGATTCTTGACAAGATAGCTGAATGGATAGAAAATCGTCTTCATGGAATGAAGCAGAGGGTGACAGTGGAAGGTTGCTTTTCGGACTGGAGGCCTGTGACTAGTGGTGTGCCTCAAGGTTTGGTGCTGGTCCCATTGCTGTTTGTCATTTAAACCAATGATTTGGATGAGAATGTACATGGCATGATTAGCAAGTTTGCAGATGACACAAAAGTGGGTAGTATTGTAGATAGTGAAGATGGTTGTCAGAAATTGCAGCAGGATCTTGATCGATTGGTCAGGTGAGCTGAGGAATGGTTGATGGAATTTAATACAGAGAAATGTGAGGTGTTACAATTTGGGAGCAGAACCTGCACAATGAGCAGTGCTCTGAGGAATGTTGTAGAACAGAGGGATCTAGGAGTACAGGTACATAGTTTGTTGAAAGTGGCATCACAGGTAGATAGGGTGGTTAGGAAGTCTTTTGGCACATGGCCTTCATCAGTTAGAGGATTGAATATACAAGTTGGGAGGTCATGTTGCTGAGGCAGCATTTAGAGTATTGTGTTCAGTTTAAGGCACCATGTTGTAGGAAAAATGTCCAGTTGGAAAGGGTGCAGAGAAGATTTACGAGGATGTTGCCAGGACCCGACGGCCTGAGTTATAGGGATGGGTTAAGCAGGCTAAGACACTATTCCTTGGAGTGCATGAGGATGAGGGGTGATCTTAGAGTGTACAGAATCATGAGAGGAATAGTTTGATTAGATGCACAGAGTCTCTTGCCCAGAGTAGGGGAATCAAGAACCAGAGAGTGTAGGTTTAAAGTGGAGGGGGGGGGGGGATTTAATAGTATCCTGAGGTGTAACTTTTTCACCCAAAGGTAGTGGGTATATGGAACGAGATGCAGGAGGAGATAGTTGAGGCAGGGACTATCGCAACGTTTATGAAACATTTAGACGGGTACATGGATAGGACATGGATAGGCCTGTCCCACTTACGCAACTTTTTCGGCAACTGCTGGCACCCGTCATAGGTTACCGAAAAATTTGAACATGTTGAAAATTCAGCGGCGACCAGAAAGGCGCTACAACTCTTTGGGTGACTAGGAGACTACTCACGACCATACAAGCGACCCCCTGGCGACATGCTATATTTAAGAGGGAGTTAGATGTGGCCCTTGTGGCTAAAGGGATCAGAGGGTATGGAGAGAAGGCAGGTACGGGATACTGAGTTGGATGATCAGCCATGATCATATTGAATGGCGGTGCAGGCTCGAAGGGCCGAATGGCCTACTCCTGCACCTAATTTCTATGTTTCTATGTTGGCCGGTGTAGGCAAATTGGGCCGAAAGCCCTCTTTCCACGCTGTATGACTCTGACTTTATGATTCATTAACTGCAATACTATGAAGATGTACAAATCATTGGTTTACATCTCCAATTTCTTCCTACAGATAACCCACCAAAAATCTATAACGACAGGCTTCCAAGTGAAGAAAGAAATGAAACTGATGTTTAAAGGTAGAACATTCATTTTGGCGGTACAATGTTAGATTATTTTTCTTTTTGATAAATGGTGTGGCAGTTTAACTTTCTGGATATGAAAAGCCCAGATGATGAGCTAAGCCTAAAAAGGCAGGACAAGCTCCATGGGGGAAGGAAAAAAGTGAAGAATTCATTTGGTCATATAACTCAAATTGACATTTATATATATATTTTTTCCCCAAACCCTCCAATTTTCATTGACAATAACAATTTTGTGGAGGATGCAATGGTTGGGAGAAGTCTCTAATTTGCTGGGGAGATGGGAATTATTAGGACCCCTATTCTAGCTATGAGTTAAAACAAGGCTCATTCTTCCCTGCAATGCCTCAAATGCTACAGGACAGGAATTTGGAGCCATCAAAGAAATATTTTAAGTTTGTTAGAATACTTTTCAGTTAATCATTAACCTGAAATGCATTTAATTTAACATTTTGAATGTAGTTCATTCTGGTTGTAATTCAGGCATTGGTCGCTACTTGGCAGTTTAATATTTATGTCGCATGTGCCTGGTAGCTATCATCTCCAGCATTTTCTACCTTAACATTGAATCTCACTAATTCACTGGGTTCATCCTCAACCTCATGTGGTTCACCAATAAGCCAGCCACATAAGCATTGTAACTACAAGAGCAGGTCAGAGGTTGGATATCTGGGGTAAGTGATTTACCCCAACTCTCAAATCCTTTCTGCCATTTACAAGGCACGATTTCAAAATGTGATGGATTACTTTCTTTTTAAGTGGAAGAATGTGGATCCAATCCTCAAGCAGTGTACCACCATACCCAACAATGCAACCTGCTTGATTGGCACCACAACCTTTGAGTTTCTCCAATGTTGAAGCATGGCAAATGTGTGTCATTTACTTGCCCAGATAACTGTTGACAATGTCTCAAATTATGACCAGTACTATTAAGACTATCATCACCCGCAGATTTGCCTCCAGCTCAAACACAATCCTGACTTGGGAAGCTATCACGGTCTCTTCATCGTGTTAGGGTTTAAAACCTGGAATCTAGTGTTGTGTGACAAACCGGATTTGATAAGGGAACTTGAGGTTAAGGAGCAATTAGGAGGTAGTGACCATAATATGGTACGGTTTAATCTACAATTTGAAAGGGAGAAGGGTAAATCAGAGGTGTCAGTTACAGTTGAACAAAGGGGACCATGGAGCCAAGAGGGAGGAGCTGGCCAAAGTTGACTGGAAAGATACCCTAGCAGGGATGACAGTGGAACAACAATGGAAGGTATTTCTGGGAATAATACAAAAGGTGCAGGATCAGTTCATTCCAAAGAGGAAGAAAGATTCCAAGGTGAGTAAGGGGCGACTGTGGCTGACAAGGGAAGTCAGGGGCAGTATAAAAATAAAAGAGGTATAACCTAGCAAAGATAAGCGGGAAGCAAGAGGATTGGGTAATGTTAAAGAGCAACAGAAGATAACTAAAAAGGTAATACGGGGAGAATAAATGAGGTATGAAGGTAAGCTAGCCAAGAATATAAAGGAGAATAGTAAAAGCTTCTTTCAGTATGTGAAGAGGAAAAAATTAGTTAAGACCAAAGTTGGACTCTTGAAGACTGAAAAATGTGAATTTATTATGGGGGAACAAGGAAATGGCAGATGAGTTGAACAGGTACTTTGGATCCGTCTTCACTAAGGAGGACACAAACAATCTTCCTGATGTACTAGTGGCCAGAGGATCTGGGGTGACGGAGGAACAGAAGGAAATCCACATTAGGCAGGAAATGGTGTTGGGTAGACTGATGGGACTGAAGGGTGATAAATCCCCAGGGCCTGATGGTCTGAATCCCAGGGTACTTAAGGAAGTGGCTCTAGAAATTGTGGACGCATTGGTGATCATTTTCCAATGTTCTATGGATTCAGGATCAGTTCATGTGGATTGGAGGGTCGCTAATGTTATCCCACTTTTTAAGAAAGGTGGGAGAGAGAAAACAGGGAATTATAGACCAGTAAGCCTGACATCGGTGGTGGGGAAGATGCTGGAGTCAATCATAAAAGATGATTTTTTTAATTTTTTTAAATTTTTTTTATTTTATTAGAAGTAAGTACAATTGTATACAATCATATTTTCATAATACCTTTCATGTACAGCTTCTTATTTTTTAAATTTTTTGAAATAAAGCAGAAAAAGAAAAAAGTTAGATAATGAAAAATAGAAAAATGTGAGATATATAGTGTGTGAAAAAGAAAAAGAAAGAATGAAATAAGAAAGTTAAGACATAGAAAATAGAAGAGAGAGAATAAAAGAAAAGATGAGAAGAAAAGAAAATAGAAGGAGATCATTTATAATCTTGACCATCCGCAGTCACGGATTAGCTTTTACACCTGTTTTGCACCATACGTTTCCAAAAAGACGACAAATGGAGACCAACTCGTTATGAATTGGTCAAATTTATCTATTAGGAGGAATCGCATTTCCTCAAGATGTGCGGTATCCAACATACTTGCAATCCACATTTTGAGCGTTGGTATTGGTGTATTTTTCCAAAATTTCAATATTAATTTTTTTGCTATTATTAAACCATAATTAAAAATTGACTTTTGAGATGAACTCAATTTGTTCCCGTCTTCCATTACCCCAAATATAATCAATTCATTATTGGGTTCCATTTTTGTCTTAAATAGTTTTGTAAATATTTCAAAAATATCACTCCAAAATCCATGAAGTTTTATACAAGAAACAAAAGAGTGTGTTATAGTTGCTTCTTGGGTTAAACATTTATCGCAAATGGGCGATATATTTGGATAAAATTTATTTAATCTTGTTTTTGAGTAATATAATCTATGTAAAATTTTAAATTGGATTAGATTATGTCTTGCGTTAATCGAACACTTGTGAATGTATGTCAAATACTTTTCCCATGTAGCCTTCGTAATTTTTATCAATAATTCCCGTTCCCACTCTTCTCTAATTACCTCGGTCACAGGTAAATCTATATTTAAGATACTATTATATAAATATGCTATTAATTTTTGTGTATCAGCTTTTATATTCATTACTTCTTCTAGTAAATCAGGAGTTATTTTTTGATATCCCTGTATGTATGTCTTCAAAAAATTACAAATCTGAAAATATTTAAAATAATGAGTGTTTTTCAGTTTAAATTTTAATTGTAATTGTTGAAATGATAATAAATCTCCCATTTCATACATATCCCCGATCCTTTTAATTCCTAAACTTTCCCATTGATTATATATTTTATCCATCATAGATGGTTTAAATAAAGGATTATTCGCTATCGGTGTTAACAATGATAGGTTTCTTAATTTTAAGGATAGTTTTATTTGTTTCCATATTCTTATTGTATCTTGTATAATTGGGTTTTTCTTATATATTGTATTGTTCATTTTTTTCGGGGAGAAGAGGATTGTTCCTATATTACAAGGATAACAATCCTCTTTCTCCATTTTTATCCATTCTGTCTGTTGCGTTGAACTATCCAACCAGTAAATTATATTCTTAATATGTATTGCCCAATAGTAATAGAAAAAATTAGGGAGTGAAAGTCCCCCGACATCTTTTGGTTTACATAAGTGTTCTTTTTTAATTCTATGTGATTTGTAATCCCAAACAAAATTAGTAATATTAGCGTTCAGTTTAGAAAAAAAATATTTTGGTACATATACTGGTATAGATTGAAATAGGTATAATAACTGTGGTAAGAAGCTCATTTTAATAGCATTTATTCTGCCTATTAATGATAAAGGGAGTGTTTTCCAAAATGTTATCATTATATTAAGTTTATTTATTAAGGGTATAAAATTAGCATTGAATAAAGCTTTATGTTTTCTAGTAATCTGTATACCCAGATATTTGAATTTTTCTGTTGCTATTTTAAAGGGGAATTTCAATAAGTGTGTGGATTCTTGAGGTTTTAACGTCATAATTTCACTTTTGTTCCAGTTTATTCTATATCCTGAAAAGGACCCAAATTCCTCTATTAAATTTAATAAATTTGGTATGCTCGTTTGTGAATTTGTTATATATAACAAAATATCGTCTGCATACAAATAAAAGATGAAATAGCGGCATATTTGGATAGTAGTAACAGGATCGGTCCGAGTCAGCATGGATTTACGAAGGGGAAATCATGCTTGACTAATCTTCTGGATTTTTTTTAGAACAAGGGAGAGCCAGTGGATGTAGTGTATCTGGGCTTTCAGAAAGCATTTGATAAGGTCCCACATAGGAGATTAGTGGGCAAAATTAGGACACATGGTATTGGGGGTAGAGTGCTGACATGGATAGAAAATTGGTTGACAGACAGGAAACAAAGTGTAGGGATTAATGGGTCCCTTTCAGAATGGCAGGCAGTGACTGGGGTACCGCAAGGCTCGGTGCTGGGACCGCAGCTATTTACAATATACATCAATGATTTGGATGAAGGGATTCAAAGTAACATTAGCAAATTTGCAGATGACACAAAGCTGGGTGGCAGTTTGAACTGTGAGGAGAATGCTATGAGAATGCAGGGTGACTTGGACAGGTTGGGTGAGTGAGCAGATGCATGGCAGATGCAGTTTAATGTGGATAAATGTGAGGTTATCCACTTTGGGAGCAAAAGCAGGAAGGCAGATTATCATCTAAATGGTGTAAAGTTGGGAAAAGGGGAAGTACAACGGGATGTGGGGGTCCTTGTTCAACAGTCTATGAAAGTAAGCATGCAGGTACAGCAGGCAGTGAAGAAAGTGAATGGCATGTTGGCCTTCATAACAAAAGGAGTAGAGTATAGGAGCAAAGAGGTCATTCTGCAGTTGTACAGGGCCCTAGTGAGACCACACCTGGAGTATTGTGTGCAGTTTTGGTCCCCTAATTTGAGGAAGGACATTCTTGCTATTGAGGGAGTGCAGCGTAGGTTTACAAGGTTAATTCCCAGGATGGCAGGACTGTCATATGCTGAGAGAATGGAGTGGCTGGGCTTGTATACTCTGGAATTTAGAAGGATGAGAGGGCATCATATTGAAACATATAAAATTATTAAGGGTTTGGACACGCTAGAGGCAGGAAACATGTTCCCGATGTTGGGGGGAGTCCAGAACCAGGGGCCACTGTTTAAGATTAAGGGATAAGCCATTTAGAACAGAGATGAGGAAACACTTTTTCACACAGAGAGTTGTGAGTCTGTGGAATTCTCTGCCTCAGAGGGCGGTGGAGGCCAGTTCTCTGGATACTTACAAGAGAGAGCTAGATAGGGATCTTAAAGATAGCGGAGTCGGGGGATATGGGGAGAAGGCAGGAACGGGGTACTGATTGGGGATGATCAGCCATGATAACTTTGAATGGCGGTGCTGGCTCGAAGGGCCGAATGGCCTACTCTTGCACCTATTGTCTATTGCCTTTTGACATTGGACTTTGACACTGGAACTGATGTGCTACAATGCTAAAAACAATATTCTGCCCTTCGTATCTTTGACATCTACGTACTTGCGTTTGGCTTGATTGTATTTATGTATAGTATTTTATCTGATTTGATTGGTTATCATACAGAACAAAGTGTTTCACAGTGACCTCAGTACACATGACAATAATAAACCTAAAGCTAGATTAAAACAGTTCAATGTTCAGACCCATATTGAGTTACAGATGAACAATAAATGTTTGCTTTTCAGCAACAGCTACATCCACAAATAAAAAGGGGCAAAAATTGATCCGTTGTAACTTTTAAAGACACTTTGTGTCCTTTTCTTTTAACCTCTTTAAATATTGCACTTTTATCTCGTGTTAATAATGAGAATGGAATATAAAGATTAATTTGCATTATATTATATCGTAGCCATGAAATCCATGTCACCCAGGTAGAAATAGAGTGTAAAGAGACAAAATTCATGCAATCACAGAGTGACCATACATCTGAGAAGGTGGATGATAGTTGATTCTGGTATTTTTAGAAAAAGTATTCTTCATTTCCTGTGTTCTATTCCTATTTTTCCATAAATTACTTGAAAACATTCATTGCTTTTCAATGGGAATTATTCTCTATGATATCTATTATCTATAATTGCACATATAACATAATAATTCCCAATAACACATGCAGGAGAACTTAATGTAATACAGATTACAACTCAAAGGAAAAGCTAACGGCTCCTGTTGAGTTGTAGAAGACATTGAATGTGTGGCATTGAGATAGTCCATATAGCCTATTCTGCAGTTCATTCAATCTTATCAACTTCTAATTTCTCTCTCATATTCAGTTGACATTCACTTAAATGTGTCTGTCTATACATTTGCTTCATCTGCATTTGGTAGCAAGTTCCACATTCTAGCCACAAGACGTTTCTCCTGGATTCAACACTTTATTATGGCCACTCCAGGAGACGTAAACTCTTTCTCTATATCTCCGATCACAATCTTGAAGCCCTCTATGATATTGCTCTCTGCTTTCTCTTTTCTAGAAAGACTTATTTTAGTGGATTTTGAACCCTAGTTTAAGGTTTTGTTTTAATTTTTAGAGATGCAGCGTGGAAACGGGCGCTTCAGTCCACCAGGTCCATGCCGACCAACGATCACCTGTACACTAGTTCTATGTTATCCCACAGAGGGTTATCCATCTGGCCCAAGCTTCCAATTTTCAATAGCCAATGAAAAATCATTGGACTTCCCAACCTCCCAGCCATCCCAGCTATTAACCTTGTGCAACTTAGACAGTTACTTTGCTCTGTTATGTTTTATTTCCCCCTTCCAGTGATTGGTAACGGGTTGTTGATTTCTTTTTCAGTCCATCACATTTATTTTGAGGTTCATTGAAGCTATTAACAGGGAACCTCCCAAATCCCCCTTTCCCACCCCCAATAATTTTTTTAAAGTACCTTCTAGGTGAAAGATTGCCCAGGGCAAAAACAGTTTGGAAGAATATATTCTAATTACCATCTTCCATTCTGCTGTGAGTGCCTGCGTTTTCACTGTATTGTGGCACTTCCCCAGAGTGATAAGCTGCCTGCATTCACGACTTGCCTCCACCCTAATCCTGCTCTTATCTTGAATGACAACTTGGTGTCTAATATCAGCTTCATTGAATCAGCCTTCTGGTTGTAAATACTTTGACAGGTGTTTAAGCCACATTTCTGTGGTCACCAGCGATCACTGCTGTCAAAAGCATGAACAACAATTATAAACATTCAAATCTATTAGCAGTGAAACCATTTTTTTAAATGCTTATGTATTCGAAGTAACAGATATTATTTAATGAAGTAAATTACCTAAGGCTTTCTCCCTCCCTCAGCTGCTACACCATCCATTAAAATGAATGAAGCTGTAACAGGTGCAATTTCAGATAACGCAGGAATTTCATACTTAACCGCTGGAGCAAGTGAACTTGGATGTTAGACTCATAATTGTGATCCACTGTGAGAAAGTTCTGGACTTCTCACATGATTACTCCAAAGTAATGAACTTAGCATGGAACTGCTGGCTTTCAATTAACTGCAACAGCCCTTTAATAAAATCTCTTGATTTAACTGTTACAAGTATTTCCTTTGGAGCCTGTTGTAGAAAATGAAAAAAAATCTTCATTGGATATGCCTGCTGATCTTTGAGGAAATAACCACCTAAAACTAAATCTTCACAATTTATTATTCAAAACATGTCCTTTAATACCGTGAGCAAAACTCCATTGCTGGAGGAAATGGGTCTAAGAAATGCTAAACCGTTGTCTGTCCATTTCCCTCCACTGGTGCTGCTTGATCAAGTGAGTTCCTCCAGCAATTTGGTTTTGCTCAAGATTGCAACATCTTTACTTCCTTGTGTCTGCCTTAATACCTCAATTTCGAATCGTCTAATGTGGGTCTCATTGCTGAGTGAACAGTCAGAATTTGTCACCTAACCGTATGACCTAAATCAGTGAATGGAATTCCTAATACTAGCTGAATATTCTTAACAATAAATAAAAACAAGCTCATGTTAACATTAACCAGAAATTAACGTTTTCCTCCTCCTACTGTGACTGAGTTTTCTGCATTAAGATAGATTATTCTATTGTTGTACATGATTAATAAATCAGCTACTTAAATTGTAAACAACTAGCATGCCACGCTGAGTATAAACAGTTGGGAGATATGAGCATGGAACAAAGACAGGTCAGTCAAATTCTCATGTGCAACAGCTACCTCATAAGGTCATAAGTGATAGGAATAGATTTAGGCCATTCGGGCCATCAAGTCTGCCATTCAATCATGGCTGATCTATCTCTCCCTCCTAACCCCATTCTCCTGCCTTCTCTGATCTGTCTCTGATCATTGTTTAGTACACCTTATAATGACCTACAGGCAGAAACTAAAATCTGCTAAGCCTGTGGTCAGAACAATGAAAAGGTAGACCAGCGAGGGCATTGAAAACCTACAGTCCTGCTTTGACTGCACTGATTGGAATGTGTTCAGGGATGCAACCACAAGCCTCGATGAATATACAGACACCGTGACATTATATGTCAGCTTTTGTGTGAACAGTTGCATTCCCACTAGGACCCAGATCAGCTTCAACAATGACAAGCCCTGGTTTACAGCAGAACTCGGACAGCTCCGCCAGTCTAAAGATGAGGCCTATAGGACCGGGGATGCAGACCTCTACAGGCAGGCCAAGTACAAGCTGAGAAGAGGAATCAGAGCTGCCAAGGAAAGTTACTCTGAGAAGTTGAGGAGCAAGTTCCCAGCTAATGACTCATCTTCAGTGTGGAAGGGCTCGCCAGAAATCACCAGTTACAAGAGGAAAATCCCCGCTCCTTGGACAATCGTCAGCTGACCAACGACCTGAATGAGTTCTACTGAAGGTTTGATAGACAGAAACATAACTATAGTACCCACTTACAGCCTGACCAGTCTGTAAAGACTGGGCCCTCGTCCACTACCTTGCTGCCCAACGTCAGTCTGGCCACTTCTCCATCACTAAAATAGCAATTGAGGAGGTGGGAAAGCTATTCAGGAGACAGAAAAGCTGGAAAACTCCAGGACCGGACAATGTTTCTCCCTCCACCCTCAAGCTCTGTGCTGAACAACTGGCACCAGCCTACACAGACATTTTCAATTGGTCCCTGCAAATCTGCACTGTCCCTGCCTGCTTCAAAGTCTCCACTATTGTTCCCGTACCCAAAAAGCCAAGGATTACTGGTCTTAATGACTACAGGCCTGTCGCACTGACCTCTGTAATCATGAAGACCCTTGAAAGACTTGTGCTGGCCTACCTGAAAAATATCACAAACCCCTTGCTGGACCTCTTGCAGTTTGCATACCGGGCAAATAGATCTTAGAATCATAGAAAATAGGTGCAGGAGGAGGCCATTCGGCCCTTCAAGCCAGCACCACCATTCATTGTGATCGTGGCTGATCGTCCCCAATCAATAACCCGTGCCTGCCTTCTCCCCATATCTCTTGATTCCACTAGCCCCTAGAGCTCTATCTAACTCTCTAAAATCCATCCAGTGATTTGGCCTCCACTACCCTCTGTGGCAGGGAATTCCAGAAATTCACAACTCTCTGGATGAAAAAGTTTTTCTCACCTCAGTCCTAAATGGCCTCCCCTTTATTCTAAGACCGTGGCCCCTGGTTCTGGACTCGCCCAACATTGGGAACATTTTTCCTGTTGGATGACGCGAGGTCAACCTAGGCCTGCATTTCAACTTCCATCACCTAGACCGCCAGGGGACCTAGGCAAGGATTTTGTTTGTGGATTTTAGCTCTGCATTCAACACCATTGTGCCAGGGCTACAAACTCTCCCTGTTGTCTGTGCCTGAACCCCTCTGTCAGTGGATCATCAACATCCTGACAGACAGGAAGCAGCATGTGAGGCTGGGAAAGCACATCTTGGACCCGCAGACCCTCAGCATAGGAGCACCGCAGGGGTGCTCTCCCCTCTCCTCTAGTCTCTCTACACCAATGACTGCACCTCCACAGACTCCTCTGTCAAGCTTCTCAAGTTTGTGGACAACACAACCCTGATTGGACTGATCCAGGATGGGGAGGAATCTGCCTACAGACAGGAAGTGACGCAGCTGGCGTTCTGGTGCCATCAATGCTCTTAAGATGGTGGAATTGATTGTAGACTTTAGGAGAGCTCCCCCTCCCCCACTCATCATCAACAACACCACAGTCACATCCATGGAGTAATTTAAGTTCCTTGGAACCATCATCTCCAGGGACCTTAAATGGGAGGCGACCATCGACTCCACAGTCAAAAAGGCCCAACAGAGGATGTACTTCCTGCGGCAGCTGAAGCACAATCTGCCACAGGCAATGATGGTCCAGTTATATACTGCCAGCATAGTCTGTCCTCACCTTCTCCATCATGGTCTAGTTTGGCTCAGCCACCAAGCATGACATCCGGAGGCAGCAGTGCATCATTCAATCAGCCGAGAAGGTTGTTTGCTGCAACCTTCCTCCCATTGACGAACTGTACATTGCAAGGGCCAGGAATCGAGCGGGTACGATCATCTCTGACCCCCTCTCACCCTGGCCACAAACTCTTTGAAGTACTTCCCTCTGGAAGGCGACACTGGACTGTCAAAGCCACCACAGCCAGACATAAAACAGCTTTTTCTCCACGAGCAGTAGCTTCTCAACAACCAAAAGTCTGTAGCCTCCTTGTGCTCTGGTATTTTAGTTCATTCTTCACATGTTTAAATTATAATGTTTTATTTTTAATTGTCTACTGTATATCGTGTTGTTGCTTGCGAGCAAAGCACCAAGGCAAAATCCTTGTAGGTATACATATTTGGCTAATAACTTTTTATTCAATTCAATTTTCCCCATAACCTCTGACACCTGTACTAATCAAGAATCTATCTATCTCTGCCTTAAAAATATCAAGTGACTTGGCCTCCACAGACTTCTGTGGCAAATAATTCCAGATTCACCTTGTTTGACAATGACTGAATTAACTGCATTAAGTTAGGAAAACCCCAATTTTGCAATTTCGTCATCCCATTTTGATAATGTAAATTTTGACAATGATATGTAAATTTTGACAATGATATGTAAATTTATAATTTAAATATTATAGCTGTTATTTAGAAATTACACTGCAGTTCCATTGAGCTGTTCCATTTGTCAGCTGTCCCTCTAACCAGATACTTGCCTTAGTACAGGATTCTTTCTGAATGTGCAGGGCTAGAATTAATTGCTTTGGGATATTGCAAATGTTGAATGGGTGGCTATCACCTTCTGCTAACGTTCTGGCATTAATAATATTAACTGAGATATCTATTTCCAATCTACTAATATGTCAGTTTCTGATTTCGGCACACAACTCATTGTTCTTGAGAGTGTACCAATAGAATAGACATACCTCCAATAAAATTAGAATTATGTGTCCGTATTTAGCCCTTTGCCTATATTTAGCAAATAGTTCATTCTTTTAAAAAGATTTGCGACAGCTATTTGTTTTCTCTAGTGTTGACCTTGGCTTTCTATTCGAAAGCATTGGCGGTACAGTGACGTAGCGGTAGAGTTGTGCCTCACAGGGCCAGAGACCCGCGTTTGATTGTGACTACAGGTGCTGTCCGTACTGAGTTTGTATGTTCTCCCTGTGACCGCGTGGGTTTTCTCTGTGCTCCGGTTTCCTCCCAC
Organism: Malacoraja senta; assembly: GCA_038087875.1. Taxonomy (NCBI): domain Eukaryota; kingdom Metazoa; phylum Chordata; class Chondrichthyes; order Rajiformes; family Rajidae; genus Malacoraja; species Malacoraja senta. The sequence continues at coordinate 31,695,313 of CM075980.1, forward strand.
ACTCCAAAGATGTACAGGTTTATAGGTTAATTGGCTTCGGTAAAATTATAAATTGTCCCTAGTGTGTAGGATAGTGCTAGTGTACAGGGTGATCGCTGGTCGGCGAGGGCCAAAGGGCCTGTTTCGGCGCTGTATCCCAAAAGTTTAAAGTCTTAGCATTGTCAAAGGTCCTAAGTTGGGGAAGCAAGCCGTAATCCACAGCTGTTTTCTATACCTCAGAAAGATGGAAATAAGTGGACAACTTTAGATGGTAGAATAAGATCTCTAATATAGACACAAAAAGCTGGAGAACTCAGCGAGTTAGTCAACATCTCTGGAGAAAAGGAATAGGTGACATTTCAGGTCGAGACCTTTCTTCTGAAGAAGTGTCTCGATCTGAAACATTGCCCATTCCTTTTTTCCAGAGATGCTGTCTGACCCACTGTTCTTCCAGCTTTTTGTGTCTTGTTATGGTTTAAACCAGCATCTGCAGTTCTTCCTACACAAGATATCTAATATGTAGGATATAACAAAGAAGAAAATACCCAGTGCCAATATGCAGAGGTACTGTACATAAGCTCCTTACATTGACGTGTCATGTCATGCTTGTGTTTTCAGCTATGTTTGCTTACCAAAGTAGTCTTTTAAATGGCAGAGTTCTTGGCACGTATCAAAAGTTTAACTTTTTTTCTTTTTCTTTAGGACCGGTGGAAATCTGATTGCTTTTGTGCAATATTTTCTACCCAAATCTGTTGTGAAGACTGCTGAGTTGGGGATTTCCAGTCAGCTCTTGTTGAGCCAATGTACTGTTTGGGAATGATTATACTAATCTTATTATTAAGTATAGTCGTTTTCTAGATACACTGAAACAAATGACAAGAAAACATTAAGATCTGTTTTTAAAAAACAGAATGTAGACTGGCAGAAAGATTATTGCAGTGTGTGCTCAGGATTTAAGTATGAAAGGTAGGTTTAGTGTGTTTGTTGTATCTGTATCATATCTAACCTGTTGGCTTGCAACTAATTTAGTTTAAAGTGCTCCGTCTGTTGCTTTTTATAATATAATGCCTTGCATTCCCTCTGAATGTTTATTTGCAAACAGTGCAAAATATTTTTGAACATTTTGTAAGCAGAACTTTTTGTAAAATTATTCAATGTAAGTATATGTTAAATTGATAATGTGCATCTTGGTTTGGTTCAGTGATTGACTTATTTATGCAAATAGAAATCCATTTTATATTAATACACAAGGACAACTAGCACATGTACATTTTAAATGGTTTTTCTGTTTGTCCAGTTTAACTAATGTCTTTTTTACTAAACAAAACCTGTAATGTGCTTTACTTTTCTGCAAAATAAAGATTTCTTTTGGATCAAATGGATCCATACAACACTATTCTTTAAAGGTTAATGGTGGAGAATCTGGTGAAGCAGAAGGTTGAATAAGCTTTCCACGAATTGTGTATCTGCAGATGGTATGCACATTATTAGTTCATCATTGGTGGCACAGTAGTGCAGCGATAGAGCTGCTGCCTCGTAGCTCCAGAGACCTAGATTCGATCCTGACTGCAGATGCTGTCCGTGTGGAGTTTGTATATTCTCCCTCTGACCGCGTGGGATTTCTCTGGGTGCTCTGGTTTCCTCTCACATTCCAAAGACAAGCGGGTTTGTAGGTAAATTGCCACTCGTGTGTAGGATGCGAAAATGGTCCAACATAGAACAAGATGGTCAGCATGGACACTAGGTTGAAGGGCCTGTTTCCACCCTGTATCTCAAAACTAAATGAACCAAAGTCATTAACCTCATTGATTCTAAGGCCTTGCAGATCAGGAGGGTCTTAAGAATACCTGCATGTCTCTAAATTACTGTACATTGTCTTGAATGTCAATAGATCTTGGTGTCTACGAGGGAATAAAAACCTTGTTTTTGTCTCCAATTCATGTACATTTCATTTATAATCTAGATTACGACACTAAATATTAGTGCTACAAACAAGGTTCAGTTGGGTATCTTACAGTGTTGAGTCTGCTGGTGTTGCAAAGGAGTCATCCACTGTACAATGATAGAATAGCAAAAGAGGTATGTAGCAGGACAGGTAGCTACAATACTAGTGATCCAGAAATTAAAGCAGTATCTAAAAACGTGTCAAATGGCATCTTCAAAGAGAGAAACATAGTGTTTCTGGTGATTATAGTTCCCTGGCACTAAAAGAAACTAGTTAGAAATCCAAGGTACACAAAAATGCTGGAGAAACTCAGCGGGTGCAGCAGCATCTATGGAGCGAAGGAAATAGGCAACGTTTCGGGCCGAAACCCTTCTTCAGACAGTTAGAAATCCAAATTTGTGGACTGTTAATCAAAGGAAATTCAAATCTAACCATGACTTCTGCTGAATTTCATATCAATTAATTAAATAAACTGAAATAAAATCAGTAATAGTGACCATGAAGTTACCACGGTGTTGTGCACCTATCTGGTAAACTAACACGGGTATTCCTCTATTTCCCATAATTAATGCACATTTTTCATTACCACAGTATGTCTTTGAGTTCATTTACACTTTAACGAAAATGGCAAATCCTCCTCCATCAATATTTCAGCATGATGAAAACAATATTTCAGCATGATAAAACAAAAACCTATCAACACTAAAGTACTTTTCACTAAGTAGGGATGTGATAGAAGTGACCGCCAGCCCACGGATAAATCAAACCGCAACCTTTGTATTGCCTTTCTTCCAGAATTGTATATTTTTAACCAACGTTCCTCAGAGTTCCTTGTCCCAACGACATGCCGCCAGTGATGCCAGCAGATACAGCATGGAAACAGGTCCTTTGACCCACCGATTCTGCACCGACCAGCGATCCCCGTACATCCCACACACACTATGGACAATTTCCACATACACTAAGCCATTTAGCGTACAAACCGTTTAGCATACGTCTTTGGAGTGCGGGAGGAAACCAAAGATCTCGGAGAAAGGTCGCGGAGAGAACGTACAAACTCCGTACAGACAGCACCCGTAGTCTCGATCGAACCCGAGTCTTTGGCGCTGTAAGGCACCAACGCCACCGTGTCGCCCTATCAATGTGAGTTACAGTTAGGTGGGCGGTGCCTTGAAATACTTGGTTGGATAAACAAACACTAAAAGTAAGATGAAAGGTCCCGACCCAAAATGCTAGCTATCCATTTCCCTCTAGACCTGCTGCCTGAAGCGCTGGGTTTCTCCAGCAGTTTGATTTTATGGAAAGAGTTTGTCAGTTTCAGTACATGTGGGCACTAGCTCCAGGTTGGAAGCCCTATCTCTCCAGATTTGCCCTACCTGGCCTGGTGCAGAGTGGAAATATTCTTCCTCGGCAGAATAGTGAAGCACCGTCAGGTAACTCTTTCCATCAGGCAGGTTGTCTGCACCTATTTCACCTGGCACTTATTTCTTCAATTTGGGATGCCTTCTCAAGACCTTGTGATCTGGGATGATTCACTGCTCCTTTCCTTCTGCCACATCTGCTGTTAGATGAGGGCTTTATGGCCTCCAGTTCTTAATGGTGGCAGGCATTTGGTGCCTGTTTTGCAGTAGAAATGTGACTGACTTGGCTGCTGCCTACATTCTTGCCGTTTCAACTCCAGCAGCCTTCTGTTGGGAGAAGAAATGTAGTTGATCTACTGAGTCTCTGTTACGAACTGCTCATTCTTCCTTTGGTTGGGCTATTACGGGATGAGGTATGTCTATAATGACTGACCCTTTTCAAAAGTGCCTTGACCGCCCTCCTAATGTTCTCCACCAATCCATTACTCTGGAAAGTGAGGTGATGTCCAGTGATCAGGCTGCCAGTCCTTGGAGAGCGTGACAACATTTTCTGCTATGTATCATTAGTGCTCATTATCTATGATTTGTAGCTGAGAGATGCCATCATGAATGGGGGTTTACCAAGGTCAGTTTCCCAGAAATCTGAAAAATAGTTCACTGTAATCAGATTTTTCCCTTTGATATGTCAGATCTGAGCAGTCTGTTACGCATGCTTTCACGTGGGCCGGGCAGGATCTTACTCGCAAAGCTGATGAACCCCCAGAAACCATTGAACCCCTGCAACATCTGTTGACCTTAGCATCTCTTTCTTTACAGCAACCTTTGCTGGATCCAGCTTCAATCATCTCTGGTAATTGACTGCCTCCATTTTGAACTTTGTTCATTCAAATAGTTGCATCACCCTTCACCGGCTCATCAGGGCTCGCAGCTTACAGTCTGAATCAAATTCTGCTTCTTCCACTGATTTCCCTTTTCTAAATATCAATACATTGATCTACAGATTAATTGTTAGAGACTTTATCCCACTGACCCTCAAGTGAAGGCTTAAGTCTTTATGGGAATGCCTCTGGTGCTACGTAGATATTAGAAAATAGTATTCTTCAACAATATCAACTGAAGAGTTAAAGTAGGTTAAACCTGAGCTCTCCTCAATGTGTGTCACCTGGCCAAACCTGTTTGTTGTTTCCAGCTTTGTAAATATACTAGCCCTACAGTATCTATTGTCTTGTTCTCCAGTCTAGAGAAAGGGGTCGACCAGATATATCAACTATTCCTTCTCTCCAGAGATGCTGCCTGACTCACTGAGTTACTCCAGCATTTTGTTTCTGTCTCGTTGGGTTCTGTCTCTTCTGCAGAGCTCTACTGTGATTTCTTTGGGCCAGCAAATTATTAACCTACATTTTATTTTCTCAGTACATACCTAGCTGAATATGATATATACTAAGGTGTTGAAGGCTTATTTTCTCTCTTTTAATAGATTTTTCTTACTTGACCTCAAGTTTCTGATTGAGATCAATTGAAATGTACCATGCTGGGTGCACTGTTAGACATTACCTTTCATCTACACAATGATTATTTGCCACTATGTTTCTCTGTGAAAGATATCTGCATTTGCATCTGTGACTTGTGTAGTTGAAGTGATTGCTTGATTTTAAACTATTTTCTTAACAATGCCAGCATGTTCCTTTTACCTTCACCTCCTGGGACTGCTGCACAGAATGGATGTGGTAACTTTACAGTCAACTGCAATGAAATTCACATTATAGGTCCATTGATGCTTTGAATTTCGCAACCACCTTTGAAGAACATTTTCCAGCAAGCTTCTGTATATATTGATAGCACATGGCTGATTGGATTTAATTGAGGTCTTTATGGTACAGTGCAATTTTCTCGGTGTGAATGCGATAACCTCATCTCTACTTTTATTTGTTCTGGTTCATCTTGCATAGCCTGATCAATATATAGTGGCCAATGTTTCTTCATTGTTCTCATTCTTAAGACAGGTTACTTGCCTAAAAATCTTCATATTGTCTTTATATTGTTCATTGAATGACATGGTTTCACTGACTTTCGATGCATGTTGACGTGTCACATTAATATTCAGGTGCAGAGTAAGTTTCAAAATTTCATTAATCAGTACTTCTGATAACATGTATCAACATCTCTCTGGAAGATAAGTTAAACTTAGTGGCGCAGCGATAGAATTGCTGCCTTACAGCGCTCGCAGTGCCAAAGACCTGAGTTCGATCCCGACTACGGGTGCTGTCTTTATGGAGCTTGTACGTTCTTCCTGAGACCATGTGGGTTTTCTCTGAGCTCTTCGGTTTCCTGCCACACTCCAAAGACATACTGGTTTGTTGGTTAATTGGTTTGCGTATGTGTAAATTGTCCCTAGTGAGTATAGGATAGAGTTAATGTGCTGGGATCGCTGGTCGATGCGGACTTGGGCCAAAGGGCCTGTTTCCACGCTGTATCTCAAACTAAAACTAAAGTAGCAAAGTGACAGAACAAATCCTTTTGTGTGTTTACACTGGACAACCAGTTAGTTGGAGTCAGATCAATATTCACAATGCAACAAAATATGCTTCCAAAGTAGCTGCTCACATTTCTGAAAGAGATGCATCTATTATATGTGTAGGAAGGAACTGCAGATGCTGGTTTAAACAAAAGATGGACACAAAATTTTGGAGTAACTCTGGGTCAGACAGCATCTTTGGAGAAAAAGGAATAGGTGACTTTTCGGGTCGAGGCCCTTCAGATTGAAGATCCAGACGTTTGCCACATCTGGTCATGTGTTCATCAGATATAGTCATGAATAATGTTGGACACTTACACAATCATTAGGAGGAAGAGACTGCAACAACATCCTCCTTCTTCAGACTGAAGGGTCTCTTCCCTAAACATCACCTATTCCTTTTCTCCAGAGATGCTATCTGACTTGCTGACTTACTCCAGCTTTTTATGTCTTTCTATTATTATATAATCCATATCTGATACCATCACTAGTCGAGTCCAAAAAATTATGGCTACCTGTAAACAGGATGTGAAAAGAAAAATCTTAACCCTCTACTTGCCCATCCACATATTGCAGTTACATATGTATGATCATGAAAATATTAGGACCAGCCCTTATAGAGTCAAAGTCCCTTTTTCACACAGTCTCATGAATGGTTGTGTCACCCGCTGAATGGAATGGATTCAGAACACATCTGGTTAGGACAATACATGGTATCCTTGAAGGCCTGCAGTCTAACGGCATCAGTAAAATTATAACCTGCAACTGTATCTCTTGGAATACCCCTCATTTGTCTTTGCCAGTGTCAGATATTCAATGGAGAATGCAGAGGCTGGTGTTGGAAGCAGGACACCATGAAAATAAGGTGCTATCGCAAGACAGCTACAACACGGAACTAGTATCATGGAAAGTAGTGATTGCTACAGAAAGAATCGATTTCCCCAATGTTCAGATCGAAGATCCAGATGTTTGCCACATCTGGTCATATGTCCACCCGATCTGGTCATAAATAGTGTTGGACAATTAAACAATCATTGGGAGGAATAGACTGCAAAAACATTTCCATTCTTATTAACAGTGGAACCTAGCACGAGTGAAATGGATGAGGCTTTTGTATTTGCATTTGCAATTATCATTAATCTTGAATTCTGAGAGGATGATCCATCTCCCTCCCCTGTGGATCCCACCATTGTGGCAACCAAGCCAATTGGATACCCCCAGATGATATCAATAATAGATGATTTCCTTGGGTTTGCAAACAAAGTGGGCCCAGATAACATCCCACATGGATTGCTGATATGCTCCAGATCTTGCTGTGCCACTTTCTACTACAACCACTACACTGTCAACCTACTGGATAATGTGGAAAATTGTCTATTGTCTAGTCCGTCAGTTGGTTAGTCATCGTTTACTGCCATTATGTAGCTGGTGCAAACTGGAGACAAATTTCTGAGGACACTCAAACACAATGCTTACTGCTGTCAAACAAAGTTGCGTCATCACTCCAACTGCTTACTCAGAATTTCACCTAATTCTCAGAAGCTTGATGCTGGAATGGAACAGATCTACAAGACAAATGAGAAAATGTTTAACTTCAGTTGCCTACACTCCACAACCAAAGTCAATCCAATCTCAGTTACATAGAGGACACTTCTGTTTGCGCACATTCAGAGACCGGAGCGCCGGAAAACGTTTCATTTTCAATATCCATGAAACCAGAGATCAATTTCAATACACGCACATCCTCAGCACAACTTTTGGTCATCTGATGAAAATTGTGCTTGAAGATGAAGCCCTCAAACCTGGCTCATGGTTTACTGTCCACCTGTTAAATTCAGAGATGTGGACTACCTTCAGCTGGCATATCAAAGCTCAGATGAGATACCACAATTGCTAAGTCTGCAAAATCCTCCAACGCCGCTGACCAGTTGTGAAGCAATGTATTAGATCATCAACAACCTAATTCTTCTCAATCAGTCCTGCCAGTGGTAGAAGGAATAAATATTCTGCAAGGTTTACCACTCAACTTGGTGGTCTAGTTCTGTTCTTGAGTGTTAGCACAAGCGGAGGTGAAATTTGAGGTCTTCGTTTTCAGAGAGTCATCTGGTGACTTAGTTGCTTTAAAATATACAGCTTCTGATTTGCTCTAATACCCATAGTACTTTTTGAACTTCCGTGTTATTGTTTGGCGATTCGGAAAATTAAGGCATTGATCATCAAACTGAGATAGTTAGATTTTAGCTATTTATATTTGGTCTGGCATTTATGTTACTTGTCATAGAGTCACATGGCATATAAACGGCCCAATTGGCCCAACTCAGCCATGCCGACCATGTAAGCACGTCCCATTTAGCCGCATTTAGCCCATATTCCCCTAAAGCATTCAAAGTTTCTTAAGACATAGGAACAGAATTAGGTCATTCAACCCATAGAGTCTGCTCTGCCATTCAATCATAGCTGATCTCAACATCATTCTCCTGCCTTCTCCCCATAACCTTTAACACCCTTACTAATATATAACCTATCAATCTCCTTCATAGTTGTCTGTGGCAATACATTCCACAGATTCACCGTCCACTGGCTAAAGAAATTCCTGAAGAAGGGTCTCGACCCGAAGCATCACATATTCCTTTTGATCCAGAGATGCTGTCTGACCCGCTGAGCTCCTCCAGCTTTTTGTGTCTATCTTCAATTCCTTCACATCTCCTTTGTAAAGGTGTGTCCTTTTATTATGAGGGTGTGTCCTAGACTCTCCCACTAGTGGAAACATTCTCTACGCATCCACTCTATCTAGACCTTTCACTATTTGGTAAGTTTTAATGAGATTCCCCCCTCAACCCTAAGCTCCAGCGAGCACATGCCCAGAGCCATTAAACGCTTATCATACTTTCCTACCCTGTTCAAATGTCTTTTAAATATTGTTATTGTCTGACAAGGTTTTCTATTTTCGAAGCAGACATGTATGAAACTGAACATTTACAACAAAAATCAAAGTTTTCTGAAGATGTTCAGAAAGATTTCACCTGCGACGTGGGTGGGCGGCACGACCCACGTCGCAGCGGCCTCTGCAGTCCATCTGTCTTTTTTTATTTTCTTTGTCCCATTGAGTGTAGTTTATAGTGTTTTTAAACTTTTCCCTGTACGGGGGACCCGACCATTTCCCTGTCGGGTCTCCGTTGTCGTTGGGGCCTAGCACCATGGAGCGGCCTCCAACCGGAACAACCTGGGGGCTCCAGTCGCGGAGCCTGCGGACTCACCATCGTGGGGTTGGCCGAGTTCGGAACGGGAGGAGCTGTGGTGGCGCGCTACTGCGGCCCGACCCCGGAGCTTCGGAGGGTCCAGCCGCAGGCCCGGTGGACGGTAACACCGGGAGCTCGCGGGTCCATGGTGGGAGACCGCTTTTCGGAGCTTCCGCAACGGCAACTTCTCCCGCCCGAGTTGCCGGGTTGAAAATGACCTGGAGCGGGGCCTTACATCGCCCGGCGCGGCTTTAATGGCTGCGGGACTTGCTAGCGCCCGCCGGGGGCTCCAACATCAAGACCCGGAGCGTGGCCTTGCATCGCCCGGCGCTGCCTTAATGGCCGCGGAACTTATTTACCATCCCCCGCTGGGGGCTTTGACTTTGACATCGGGAGGAGAATGGGGAGTGCAGGGGAGAGATAAGACTTTGCCTTCCATCACAGTGGGGAGGAGATTCACTGTGATGGATGTTTGTGTAAATTGTGTTGTGTCTTGGTTCTTTTCTTGTATGACTGCAGAAACCAAATTTCGTTTGAATTTCAATGAGGTTCAAATGACAACAAATAAATTGTATTGTATTGTAAGATTGGGCACTGCCCTGAGAAATTCAATTTATAATATCACAAGGGACGAATGACCTAAATCATAGCCATAGTCAAAGACTATGGAAACAGGCTCTGCAGCCCACCAAATCTGTCCAATCAGCAATAACTCCTTTACTCTATTCCCACTTTTTATTCTTCCCACACCGGAGCACCAAGAGGATTCCAACGGACACAGGAAGAATGTACAAACTCTGCACAGTCAGCACCAGTGGTCAAGCCAGCTTCAAAACCCAAGTCTCTGAAGATGTGAGGCAAGAACACACAGCCCCGCTCACTTAGCAAGTTCAAGTTCAAGTGAGTTTATTGTCATGTGTCCCTGATAGGACAATGAAATTCTTGCTTTGCTTCAGCACAACAGAACATAGTAGGCATTGACTACAAAACAGCTCAGTGTGTCCATATACCATTCTATAAATATATACCCACATGAATAAATAAACTGATAAAGTGCAAATAACAGTTAATGGGCTATTAAAGTTCAGAGTTTTGTCCGAGCCAAGTTTAATAGCCTGATGGCTGTGGGGAAGTAGCTATTCCTGAACCTGGTCGTTGCAGTCTTCAGGCTCCTGTACCTTCTACCTGAAGGTAGTAGGGAGATGAGTGTGTGGCCAGGATGGTGTGGGTCCTTGATGATACTGCCAGCCTTTTTGAGGCAGCGACTGTGATAGATCCCCTCGATGGAAGGGAGGTCAGAGCCGATGATGGAATGGGCAGTGTTTACTACTTTTTGTAGTCTTTTCCTCTCCAGGGCGCTCAAGTTGACGAACCAAGCCACGATGCAACCGGTCAGCATGCTCTCTACTGTGCACCTGTAGAAGTTAGAGAGAGTCCTCCTTGACAAACCGACTCATCCCAATATTGCTTTTATACCTGCTGACCAGGGAGGAGCTATTGTAGTCTGGCAAGCTGACCGTTATCTTGCTGATCCAGGAGTCAGCTCTCGCATGCTTCCTCATTACCTACCTGCTTGACCATGACCTCACAATCGAACACCAGGCTATCATCTCCCAGGCTGTTTCCGATATCATTCACCTCTGGCCAACTCCCTTCCACACTACCAATCTTATCATCCCTCAGTCCCAGGGCCGGATTTACGTATAAGCTAGACAAGCTTAAGCTTAGGGCCTCGAGATCTAGGGGGGCATACTCACCTTGCTGCCTCACCGGACGCGTCGAACCTCGCCGCCCCACCGTTCATCCGCCCACCGGGACCTCCTACTCTTTGCCCGCTGACCCTGGCCACTCCAGCAGCCCGCAGCCGTCGCCTTACCTGCAGCCTGGCTTGAAGCTTCCACGCTGCAGACTCCCACTCCCCCGGGTTTGACTGCGCTGGGTCCTAGTGCTAGTCAGCAAACCCTGGCTGTTCCACTGGGTCTTCCCCATTCCCCTCAAACCATGTGACCCCAGCTCTTCCCCACCCACACTACAGTCTTCATACCCCCCTACCCACTGACCACCCACCACCCCTCCACCAGACATCGCCTTGGCCTCAGTCCACTCACCTGCCTTCCTCCGGCCCCAACCCCCATCCCTGCCGTGTGTTCACCATCCCCCCTGACCTCCCCCTCTCAGATACCGAACGGTCTGTCCTCAGCAGAGCCCTCACCCAGGGCCAGCCTTAGTAGGTGCGGGGCCCAATTGGGAACAATTTTGGTGAGCCCCAGGTTCCCAGCCAAGGTCTGTAGATTCATAGAAATATAATTAAAGTCTATTATAGACTTTATATCTCTATGGTAGAATGGAAAGTAATCAAAATGTGCGCTTAAAAAGTGCATGCGACTTAATGGACCAAATAGATCTAAGCTACATTTTAATATAAAATTGCATACATGTAAGTCTACAAGTAACAAACTAAATGTGTAGATCACCTCTGAAAAGTACATAGTTACAATATCACTTGTTTTAGTGACTGTGAAATGAAAAAAAAAATTTAATTTAATTAAATAGATCCTGGAAAACCAATAACCATTGGTGAAAAACCAGTCCAGGCATTAAATTTTGGGCTTCAGCCCCATCCTACCCTTTGGGCTTCTACCCCATCCTAACTGTGTGTTAGTTGTCTGTGCATGATGTGTGTGTGGGAGGGAAGGAGAGAAGGGAGGGAGAGAGGGAGAGAAGGGAGGGAGGGAAGTAGAGAAAGGAGGAAGGAGAGAAAGAAGGGATGGAGCAAATGAGAGAAGAGAAAAGAGAGCGGTAGGAGGAAGGGAAGGAGAGAAGGGAGGGAGGGAAGAAGGGAAGGAGAGAAGGGAGGGAGAGGGCCGGCGGCAGGAGCAGAGGCCGAGGTCTGTAAACGTTGCTCCAACCCCCAGCCCGGCCCTCTGTGTATTGTTCACTGCGTCTCCCTGGGGAGAGAGAGGTGTGGAGCCGGGGCTGTGTGCGTGAAGCACGGCAACTGGAGGGGCGGGAGCGCTGCCCCGGGACCGTGAGGGAACAACCCACCTCCCCCTCTCCCCCTTCTCCATTCCCCCTCACACCCCCATCCCCGTCTTCCCCTTCCCCCTCCACCCCTCTACTCTCTCTCTGCCCCTCTCTCCCCCCTCCACCCGGGGTACATCTACCCGAGCCGAGAGTAGATTACTCTGGCGCGGGGCCCCCTTACTTGTGGGGCCCAATTGGGAGCAATCGGTCCAATAGGCTTAAGGCCGGCCCTGGCCTCACCTTTGTCCCCCTCCGTCCCCACCTCAATGAGTTCTGTGCCCGCCGCAATTTGGAGCTCTTCCGTCGCCTCCGCCTCACACCGTTCTTCGATGGGAAGGTGTCCTCGCCCCATTGATGATCCCTTTTCCCGTCTCCAACGGACCCCCTCCTCTTGGACTCCCCTCATGGCCATTGGTACAATGACATTTGGGGGTCAACATCCGACGTCGGAACGGGAGAACATTCTCAGCGGCTTAGACTTCCAAATCGGCCACTTCCTACCGAGACCGCGGCTCCCGAAGTCCACAGGCTGAGCTGGGTGGAGATTCACGCTGGCGGCCCTCGGCAAAGGGATCTCAGGGCTCCACGATGTTGAAATCAGCGCGGCCCGAGGCGTAGAGCTCCGCAAACCACAGCTCCATGATGTTGAAGCAGCAGGCCCAACACTCCAGAGCTTCAAACGGCGATCCAGGTGAAGCATCGCCCGCTCCGCGGTGAATCCAATATGTATTTTAAAACCAACTGTTTAATGACAACATACAGTAGGATCTAAAAGTGTCACACTGTCACTGTCGGGTAGTCATGGTCCTCTAGTCGTGGGGGGTGTGGGGATTGGTAGGGGGTGGGGCCTCACAAGAGAAATAGCTTAGGACCTCTTTTCATCTAAATCCGGCCCTGCCCAGTCCCCACATTCCACAAAGCGGACTGCCTTGGCAGACCCATTGTTTCTGCCTGCTCCTACCCCACGGAACTCTCCAAATACCTTGATTGCATCCTATCCCCTCTTTGTCCAGTCCCTTCCGACCTACATCTGATACCTTTGAACTTTTCAATAACTAGGTTTCTTGGCCCCAATTTGCCTCATTTTTACTATGGACGTCCACCTCCCTTTGCACCTCCCTCCCCCACCAGGAGGGTCACAAGCCCCTCCAGTTCTTCTTTGAATAGAGACCCAATCAATTTTCCTCACCCTCAACAACTTCTCCTTTGACTCCTTTCACTTTCTCCAAGTTAAAGGTGTAGCCATGCACATTCACATAAGATAAGATAAAACTTTATTCATCCCCGGAGGGAAATTGGTCTGCCGACAGTCACAACACGCAAGGCCCCAGCTATGCCTGTCTTTTTGTTGGATACGTTGAACAATCCTTGTTTCAAACCTACACTGGCACCATCTCCCAATTCTTTTGCCGCTAAATTAACAACTGCATCAGGACGGCCTCCTGCACCCATGTAGAACTTGTTGATTGCATTATGTTTACCACTAATTTCCACCCTGCCCTCAAATTCACTTGGACTATCGCTGACACCTCTATTCCCTTTCTTGATCTCCCCGTCTCTATTACAGGGGACAGACTATCAACTGACATCTACCAAAAAAATTCTCAACTCTCACAGTTGTCTGGACTACCCTTCCTCTCACCCTGCTTCTTGCAAAGAAGCTATCCAATGCTCTCAATTTCTCCATCTCTGCCGCATCTGCTCCCAAGATGAGCTTTTTCATTCTAAAACATCCAAGATAATAATAATAATAATGAATTTTATTTATGGGCGCCTTATACCGAGGTCTCAAGGACACCTTACAGAGATTTATGGTTAACATATAATCAGAATAATCAGAATTTAAAAAATAAGTTATAAAGGCCAATACACAAATCAGGGACAGAATTCCTTCCAAAAACACAAAAAAGAAAATCAGAAACACAATTTGAGGAGAGAGCAGCGGCAGCGAAACCGCGCCAGCGTCCACTCTCCCCTCCGACTGCCATCTTGAACACAGACTAACAAATACAATTACAACCAATTACAAACAAAAATCATCCCCCCCACAATGATTTCCACTGTGGGGGAAGGCACAATGTCCAGTTCCCAGCCCCAGTTCAACCAAAAAGTCAGGCCAAATGAGGCCCCCGCTATTGCCCCTACGGAGGCCCGACGATCCTGGCCGTTCTCGCCGGGTGATGTAGCCCCGGCGTCGGGAGAGTCCTCCAGCAGCTGGGCCACCTGGAACGGCCGCATTCCTCACCGGAGGCCGCAACTACGGCTGGAACGGCAGATTTCCCGCATGCGTCCGCAGCACCTGAAGCCGACAAGGCCGCGCCGATTTGGAGCCACGAGGCTCCCGATGTTGGAGTCGGCGCCGCCGCCCGCGGATGGTCGCTCCACAGTCCCGCAGCCCGGAGGTGTTGAGCTCGGCGGTCCAGCTCACCGGAGCACCAGCGTGTCGGTCCAGCGCGGCGACCCAGGCAAGGCATCGCCCGCTCCGCTGCACAATAGCGCTCCAGCGCCGTGCCGCCACCGAAGCTGAGGGTGCTGTGCGGCCCCCGTCGGGAAACGCCGCTCCACGCCCGCTGGTAGGCCGCAAGGATGGGTCGACTGGGCAGCCGGAGAGAAGGCTGCCTCACCGACCAGGTAGGGACCAGGATGTGGTTTCCCCTTGATTCCCCCCACATCGAAATGCAAAATAAAGAAAAACAGAGACTTAAATAAAAACTAAAAACTAGAAAAATAAGTACAATTAACGCACGGCTGCTGTTTGGCAGCCGTTCCTCAAGATGGCTCCTCCTTGTTGATTAAAGAACGAGACAAGATGTCCTCATTCTTTAGGAAACATGGTTTCCCCCTGCTGTCATAAGTGGATCCCTCACCCGCATCTCTGTCCGGTGGTTTTGCTCTTGCTCCCCCACCCTGCAGAAAGCTCCTCACCTTTCACACCACCAGATTCCACAATTAAAACATCATCTGATATTTCCAACATCTCCAATGTGTTCCTACCACCAGTCACATCTCCCCATCCCACCACTTTCCGCCTTCCACAAAGACCGTTGCCTCTGCAACTATTTTGTTTCCCACCCAAACCACCCCCCTCTTCAGGTACTATTTCGTGGGGATTCACGACCTGCCCTTATTCCTCTTCCCTCACCTCATTCGAGGGACCTCAGCAGTCCTTCCAGGTGAGTCAAAGATTCATGTGAACTTTAATGTCATCTTCTGCATCCAGCGTTCCCAATGTGGCCTTCTGACCATCAGCAAAACCAAGCATAGACTAGGTGGTTTTACCATACACTCTCAGTCTGCCAAGGCCTACTAGATCTCCCAGTTGCTAACTATTTTAACACCTCTTCCCATTCCCATACAGCCCTTTCTGACCTGGGCCACCTCCATTGCCAGAGTAAGGCCACAAACAAACTGGAGGAACCACCCCTCATATTCTACTTGGGTAGTTT
This sequence comes from Malacoraja senta, assembly GCA_038087875.1. Taxonomy (NCBI): domain Eukaryota; kingdom Metazoa; phylum Chordata; class Chondrichthyes; order Rajiformes; family Rajidae; genus Malacoraja; species Malacoraja senta. Next base: position 31,710,822 of record CM075980.1, read on the forward strand.
ACAAACCCAATGATGTGAAGATTGAATTCTCCAATACCCTCTATAATGTATTTATTTGCCTCTGTACTCCACAATTTGTGAATTGTAATAGAAAATTGTTAAAGTGCACATTGTCAGATTTTATTAAAGGCCATTTTTATACATTTTGGGTTCACCTTGTAGAAATTACAGCTGTGTTTATACATAGTCCCCCCATTTCAGGGCACCATAATGTTTGGGACACATGGCTTCACAAGCATTTGTAATCGCTCAAGTGTGTTTAATTGCCTCCTTAAAGCAAGCTCTCAGCACCTAGTCTTTCCTCCAGTCTTTCCATCACCTTTGGAAACTTTTATTGCTGTTTGTCAACATGAGGACCAAAGTTGTGCCAATGAAAGTCAAAGAAGCCATTATGCGACTGAGAAACGATAATAAAATTGTTAGAGACATCAGCCAAACCGTAGGCTTGCCAAAATCAACTGTTTGGAGCAACATTAAGAAGAAAGAGAGCACTGGTGAGCTTCCTAATTGCAAAGGGACTGGCAGGCCAAGGAAGACCTCCACAGCTGATGACAGAATAATTCTCTCTATAATAAAGAAAAACTCCAAACACCTGTCCGACAGATCAGAAATACTCTTCAGGAGTCAGGTGTGGATTTGTCAATGACCACTATCCGCAGAAGATCTCATGAACAGAAATACAGAGGCTACACTGCAAGATGCAAACCACTGGTTAACTGCAAAAATAGGATGGCCAGGTTACAGTTTGTCAAGTAGTACTTAAAAGAGCAACCACAGTTCTGGAAAAAGGTCTTGTGGACAGATGAGATGAAGATTAACATATCAGAGTGATGGCAAGAGCAAAGTATAGAGGAGAAAAGGAACTGCCCAAGATCCAAAGCATACTACCTCATCTGTGAAACACAGTGGTGGGGGTGTTATGGCCTGGGCATGTATGGCTGCTGAAGGTACTGGCTCACATCTTCATTGATGATATAACTGCTGATGGTAGTAGCATATTGAATTCTGAAGTGCATAGACACATCCTATCTGCTCAAGTTCAAACAAATGCCTCAAAACTCATTGGCCGGTGGTTAATTCTACAGCAAGACAATGATCCCAAACATACTGCTAAAGCAACAAAGGAGTTTTTCAAAGCTAAAAAATTGTCAATTCTTGAGTGGCCAAGTCAATCACCCGATCTGAACCCAATTGAGCATGCCTTTTATGCTGAAGATAAAACTGAAGGGGACTAGCCCCCAAAACAAAATAAGCTAAAGATGGCTGCAGTACAGGCCTGGCAGAGCATCACCAGAGAAGACACCCAACAACTGGTGATGTCCATGAATTGCAGACTTCAAGCAGTCATTGCATGCAAAGGATATGCAACAAAATACTAAACATGACTACTTTCATTTGAATGACATTGCTGTGTCCCAAACATTATGCTGCCCTGCCATGACTTCCGGTGGCGCCATGGAGCTGTAAGGGCACAGCATTGAGCTCCGCTCCCGTTAAAATCGCGAAAAAGCCGTTTTGAGAGACAGGACCGATTTTTAAAAAATCACCGGAGCTGTTTGGCGTCGCGCAAGTGACGTCATCAGAAATCGTCGTGAAAATCGGGAGTTTAACGGGAGTTTTAAATGAGCAAAGGGAAACATTCACGAGGACCCAAGAAAACTACTATCAGTCTCCAGCTTCAGGAAGCTTTGGAAACTCTGCAATCGACAGCAGAAATCTCAGAAGAAGAGTCTTACTCCCAAGGATCTGTGTCTGAAATGGCTGCAAAAGGAGAGATAAAGGAGAAGGAGATGAAACAATGGGAACAGTCGGTAAGAAGTAATATTACTAAGGATGTTTCCCAAATGCTAGCAGACATGAATACTACATTGGAGAGTAATCGCTCTAAAATGGAGATTAATCTTTCTAAAAAAATTGATACTGCTTGTGGTGAATTAAAGGAGCTGAAGAAGCAGTTTAAGGAGCTTGATAAAAAATTAACATGAGAATGTGCCAGAATGGAAAAAGATTATAATAAGAAATTTGAGAAGGTGTGTGAGAACATGAAAAAGTCTGATAAGCTGATGGAAGAAATGGAGACTGTAATGAAAGAGATGGCTTTGGAAATATTGAATCTGAAAAAAGCACAAAAATCTGAGGGGGAGCAACTCGTTAGAATGACTGATAAATGTTTGGACTTGGAGGCGAGATCGAGAAGGCAGAATTTAAGAATTGTTGGAGTAAAGGAAGGACGAGAGGGACGTGGAACTCAGACACGTAATTTCGTTGCTGGCTTACTTAAAGAAGTTTTTTTAAAGTTTTTTAAACTATAACACACTCTTTTGTTTCCTGCATAAAACGTTATAAATTCTGGAGTGATATTTTTGAAATATTTACAAAAGTATTCAAGATAAAAATGGAACCTAATACTGAAATGATAATATTTGGAGTAATGGAACATGGGAACAAATTGAACTCATCTCAAAATTTATTTTTTAATTATGGGTTAATAACGGCAAAAAAACGTATACTTAAATTTTGGAAAAATACACCCATTACCAACGCTTAAAATGTGGATTTCACACATGTTGGACACCGCACATCTTGAGGAAATGCGATTCCTCCTAATAGATAAATCAGACCAATTCTTAACGAGTTGGTCTCCATTTGTCGACTGTTTGGAAGCATATGGTGCAACGGAATCGTAGAAGCTAACTGTTTCAGGACTGGGTGAGGGATGGTCAAAAATATAAATAACGATCTCCTTAATCTCTTACTTTCTACTCTTTCTCTTTCTATCTTTTCTTCACTTTTCTTCTTTCACCCTTTTTTCCTTCTCACACACTATATATCACACGTTTTTCTATCTTTTATTATCTATTCTCACTTTTTCTTTTTCATTATTTAAAAAAATAATAAGAAGAAGCTGTACATAAAATGTAACATGTCAATATATACCGTATTAGGCACCTTGGTGCCATATGACTGTACTTTACTTCTAATAAAATTAAAAAATTTAATTTTTTTTTTTAATCTGACAATGTGCACTTTAACTACATGTGATTTTTTTCTATTACAAATCTCAAATTGTGGAGTACTGATGGGTCTTTGTCCCAAACATTATGAAGGGCACTGTAAATACATAACCCTCCCCCTCTCCCTTTCTCTCCTCCCTCCCATTCCTTGTGCTCCACCTGGACTTCCAATTATTTCTCTCCTCCCTATCTACTTACATGCCTTCCTCGAGCTTACAATTCGCAACTCTTCAAACCTTTTTTCTCACCGATTTTAATCACTGGCCTTTGTCCACCATTTGCCTATCAAACCCCCATCCCCCTCGCCTGCATCAATCTATTACCTGCCAGGATTTGTCATACCCACTCCTCTCTTCCAGCTCTCCTACCCCCCACCCATAATCCGTCTGAAGGAGGGTCCTTCCCCGAAACATCACCTATCAATGTTCTCCTGAGATGTTATATGACCGGCTGAGTTATTCCAGCATTTTCTGTTTTCTTTTGCAAACCAGCATATGCAATTCCTTGTTGTGCTGGCAGTGCCACTGGTTTGAGTTGAGTATCGCCCCAGCTATTCGGATGATTTTCTCTTGATTTCATCAACATTTATTTTATTAGCATTCCTTATGTCACACTTGTTTAAATGTTGTTTAATGTCAAGGTTGGTCACTCACACTACCTCTGAATTGATCTTCTATCAATTTTTTGCTTAGTTTAGAGATACAGCGCGGTAATAGGCCCTTCAGCCCACTGAATCCGCACCGACCAGCGATCCCCGCAAATTAACGCTATCCTACACACACTAGGGGCAATTTTACACTTATACCAATCTAATTAATGCACAAATCTGTACGTCTTTGGAGTGTGGAAGAAAACCGAAGATCTCGGAGAAAACCAACACGGTCACAGGGAGAATGTACAAACTCCGTGCAGACAGCACCCGTATTCGGGATCGAACCCCGGTCTCCGGCGCTGCAAGCACTGTAAAGCGCAACTCTACCAATGGACCATTGGAGAAATTGGCCAAGCCGTCAAGGGTTATGGGGAGAAGGCAGGGGAATGGGGTTAGGAGGGAAAGATAGATCAGCCATGATTCACCAGCGAAGTAGACTTGATGGGCTGAATGGCCTAATTCTGCTCCTATCACTTATACCACTGAGCATTCGTCAGCAGATTATTAATGAGAAGGCAGTATATATTTTTAGTAGTATATATTTTATTTCGAACGTAAAACAAAAAAAGTTAAAACAAAACAAAATAGCAATAAAATGAAATGAACAATAAACCTATACACAACTCATTAAATAACTTCTCATAAACATCACAAATTAAATGTTACATGTTCGAAAAGGAGTAGGGGAAAGTACACATTTATTTATTTCTACACCAACGGGTCAGGGGGGTACGGAGGGGAGAGGGGTTATGGAGAGAGAAAGGGAGTGTGAGGGTAGGGAGTGGAGGAGGAGAGGGGAGAGAAGAGGGAGGGAGAAGAGGAGGAGGGAATGTTGGGGATGAGGGGAAATGAGCCGCGCCTGCGCAGTTGGAGGCTACGAGTAAGTGATGGAAACGGGTTGCGTTGGTGGAATGGGTGACTGGTGGAATATTGCATTGGAGGAACGGGGCCCAACGTGTCCCACTTGGTGTAGTAAATTACTAAATCTCTCATCTTGTTTCTATATTTGCCCGGTTTGTTTGTGCTTTTGTGCCTATATTTGCACAAAAACGGTACACGATAGCACTACAATTTTTGCACCACCTTACTCACCATTGTCCAGTGATGTGCAAAAAATATATTTCATATATTTTACAAGTTATTCACATTTTTAACTTTACAAAATCCAGTTTGAGAAAGAATCACTAGAACGCTGCAGTGGCAGTTACAGCTATGATATCACAATGGGATCTCATTTACATAAACTGCCCGTGAGCAGTGCTCCACCTGACAATGACATCACAGTGGGATCTAATTTACAAAAACTGCCCGTGAGCAATGTTCCAGCCCACAATGACATCACAATTGGATCAGCAGCTTTCACCTCAAGAGGGGTAGGGAGGGGAGAGGGGTTATGGAGGGAGGGAAGGAGTGAGATTTTAAAAAGAAATCCATTTTAATCAAATTCTTGGGGAAAGTTTCATTTACAAAAAAAAAAGATTTTCATTGCGGGGGGTGGAACAGGAGAGAGGTTTCATTTACAAAACAAAATCCAGTATTTTCCTTGTGGGGGGGGGGGGGCGTGGGGGGAAGTTAGAGCCGCCCCCCCCCCAACGGTGTTCATTGTGGGGGGGTGGAATAGGGGAGAGGTTTCATTTACAAAAAAATAAATATTTGTGGAGCGGTGGGATGGGGGGGGGGGGGGGGTTGCCCCCCACACACCCACGTGAGGATGATTGATTGGCTCTGGGGAGCGCCGACTGAGGGTAGGGGAAAGGAGAGGGGTGGGAGGGTGTGAGGAAGGGGAGGAGAAAAATAATTTAAACATTGTGTTCAGTGGGGGAGTGAGATAGGGGAGAGGTGAGGGGTGGGGGAGCATGGAGATAGATGTAGAGGAAGGGGTAGGGAGGGGAGAGGAGTTGAGGGAGGGAGGGAGTGACAGGGTAGGGGAAATGAGAGGGAGGGAGAGGTGATGGAGGGAGTGGGTGAGGGTAGGAGGAGAGGGGAAAGAAGAGGGAGGGTGAAGAGGAGAGGGAGGGAGGGCTGGGGGATGAAGGGAAATGAGCCGTGCCTGCGCAGTTGGGGCTATGGGTGAGTGGTGGAATATTGCGTTGGGGGAACGGGTTGCGTTGGGGGAACGGGTGAGTGGTGGAATATTGCGTTGGGGGAACGGGGCCCAATTGGTCCCACTTGGTCTAGTTATTATCTATTCTTGTGGCCCTTTTTTGCAGTATGCATAATGAATGTAGGGTGCTTTTGTAAGTGTTACCCCATACCTCCACACAGTAATTTAGATATGACAGTACAAGTGTACAATAAACAATGTACGGTTGTTTAAGAAGGAACTGCAGATGCTGGAAAATCGAAGGTAGACAAAAATGCTGGAGAAACTCAGCGATTGAGGCAGCATCGATGGAGTGAGGAAATAGGCAACGTTTCGGGTCGAGACCCTTCTTCAGACTGATGTGAGGGTGAGGGGGGGCGGGAAGAAGAAAGGAAGAGGCAGAGACAGTGGGCTGAGGGAGAGCTGAGAAGGAGAGGAGAAAGCAAGGACTACCTGAAATTAGAGGTCAATGTTCATACCGCTGGGGTGTAAACTGCCCAAGCGAAATATGAGGTGCTGCTCCTCCAATTTACGGTGGGCCTCACTCTGGCCATGGAGGAGGCCCAGGACAGAAAGGTCGGATTCGGAATGCGAGGGGGAGTTGAATTGCTGGGCCTTCGGGAGATCAGGTTGGTTATTGCGAACCGAGTGGATGTGTTGGGCGAATCGATGTAGATCAGCTGACATCTAGAGCAGCGAATGCAATAGATGAGGTTGGAGGAGATGCAGGTGAACCTCTACCACACCTGGAAAGACGGCTTGGGTCCTTGAATGGAGTCAAGGGGGGAGGTAAAACGACAAGTGTAGCATTTCCTGCGGATGCAAGGGAAAGTGCCAAGGAAAGTGGTGGTTTGGGTGGGAAGGGACAAATTGACCAGGGAGTTACGGAGGGAGCAGTCTCTGCGGAAAGCAGACAGGGGAGGAGATCGGAAGATGTGGCCAGTGGTGGGATCCCATTGGAGGTGGCGAAAATGTCGGAGGATTATTTGTTGTATGTGACGGCCAGAGGACAAGGGGGACTCTGCCCTTGTTACGAGTGGGGGGATGGGGAGTGAGAGCAGAGTTACGGGGTATAGAAGAGACCCTGGTGAGAGCCTCATCTATAGTAGAAGAGGGGAACCCCCGTTCCCTGAAGAATGAGGACATCTCCGATGCCCTGGTGTGGAACACCTCATCATGGGTGCAGATGCGGTGTAGATGGAGGAATTGGGAGTAGGGGATGGAGTCCTTACAGGAAGCAGGGTGGGAAGAGGTGTAGTCTAGATAGCCATGGGAGTCAGTGGGTTTATAGTGGATATCGGTCAGAAGTCTATCACCTGCGATGGAGATAGTGAGGTCTAGAAATGGTAGGGAAGTGTCGGAAATGGTCCAGGTGTATTTGAGTGCCGGATGGAAGTTAGTGGTGAAATGGATGAAGTCAGTGAGTTGTGTGTGGGTGCAGGAGGTAGCACCAATGCAGTCCCCGATGTAGCGAAGGTAGAGTTTGGGGATAGGGCCACGGTACGCCTGGAACAAGGATTGTTCGACATAAACAATGTACAGCACTTTGTGATTCAGAATATGCCTTGTTCTTCCCAGGACTTCAATGCTCCTTGCCAGCTTTGCTCGCACATGTTTTGTATGAGGTTTCCACCAGATTTTAAAATCACACCTAGAAATTTATGTTCATATACTCTTTCTACATCAACACCATCTATCCTCACTTGTACTTGAGTATTTATTTTACAATTTCCAAACAACATAATCTTGGTTTTATTCAAATTTAATGATAATTTGTTTATGTCAAACCACCGTATTAATTTTCTCATTTCTGATGTGATCTCCTCCAAAAGCTGCTGTAAATTCTCCCCAGAATAGAAAAGATATTAGTATCGTCTGCAAATAAAACAAATTTCAATATTTTTGATACTATACATACTGTATATCTTTTATATACCGAATGAACAATTTTGGTCCTAATACTGACCCCTGAGGTACTCCACAAGTAATATCCAAGCATGTTGATTTATGCTCACCTATCTTCACAAACTGCTGCCTGTTACTTGAATAGCTTCTCAACACCACCCCCCTGATACCGTACCTTTCCAATTTATCAAGTAATATATTGCGATCAATGGTATTCAAAGTAACATTAGCAAATTTGCAGATGACACAAAGCTGGGTGGCAGTGTGAACTGTGAGGAGGATGCTGTGAGAATGCAGGGTGACTTGGACAGGTTGGGTGAGTGGGCAGATGCATGGCAGATGCAGTTTAATGTGGATAAATGTGAGGTTATCCACTTTGGTATCAAAAACAGGAAGGCAGATTACTATCTAAATGGTGTCAAGTTGGGAAAAGGGGAAGTACAACGGGATCTGGGGGTCCTTGTTCATCAGTCAATGAAAGTAAGCATGCAGGTCCAGCAGGCAGTGAAGAAAGCGAATGGCATGTTGGCCTTTATAACAAGAGGAGTTGAGTATAGGAGCAAAGAGGTCCTTCTGCAGTTGTACAGGGCCCTAGTGAGACCACACCTGGAGTATTGTGTGCAGTTTTGGCCTCCTAATTTGAGGAAGGACATTCTTGCTATTGAGGGAGTGCAGCGTAGGTTTACAAGGTTATTTCCTGGGATGGCGGGACTGTCATATGCTGAGAGAATGGAGCGGCTGGGCTTGTATACTCTGAAGTTTAGAAGGATGAGAGGGGATCTTATTGAAGCATATAAGATTATGAAGGGTTTTCACACGCTAGAGGCAGGAAACATGTTCCCGATGTTCAGGGAGTCCAGAACCAGGGGCACCGTTTAAGAATAGGGGGTAAGAACGGAGACAAGGAAACACTTATTCTCACAGAGAGTTGTGAGTCTGTGGATACTTTCAAGAGAGAGCTAGATAGGGCTCTTAAAGATAGCGGAGTCAGGGGATATGGGGAGAAGGCAGGAACGGGTACTGATTGGGGATGATCAGCCATGATCACATTGAATGGCGGTGCTGGCTCGAAGCGCCGAATGACCTACTCCTGCACCTATTGTCTATTGTCTAGTCTTTAAGTAAAGAGTTTTTCCAGTATTTTCGAGAATTGGGAAAGTAAGGGAACAGGCCTATAATTTGTGAAGTGGTGTCTATCCCCACTTTTATATAAAGGTATAACTTTTACAATTTGCATTTTGCTTGGGAATTTACCAGTTAGAAACTTCAAGTTACAGATGTGTGTTAATGGTTTTGCAATACCTTCAATGACTTTCTTGACTATTGTCATGTCAATTTCATTCCAGTCAGTAGAAGTTTTATTCCTACATTTATTTACAATATTCATGATTTTGTTTTCTTCTACTGTTCTAAAAAAAAGTGAGCCTAGATTTCTTTCTCCATAATCATCATCAGTCCCCTCTTTGGGTGTCTCTGGATCATTGATTTTTTCTGCCAATTTTGGTTCCACACTTACAAAAAAATTGTTGAAACCACTAACCACATCATCCATATTATTTATGGTCTTATCATTATCAATGAAATACTGAGGGTAACGAGTTTCTAGATCAATTTCTAATAATACTGTTTAACACACTCCATATACCTTTAATGTTGTTTTATTTTAATCTAATATTTCATTATAGTATTCTTTCTTACATATCCTCATAATATTAGTTAACTTATTGTTATATTTCATTTCTGCCTTTTTAGTTCTAAACTTTATGAATTCTCTGTATAAAGTACTTTTCTTTTTGCAGGCTCTTCGCAATCCCTTTGTAATCCATGGAATATCTATATATTTTTGTTTTCTACTGTATTGTTTTATTGGACAGTTTTTGTCATACAATGTTTTGAATATTTTTAAGAATGTTTCATATGCATTGTCAATGTCTTCTTCCTCGTATATTATTCTCCAATCTTGTGATAGTAATTCATTTCTAAATGCATTCATAGGTTCTTCCATCCTCATTCGTTTGTATTTCAGGTTATCGACATTCTTATAGTTACTGTCATAGATTGCAAAAACTGGCAAATGGTCAATGGTCTGAAGAAGGGTTTTGGCCCGAAACGTTGCCTATTTCCTTCGCTCCATAGATGCTGCCACACCCGCTGAGTTTCTCCAGCACTTTTGTCTACCTTCGATTTTCCAGCATCTGCAGTTCCTTCTTGAACAAATGGTCACTGATGTTATTTATGAATAACCCGCTAACTGTATTATCTTCCATAACATTTGTGAATATATTATCTATTAGCGTGGCACAGTGAGATGTAATTCTGCTAGGTCTATTAATTTTTGGTTATAAACTATACATTGCATTAATAAACGTTTCTGTCATTTTATGCTTATTTGGATTTAACAGACCTATGTTGAAATCCCTGCAGATGAACATAACCTTTTGAATTGTTTTACCAAATATTTCTTCCATCCAATCCTTAAATATTTCAATATTAGATCCCGGTACTCTATGCATACAGCTCACAATTCCATTTTTCTTCTTTTCCATACAGATTTCTATTACACATTCTAGCACGTTATCAACTGCTGTTGTCATGCTTTCCACCACCTTATATTGGAAGTTTTTATCCACTTACAAAGCCACGCCCCCTCCATTCTTGTTCTGCCTGTTCATATAATTCAATTCATATCCAATCAACTCAGTCCTCATCCTTCTCAGGGCTGATCCAAGTCTCTGATATAGCTGCTCTATTGAATGGTTTCTTGAATTGACATATTCTTTGATGTTTTGGAAGTTGGCATATAGGCTTCTGCTGTTAAAGTGGATAATTGATATTTTATGATCTGACTGAACCTTGTTGATATTGTTGAAGAAATTATTTTCTGGATCATAATCATTTTCCATATCTTGTGATTTATGCTCGGTATATTCAAAAGTTTTCAAACGCAGTTTATCATATTCTGTCATCCTTGTTGTTTGTGGTTCATCATTATCTCCTAAAGGAGATAAATAACATTTCAGAACTTCTCATGGTAGTATGTAGTGTATTTATTTAGTCCCTTGTTTTTCCATTACCTTGTTGTGTTGTTCTTTTCGTCTCACTGGTATTTGTCCAATTCCAAAAAGGTTGTGGCAGACAGCATCTTCTGCTATTTTTGTGATGACTGGGAGTAAAATTGAGTAAAGTACCCTTGTTCTTTTCTGTAATTTGCAAAGGACTCTTTAAAAAACTCATCAAACTGCAAATGCTGGAATTTTAAAATAAAAACAGAAAATGTTGGAAACACCAGGTGGGACAGGCAGTCACTGCCAGAAGAGAAACAGTGAATGTTTCTGGTCAGAGACTTTTTACATTTGTCTCGGAGAACAGATGAGGGACTAGTTTATGGAATCATATATTGTATAGTATAGCAATGGGCCCATTGTCCTACCATAAGAATGCTGACATGTTTATATATCAACACTAATTCCATTTACCTGCATTGGCAACAAAACGTTGCCTATTTCCTTCGCTCCATAGATGCTGCTGCACCTGCTGAGTTTCTCCAGTATTTTGTGTACCTTCCATTTACCTGCATTGGATCCATATCACTCATTGCCTTGCTGATTGGAGTGTCTGCCTGAATGGCTATTAAGCATAGTAATTGTACCTGAATCCACCATCTCCTCTGGCAGTGTGTTCCAGATATCACCACTCTCTATATAAACATCTTTCCCCTCAGATCCTCATTTAAACTCTTTCGACTCACCTTAAATCTATAGCCTCCTGTTTTTCATATCCCCACCATGGGGTAATTAATTCTGACCATCTACCCTATCTATGCATTTCATAATTTTACATGCTTCTATTAAGTCACCCCTCAGCCTCCTTTACTTCAGGAAAACGAGCACAGCCTATTACTTATATCCTACCCCTACTTGACTTCATATTGCACATGTCAGGATTAGATTGCATCTGCCAACACTCTACTGAGCTTTCCATCTGATCTATATCCTGTTGTACCTCTCCATGATGTAACCAACAACCAAGATGGGTGGAATGTGACAACGGCTGGAGATGAAAAGGAGACAGTAAGATAAGGAGTGAAACAGCGTGATATGTGAAACCAGAGGGAGGGATAGAGGTGGAAGGGGGCAGGAGAAAATTCATGTGATAGGAGCAGAATTAGGCCATTCGGCCCATTAAGTCTACTCCACCATTCAATCATGGCTGATCTATCTTTCCCTCCTAACCCCATTCTCCTGCCTTCTCCCCAGAACCCCTTCTTCTTCTTTCATGTGGCGTGCACAGCCTAATGTTGTTGGACAACTTGTTCTATTTGATCTTCCATTTGTGCACGTCGAGTTGATTGCATTAGTCGAAACAGGGCGGACCATGTGAAGGTTGCAATCTTCTACCCCCACCCCCACCCCCACCCCCAGAACCCCTGACACCCGCACTAATCAATGTTACGGTTTTGGGATAGTGGAGGAAATACACCTGGGTGGGAGGTATAGAGTAGATGGGGTGGGTGGAGTGGTGTTACCTATAATTGGGGAATTCAATTGTCATAGGGTTATGTTGTAAGCGACCTGAGTTGAATATGAGTTAAAAAGCACTTTGGGCATGATGTTTTTAATTTCACTTTCCTTGCTGGAAGGAGCGGTGTGATTGATTGGGTATCACGTGGTGAGGCTCAGCTGGTTATAGGTAGGGTCCGTGATGCTCGGACTTGCAGTGTGTTGCAAACAACACTCTCAACGTGATCAGCGCCTGGACTTTTGACACGTAGCCGACCAGTGACTCACTTGTCCTCTTTTTTTTCCCCCCCACACAAAACATTTGAATGGCTTCACGAATGGAGTGGGCGGAGCGAAAGGGGGAAGGTTTGAAGCTCTACGGGAATCGAAACGTAAAGTAGTTTGATACTTCACCCTTTGCATGAGACGCAGGAGAAATAGCTGGTTGTTTCTTGTTGATGGACGAGTATGTTGAATGCAGCGCAGGTCAGCAAACACAGGAGGAATAAGTCTTCATAGAGCACGCTTTGCACGTAGCTGGATTGCATGTTACGTTCTCCTCGAATTGTTATGAAATGTAACGTGTTTATTATATATAATTTGTTGAACTGTATTATAACTGGTTGCAACTACCAGCTGGGTTGTCGGAAACGTGACTGCCTACAGTTATTCTAACTGAGAGCGGCAATCTCCCCTTGTTCAATGTGTGAAGGCAACAGCTTAATTTAATAACTTTGTTGTCTACAATTTATTGCAAAATAAGAGAAACAATTGGATGTTTTGTGATCAGTCACTAGTTCAATCGAAGGGGTATGTTATCAAACGAGAAGGATTGGTCGAGATGCTGATTCTGCCTGATGTTTCCATGTTTATAAATTTTAAGAATACACGACAAGGAATAGCCACTCGGCCCCTCAATCCTGCCCTACATTTCAATATTATAATTGTGGCTGATCCACCCTAGACCTCGTTATCTCTTCCGTGCCATTTCCCATGGCACTCGATCCCCTGGTATATCAAAAATGTATCTGCTTATTTTAAAATACATCCCGTGATCTAGCATCCACAACTCGTGTTATTGCGAAATTATTGGGAAAAGAAAAGGCTTTTGGAGTGAGATACGAACCAATAATGTTCTACCCCCAGAGTAGGAATGCTGTGTCTCAGCCGTAATGTACAGTAATTGGCAGTGTTTTTGAAGGGTTTGTTTGATTATTTTTGTTTTGCATCTGTCAGGGGATAAATTTTGCAAGAGTATTAGGTTCCTACATGTTTTAATGAGTATGGAGATCATTTCAGTTCTTTTCCCACAATAGGAGTCATGCCCCTGATTGTCCTACAGGGAAATCACTGTAATAACTGTTACTGTAAGGTTATGTGTAATGACAACAGAACAACTGAATTCTTACTGTTTTGCAGCAACAAAACAGACCTGTAAACACAATGCATATGGATAATAATATATTATAAGCCAAAAAAAAGCAATAGTTAATAAACCCAGTACTAGTTCAAAAAAGCTCAGTGCACTTAGTGAAATCAAAGATGGTCCATAGTCGAGTTTACTGTTGTGTAGTGTTTAAGAATCTGATGGTTGTTGGGAAGAAGCTATTCTTAAACTTAGTGGTCATGGTTTTCAGACTATTTTATCTTCTTCCCAATGGTAGCAGTGAAATGAGAGCGTGGCCAGGGTGGTGTGGGTCTTTGAGGCAGCGTCTCCGGTGGGGAGGTCAATACCTGTGAAAACAGTTTCATCTTTCTATAACGCTTATCTATACGTAAGTCTTTGATATGGACACTGCAGGATAATGCTATTTTCATTTCCAATTACCCAGTGTGAAGGTTACACCTTTTGATCTTTTCATAAGAAAATCTGAAGTAATACAGCATAATGAATTGTGATCTGAGAGTTCCTATTCAAAAAGTCCCCAGGCCCACCTTAATATGGAAATGTTTTAGAGAAAGAAAAATGAGTGGCACTTTATTGACATGAGGAGTTTATTTTTGGATTGTAGTCTTTCAAAATTGGAAAAGTTGGTCACAAAACAAATGTGAATCAAAAATGTGATTGATTTTAAACTAAATTCATTTTGAGGACAGGAGGTGATTGTGTTTCACCACTCAATGGTAACGATTTAACAGGCATGGGGGAAATCATGGCTTTTTCTATTGAAAATTAAAAAAACGTTTTAATTGAATCACTTCACACAATTATATTATGTAAAGGTGTTTAAAACTAAAGGTGCAAAAGTGCGGAAAGACCTAATGTATGAAAATTATGCCTAAAAAGTCAATGTGATGCTGTTGCTTGTTATGCATCAATTCATGAAGGAAAATGTGTTAAATGCAGCATAACTTTTCTTACAGAACCTAGGTCTCTTTTGGTTGCAAAGCTTGTACCTAACCGATCTCCTGAATTAGATTTTAAATCTGGCTGTGAAACTTGGGGTGTGGCATTTTCACCCGACGGCTCATACTTTGCCTGGTCGCAAGGATACAACATCGTAAAATTGATTCCTTGGCCACTTGAAGACTGCAGAATGTAAGTGTTAAATTTTAGTCCTTGAGGAATCGAACAAAGCTTTGGTGACTGATTGTTATTCTTTGTGATTATTCTTGAGTTTGTTTTTGCTGCGATGCTCTCTCAAAGTATGCTCTTGTGAGCTCCAACGATAGCCCATTCGACCATTAAGATCACTTGGTTTGAGATGGCTGGTACTTGAAATGTATGTTCTCTATTTGTCCTCCATATGTCCAAATATATACTTTTGACCACATGAGTCATGGCAGAATGGGAACTGTGTTCTGTGTGTGATCTAAATGCAGGAGTCCACAGGAGATTGAAGTCAAATAATCTACATTCACTATTTACTATTATTATGCCTTTACTACAACCATATGTCTACAGTTGTTCATCAATGTTATATTTTAGTATTAGTGCATTTGTGGAAGGGTGAGAGAATTTTATGTCACATTACTACTTGCCTCTACGATTACCTAATTCGGTTCCTCTTAATGTTTTTGCTGGTTAAGGTAATGTGTGTGCCGCGCGCGAGTGTGTGTGTGTGCGCGTGTGCTGCTGACCAATGCTATCATGCTAGTGTCCCACAGGTAAGATGAGAAAAAATTCCAATAGATATCAAGTACTATAATGACTGCATGGGGATGGAAGTAACAACTACTCCAAACTTCAAGCTGCAAGGTTTTATTTGTTTGGATGAAGATGCAACGTTACTGGGTCACACCCAATATTCACAAGGAACACTCTAACCTGTTTTACTGCCTTGTGTTCATAAGGATGTTACTCCTTTCACGTGAATCATAACCACTTGTAGTTTAAACAAAAATATTCTCAACATTATGTTGTGTGACTACAAATCTAGTTCATAAGTTATAGGAGCAGAATTAGGCCATACAGCCCATCCAGTCGACTCCATCATTCAATCATGGCTCATCTATCTTTCCCTCTCAACCCCATTCTCCTGCCTGTCAATCCCTGCCTTATAAATAACCATTAACTTGGCCTCCACAGCCTTCCTTCCAAAGATTCTCCACCCTCTGACTAAGGAAATTCCTCCTAATTTTTCTAAAGGTACGTACATTTGTTCTGAGGCTACGCCTCCGGTCCTAGACGCTCCCGCTAGTGAAAGCTTCCTCTCTACATCCACCCTACCGTGGCCTTTACTATTCAGTAAGTTTCAATGAGGTCCCCCCTCATCCTTCTAAACTCCAGCGAGTACAGGCCCAGTGCCTTCAAACGCTCACCATATGTTAATCCAATCATTCCTTGGATCATTATCATTAAAAAAAACTCCTGGACCCTCTCCAATACCAGCACATCCTTCAAATATAGGGCCGAAAGCTACTCACAAAACTCCAAATGCGGTCTGACCAGTGCCTTATAAAGCCTAAGCATTATGTCCATGTTGTTATATTCTAGTACTCTCAAAATAAATTTCAACGTGTAAATTAACTTTTTGTGTCTCCGAAGTCTCTTTACACCTCCGATTTCTGAATTGTCTACGCCTTTATTCCTACTACCGAAATGCATGACTCCACACATTGCTACACTGTATTCCATCTGTCACTTCTTTGCCCACTCTCCCAACCTGTCCAAGTCCCTGCTTTCGCTACACTACCTGCCCCTCCACCTGTCTTCATACCATCTGCAAACTAACCTGCAAAGCCTTCAGTTCCCTCATCTAAATCATGGATA
Organism: Malacoraja senta; assembly: GCA_038087875.1. NCBI lineage: Eukaryota > Metazoa > Chordata > Chondrichthyes > Rajiformes > Rajidae > Malacoraja > Malacoraja senta. Next base: position 31,727,188 of record CM075980.1, read on the forward strand.
TACAACGTCAAGAGTAGTTGCCCCAGCACCGACCCCTGCGGAACTCCTGCCACTCTTCACCTTCTGCCAACCTGCTATCCATGCTAGTATCTTCCTTCTGATACCATAGGCTCTCATCTTCTTTAGCAGCCTCACATGTTGCACCTTATCAAAGGCCTTGTGAAAATCCAAGTAATCAATGTCCACTGACACTCCTTTGTCTGTCCTGATATTTACTTCTTCAATGAATTCCAGCAGTTTTGTCAGTCAACATCTCCCCGTCACAAAACCATGCTGACTTTGCCCTGTTTTATTATGTCTTTCTGTGCTCAAGCACATCATTCTTTATAATGGACTTTAAAATTTTACCAACCTCTGAAGTCAGTCTAACTGGCCTATAGTTTCCACTCTAAAGGGGCTGTCCCACTGTTTAGAAGAGTTTGCCCTCGACTCAAACTCGCAGCATGGTCGACACGTGGTCCTAGGAGGTCCTATGAGGTCACTGGAACTCTCCTTCATGCTCGAGGGAAGTTCCCGCATATTCGCGGCCTCAGTTTGGTTGAGGAAAATTTTTCAACATGTTGAAAAATTTTCCACGAGTAAAGTTTGGTCGGCATGGTTCTTTTGAACTCGCAATGGAGTGGGGTCGCTATGTAGTTACAGGCAGTCGAGGGCAGCCATAGGCAATCTCCTTCGCTGACCGGGCATTTTAATTGGCTCATTGGAGTTTTCAGGACCAAGGAAAACCGACCGTTAATGTAAAATGCCCGCTAAACTTTATTATAAGTTGTCTGGCTTCTTAAAAGTGTCTCCACTCCTTCTCTCCCCTTCACTCCCCCTCTCTCCCCTCCCCCCGCGCTCGCTAAAGGACTTACCGTACACTGTGCAGCCGTCTATTACCTTTCTGTTCATCACGGGTGTGAATTTCAGACAGCACTCCCCCGCTTTCCCTGGCCCCCGCCTTTGCGATATGTTTGTGTGTGTGTGCGCGTGCGGTCGATCCATCTCTCGGTTTCATCGCTGGCGGTCGATCCAGCTCGAGGTTTTCCAGGTGAGTGCCCTCGTGCTTGAAGGTCGAAGTCAGTTACTGAAAGGTCGCATCAGTGGGACAGGCCCTTTATGTAGCAATGTTACAACAATTTGAGATTTAAAAAATCAAGTCTACAATTTATCCCATCAGATAAAGCATAAAAATAAGTTTAATTTGACGCCTAATTCACTTTCATATCTTCAGTATTAAAAAAGCTATGGCCATTTTCATACTCGGAAATTAGCATCTTGTTCCCTATTGCTTTTCCATTGACTTAACACAAAAGCTGTGATCGAGGACAGTCAAAAGCCCATAACTTTCTTAAAAATTAAGAGAACTGAATGAAATGTTCAGTTATTATAGATTGCATTCTGAAACAAATATAAAACATCTTACTTGGATGACCTGAAATTAAAGAATATAATTAGTTAATTACCTAATTGTAGCTAATTACAAAATTGACCGTTGTGATGGAAATAGTAATAAACACCCAGACTGTCTTGAAAATTCAAAAATCTGATATTCTCAAGATCAGAACTTTAATATTATTGTATTATATGCTGTAAGTCCGTAACAGATAGGTAAATAAATTACAATTTCTAGCAATAGACCAAGTCTTTATGGAGAAGATCAGTTGCTAGCTGGTACATTGGCATATCATAATCAGTAGCATCATCATACTCCTCAGATTGTAACCAATAAGCAACTCTGTACACCTTGTTTTTCCTCAACTTTTCAATTTTGGCATTGTAAACTACAAGTTTTTGCTCTTCAAACCACGCAAGACTTGCCTTTCTGCCCACTACTTTCCCATAAATTAATCCAGAAACATCACCCAAAATATAATCAAAATTATTGTTTTTTGATCAATACATGTGACTCAAACTATTGTGAATATTTAGTTTAAAAATAATGATCATGGAGAGAGAATAACACAAAATATAGACAATTTAGATGGCTTATGACACGATTGTCCAAAAAGAATGGGCATTTTAATCATCTTGCTTCTGGAACGCGATCGATTGGAACGTTGCATTTGCGGTGAATTTGAACCCCATATCGGCAGGAAAAACACTGCCGGTTCGTATGGGGCCCAAATAACATTTTCGCAACGTAAAATTAGATTAAAGCCATCCCAAGAAGCAAGATTATATGTAAAATAAACGACACTCTTTGTTTTGTCCCGTTCTTGCGATCCGTCACGTTGTAGGCATTGAGGGTGTTAGAAGTCGCTTTTTATTTTAATCTAATTATTAAATTGTCTAGTGATTTATTTTAAAAAACACAACAACAAAGATCG
>CM075980.1:31729696-31763141 GCA_038087875.1 Malacoraja senta
GGCCCGAGGGCTGTAGGTTGTCAACCCCTTATTTAGATGGACATGTGGTGATTAAGGATAATCAGCATGGTTTTGTGCGTGGGAGGTCGTGTCTATCTTAAAGATAGCGGAGTCAAGGGATATGGGGAGAAGGCAGGAACGGGGTACTGATTGTGGATGATCAGCCATGATCATAGTGAATGACGGTGCTGGTTCAAAAGGCCAAATGGCCTACTCCTGCACCTATGAAAAACTGCTCTGGAAGGTTAGATCCCATGGGATCCAAGGAAAGACAGCTGAATGGATAGAAAGTTGACTTCATGGAAGGAAGCAGAGGATGATGATGGAAGGTTGCTTTTCGGACTGTAGGCCTGTGACTAGTGATGCGCCTCATTGTTCAGTGCTGGGCCCATCGCTAAGTCATCCATATCATGGATTTTGATGAAAACATACCTGGCATGATTAGCAAGTTTGCAGATGACACAAAAGTGGGTGGTTTTGTAGACAGTGAAGATGGTTGTCAAAAAATGCAGCAGGATCTTGATCGGTTGGGCAGGTGGGTTGAAGAATGGTTGATGGAATTTTACTGCAGAGAAATGCGAGGCGATGCAGTTTGGGAAGTCTAACATGGGCAGGACCTACACAGTGGTAGGGCTCTGGGGAATGTAGTAGAGCGGAGGGATCTAGGAGTGCAGTACTCGCAGGCAAGTGGGACTTGTGTAAATGGGGCCTGTTGGTTGATGTGGGAAAGTTTGTGGGAAAGTTTGGCTGAAGTGCCTGTTTCCACACTGCATGACTATGACTCTATGGCACTGCAGGAAGGGTGGTGGGATGGTGTTTAGAGGAGGAGAAATGATAAGTTAGAGCTCACTTGGAATGGCAAGAAATTATTGAGGAAGGGCAGGAAATGGGTAGGAATGGTTGGATCTGGAAAAATTAGTGGAGGGCTGTAATGGCTAAGGTGTTGGTCAGGCCGCATTTGGAGTACTGTGAGCATATTTGGGCCCCATATCTGAGGAAGGATGTGTTGGCTCTGGAGAAGGTCCAAAGGAGGTTTACAAGAATGATTCCAGGAATGAGTGGGTGAGCATATGATGAGCCTTTGACAGCACTGGGCCTCTACTTGCTGGAGTTTAGCAGGTTGAGGGGGGTCCTCATTGAAACTTACAGAATTGTGAAAGGCATAGATAGAGTGGATGTGGAAAGGATGTTTCCACTGGCGGTAGAGTCTAGGACCAGAGGTCATAGCCTCAGAATTAAAGGGCGCTCTTTTAGAAACGAGGTGAGGAGAAGCTTCTTTAGTCAGAGGGTAGTTAATCTGTGGAACTCATTGCCGCAGAGGTCTGTGGATATTTTTAAGGCAGAGAAAGACAAATTCTTGATTAGAACAGGTGTCAGGGTTATGGGGAGAAGGCAGGAAAATGGGATTAGGAGGCAGAGATCAGCCATGATTGAATGGCATAGACTCGATGGGCCGAATGGCCTAATTATACTCCTATAACATGTGAACGTGAACTTGTAATATTGAAAGTTGGACATTGAGGAATGTGGTGGCAAGGATCAGTCCATTAAGAGTAGGAGGGCACGTAGCTGGGATATCAACTCTTCAGCGATTTTAGACATGGTTGGTTGGTGGGTTTTGTATTGAATTCTGACTTTGCGAGGAGGTACATCAGTCTTCAGAGGTTGTATTGAACATCAAGTATGATGTACTTGCCCGAAGACTGACATGGTCCAGATGAGGCTGATTCTCTTTAAGTCATGTAAAAGCACCTTTTAAAACCAACTCTTTGAAGTCAACATCATTTACAATCCATAGTTGCCTTTTATAGTAAAAATCTGTGCTCAATGACTTTCAGCAACATTGCGCAAGCTTGTTCATCATTCTCTGTAGTTTAGAAAATGCACAAACTCTGCATAAAGGACACAGTCACCAAATGTGTTCAAGCTTTAAATTAATCTTTTCCTATGGTGCAAAAACATATTGTGCTTTATAAACTATTTTCTGGATCTCAATGTTGCATGCTTTGAAATTGGGAATATTCAGTCAATATTGAAGGATCTGTTTTTTTTTTACAAGGCAGAAGTGGAATTTATCTAATACCAGTCATATCTGGATATCCTAAAATATTTTACATGTAACAAAATAATTTAAAATTCATTGTCATTATACGAGCAAATTTGGCAGTGAATAAGCAAGTTTGGTATTCCGATTGCGCATGCCCAGATCATACATCACTCGATACAAACATTCTCGGCAACTGTGCTGCTGCATGGACACAGACCTGCGTTTCATCCGTAGTCATGATCGAACCTGGGTGTCCGGCGCTGCAAGCGCTGTTGAATTGCTACTGGACCATCCCCGTCCCCGCTGAGTGTCCCATCTTTGTCTGGGGACGGCCGGAGATGTCCGGGGTGACCCTGGATTGAGAGGACACCGGCCCAGGCTTACAGCCAGCTTGGAGAAGAAGCGTTAACTCCAGCTCAACTCTGCCTGGCCCGCCGGGTTAACCGACAGCCCTGGATTAACGGGACACCGGCCCAGGCTTACAGCCAGCGCGGAGAAGAAGCACTAACTCCAGTGTGTGGGGGGTGGGATGGGGTGGTGTGGGGAGGGGGTGGGTTGGCGTGGGGGTGGTGTGGGGGGTGCTGTAGTGTGGGGGGGGGGGTGGGGTGGTGTGTGGGGGTGTGGAGGTGGGGTGGGGTGGTGTGGGGGTGGGATGGTTTGGGGGGTGGAATGGTTTGGGGGGGTGGGGTGGTGTGGGGAGGAGGGGGAGGAACTTCACTCAGCGGCCTCAGGCCGCGGCACCACACAGCACCTCCCGACTCCACACAGCGGCTTCCCCCGACTCCACACAGCAGCTTCCCCCGACTCCACACAGCGGCAGTCCTGTAAAATAAACTATCCAACAAGTTAAACACATGACACAACAAGTGACAGGATTGGTCAAAGTCAGCATGGATTTATGAAGGAGAAATCATGCTTCACTAATCTTCTGAAATTTTTTGAGGATGTAACAAGTAGAATGGATAAGGGAGGGCAAGTGGATGTGGTGTATCTGGACTTTCAGAAAGCTTTTGACAAGGTCTCACACAAGAGATTAGTGTGCAAAATTAGAGCACATGGTATTGGGATTAGGTATTGACATGGATAGAGAACTGGTTGGCAGACAGGAAGCAAAGAGTAGGAATTAACGGGTCCTTTTCAGAATGACAGGCAGTGACAGTGGGTGCCGCAAGGCTCGTGCTGGGTCCCCAGTTTTTTACAATACATATTAACGATTTAGATGAGGGAATTAAATGTAACCATCAAATTTGCTGATGACACAAAGCTGGGTGGCAGAGTGATGGGCCTGTCCCACTTTGTCAAGTTGCCGGCAGTCGCCTGAAAAACCGGCAACTGGAATGGGGACTGTCAGAGTGGAACACAAACACATCGCAAAGGCGGGGGACAGGGCAAGCGAGGGAAGCACTGTCTGAAATTCACACGGTGCAAAGCCAAGGTGATACAGACACGCACCGTGATGAACAGGAAGGTTGGCGCTGTAATTAAGACGGCTAAAACACAGTGTACAGTAAGTCCTTTAAAAGAGGGGGGAGAAGGAGGGAGAAGGAGTGGAGACAACCTTTAAGAAGCCAGACAATTTTTAAGAAGCCAGAGATACACGGCTGTGATGTTCGGCGGACATTTAACATTGGTTAACATCAGTTATCCTTGGTTCTGAAAATTACTGCTTACGTTTATTTCCCCAATGAGCCAATAAAATTCACCGGTCAGCACCAGCTACAACCTACAAGAACCTACGAGAATCTTCGACCTCCTCGCAACCCACTAGGACCTCCTGGCGACCCACCTACGGCACGGGAATTCGCACTACTCTCCATGGCGGCTTCATTCTAGTCACCGCTAATTTGTCAACATGTTGAAAAATTTGCGGCGACCATAATGAGGCCGCGACTAGTTCCCAGAATGCGGGAATTCCTCACGACCATGAAGGCGACTCCCCGGCAACCACCCGCGAACATGTGGCGACCATGTGACGACTGCATAGTCTGCAGTCGCCTAAAAAGTCGCATAATTCCTCCTATCAGGCAAATCAGACCAATTCTTAAAGATTTGGTCTCCATTTATCGACTTATTACAATCATGTGGTGCAACACAACCTTAGAAATTAATTGTGTCATAACCGGGTGAAGGGTGGGTAAAGATACGAAGGAGGCTTATCCCTTTCATTTTCTCTCTTTTCTTTCTTTTTTTTCCTTTTCTCTTTCTCTCTCCTCTATTCTCTCTCTTTCTGCTTATTTCACATCACCTTCTTTTTTTCTTTTTCGAGCTATATAATATTCTCTATCTCTATATTTCTTGCTTTTCTTACTCTTTTTTTTCTAATATTAAATTTAAAATAAGTTGTACATGAAATGTAATATGTTATTTATGTCTTATATTATTGTACATCACTTCTAATAAAAATATTAAAAAAAAAAAAAAAATTGCATATATGGTGCAAGCCCATGAGCTGCGAGAAGGATGCTATGAGTCTGCAAGGTGACTTGGATAGGTTGGGTGAGTGGGCAGATGCATGGCAGATGCAGTATAATGTGGATAAATGTGAGGTTATCCACTTTGGTGGCAAGAACAGGAAGGCAGATTATTATCTGAGTGGTATCAGATTAGGAAAAGGGGAGGTTCAATGAGACCTAGGTGTCCTTGTAGGTACAGCATGTAGGTACAACAGGCAGTGAAGAAAGCTAATGGCATGTTGGCTTTCATTGCAAGAGGATTTGAGTTTAGGAGCAAGGAGGTCCTACTGCAATTGTACAAGGCACTGGGGAGACCACACCTGGAGTATTGTCTGCAGTTTTGGTCTCCTAATTTAAGGAAGGACATTCTTGCTATTGAGAGAGTGCAGCATAGGTTCACCAGGTTAATTCCCGGGATTGCGGGACTGACGTATAAGGAAAGATTGGGTCGACTGGGCTTGTATTCACTGGAATTTAGAATGATGAGAGAGGATCTTATAGAAACATATAACATTCTTAAGGGATTGGACAGGCTATATGCAGGAAAAATGTTCCCCATGTTGGGGGAGTCCAGAACCATGGGTCACAGTTTAAGAATAAGGGGTAGGCCATTTAGGACTCAGATGAGGAAAAACGTTTTCACCCAGAGAGTTCTAAATCTATGGAATTCTCTGCCACAGAGGCAGTGGAGGCCAATTCACTGGATGTTTTCAAGAGAGAGGTAGATTTAGCTCTTATGGCTACAGGAATCAAGGGATATGGGGGAAAAGCCGTAACGGGGTACCAATATGATCAGCCATGATCATATTGAATGGCTTGAAGGGCCAAAAGACCTACTCCTGCACCTATTTTCTAGGTTTCTATGTTTCTATGTCTCTGAAAATAACAATGATGTAATACTAGGATACCACAGGTTTTGCATTCTTATTTGGTTTCAAAATTCTATGAGCTATTTTCTCCATTAAAACTGCTTTTCTGCATTACTGTATTTCTACTTCAATTTTGTATTATCATGGCATCCTATGGGTGGAAATCCTGGGGGGACAGTGGGGACATTTCCCCTCCATGCTTTGAGAGATGGGGGACAATCCCCCTTCATGTTTTGTAATCCGGACTTTATCAGACGCTTTCTAAGGGTTGAATCGGCCCGTTCGCAGGGCCTTTCAGCACCCGGCGTGGCTTAAAATCAAACTGCTGCATCGAGGCGATCGAGGCAATCGAGACTCCCGATGTTGAAGCCACCGCCGGCCTATGAAAGGCCCCGCGAACCAGCCGATTGAAACCCCACGATTCGGGGCGGACGAAGCTGCTGTTGCTGGATTTCGGAGTCGATCACCAACCAGGTCAGCTTCTGATGTTAACGCCCACAGGGCCCACGGCCGAAGCCTCGCGTGTGTACACATGCGCGCGCGTGCGTGTGTGTGTGTGTGCGCATGCACGTGCGCGGCCGCCAAGAAATTGTGTCCCCCCATGTTTTGATAACGATTTCCGTGTCTGTCCACAATTATCAGCTTATTAACTAGTTATAGTGAATAGAATGACACCAAAATGTATAACACCAAACATGTTCTAAGCATAGAAACATTGGCTGTACAAAGATAGGAAATTAAGCATTAGACTCAGTTTTGTAAAATTCATGAGAAAGCATAATTAGTACTGTATTTCTCAGCCTATATTAATTGCAACAAAATATGTTATGCCGATTAATTTGATTAAAATGATTCTTTATCAACTATTTTAATTTGAAGGTATCTGCTCCTTTCTGTAAGAGTGATGCAGCAACAAGAATAATATTATATACAGCATTGTGGAGAAACTTACAGGTACTTTCTTAACTATGAATTACATAGATCATATGTGTATCTATTTAGAAACGCCGATAACTCTATTACACAAAACCCTTCTGTTTGGAACATCCTTCCACCTCATAAAAGCCATCTCTAAATAATTCTCTTCAACCAAATTTTGGATAACCTTCAATGTACACGGAATTTAATGCCTGCTCCAGTTTTTTTTTCTACAAAGTACCCACAATTCACGATTCCACAAAACACATGCTACATAGGTGATTTATTGGATTCTAAACTGCAGTTTTTCCACAAGTCTGTTAATTTCAATTTAGGCAGCATAGCTGGCACGGAAATCGCTATCAAAACATGGGGGACACAATATCTTGGCGACCGAGCGCGCACATACATGCACACACACACACGCACACGCTCGCATGCGCACACACGCGAGGCTTCGGCCGTGGGCCCTGTGGACGGTAACATCGGGAGCTAACCTGGTTGGTGACCGACTCTGAACTCCAGCAGCTTCATCCGCCCCGAATCATGGGGTTTCAATCGGCCCGTTCGCGGGGCCTTTCATAGGCCGGCGGGAGCTTCAACATCGGGATCCTCGATTGTCTCGATGCAGCAGTTTGATTTTAAGCTGCGGCGGGCGCTGAAAGGCCCTGCGAACGGGCCGATTCAGCCCTTAGAAAGCGTCTGATAAAGTCCGGATTACAAAACATGGGGGGGATTGTCCCCACCTCTCAAAGCATGGAGGGGACGTGTCCCCCCGTCACCCCCAGGATTTCCGCCCATGATTGTGGAACTTTAAAATGTTGCACGTCCCATACTGAAACAAAATCAATACAATCTGATTACATTATTTACAGTAATTATCCAGACCAAGGGTGTCAAAGCTTTCAATCTATTTAAATTGTGTAGGTAAATGGAATTCATCTGCAATAATCACACGTGCTATTTAACTGAATAGTACACAAACAAATCAGATGTCCAATTGCTTGTATAACATATTTTGGACTTCTAATTTGAAAGTTATCTGCCTGCTAAGTAGTGATGTTAATTTTAGTCAATTTCAACATTCCAAATACTCCAAAATTAAAAGAGCGAGTTTTTTGAGAGGGGGGGGGGGAGGTGGAGGGGGGGGAATTTGTGGGATTAAGCTCTCTACAGTTGCCTTCTAGTTTAGTATCAATGAAATAGGTAGTAATTTATTCGGCTGCATTTGGGGATTGATATGGGGCTGCAGCCAGACTTGTCTAACAAATTCTTGATCTGCCTTTTACCAAAATAATTCTTCTTCATCTGAGGAAGATGTTTAGGATTGAGGACTATTTGCTTCTACTTCAATTTTGTATGTTCAGAGGAGGCTAATGAGTTCAACATGAGAACCAAAGATTCTTCCACAAGTTGGCCAGGAGCAGGCAAGACAACGACCTCTAGCAAAATGAAGAAGCTGGTAATTGACTTCAAGAAGAGGGGTGGAACACATGGCCCAGCCTACATCATCAGTGCTGAAGTGGAGATGGAGATGACAAGAACATGAAGTTCCTATGTCAACAGAAATTTGACCTGGTCCAACCACATCAATGCTACAGCCAACATAGCACACCGACACCTTTACTTCCTCTGAAGACCTTCAGAGGAAGTAAAGGGGGGGGGGGGGGGTGGAGGGGGGGGAATTTGAAAATGGTCACGATCTGTGGTTACACATAGTCCATCAGTGATAGGAGCAGAATAAGGCCATTCGGCCAATCAAGTCTACTCCGCCATTCAATCATGACATCTATTTTTCCTTCTTAACCCCATTCTCTTGCCTTCTCCCCATAAACCCTGATGCCAATATTAATCAAGAATCTATCTATCTCCACAGCCTTCTGTGACAATGAATTCCACAGATTCACCACCCTCTGACTACAGAAATTCCTCATCATCTCCTTCCTAAAAGAATGTCCTTTAATTCTGAGGATATGACCTCTGGTCCTAGACTCTCCCACTAGTGGAAACATCCTCTCCACATCTACTCTATCTAGGCCTTTCACTATTCTGTAAGTTTCAATGAGTTACTCCTCATCCTTCTAAACTCCATCCAGCGAGTTTAGGCCCAGTGTCGTGAAACGCTCATCATATGTTAATCCACTCATTCCTGGAATCATTCTCGTAAACCTCCTCTGGACCATCTCCAGCGTTAGCACATCCTTCCTCAGATATGGGGCCCAGAATTGCTCACAATACTTCAAATGACCAGCGCTTTCTGGAGCCTCAGCATTACATGTTGGCCTTCATAGCAAGAGGATTTGAATATAGGAGCAGGGAGGTTCTACTGCAGTTGTACAGGGTCTTGGTGAGACCACACCTGGAGTATTGCGTACAGTTTTGGTCTCCAAATCTGAGGAAGGACATTATAGCCATAGAGGGAGTGCAGAGAAGGTTCACCAGACTGATTCCTGGGATGTCAGGACTTTCATATGAAGAAAGACTGGATAGACTTGGCTTATACTCGCTAGAATTTAGGAGATTGAGAGGGGATCTTATAGAAACGTACAAAATTCTTATGGGGTTGGACAGGCTAGATGCAGGAAGATTGTTCCCGATGTTGGGGAAGTCCAGGACAAGGGGTCACAGCTTAAGGATAAGGGGGAAATCCTTTAAGACCGAGATGAGGAAAAACTTTTTCACACAGAGAGTGGTGAATCTCTGGAACTCTCTGCCACAGAGGGTAGTTGAGGCCAGTTCATTGGCTATATTTAAGAGGGAATTAGATGTGGCCCTTGTGGCTAAAGGGATCAGGGGGTATGGAGAGAAGGCAGGTACGGGATACTGAGTTGGATGATCAGTCATGATCGTATTGAATGGCGGTGCAGGCTCGAAGGGCCGAATGGCCTACTCCTGCACCTATTTTCTATGTATCTATACCTGTTTTTGTATTCTAGTCCTCTTGAAATAAATGCTAGCAATGCGTTTGCCTTCCTTACTACCAATTTGACTTGCAAATTAACTTTTTGGGAATCCTACACCAGCACCCCCAAGTCCTTTTGCACCTCTGAATTCTGGATTCTCTCCCCATTTAGAAAATAGGCTACACCTTTATTACTACTACCAAAATGCATGATTCCACACTTTTCTATGCTGTATTCCATCTGTCACTTCTCTGCCCACTCTCCCAACCTGTCCAAGTCCTACAGAGTCCTTGCTTTCTCTTCACTACCTGCTCCTCCCCTTATTGTATATCTTTATTGTCATTTCCTGAGTATTCGCATACCCAGAGGAAACAAAAAAACGTTCCTCAACCAGTGTCCATTTCAGTGTGCAGTAAAAAATAAATAGAAGTAAAAATACATATATGATGAACAAATTAACACTCTACTAAACATCAACAGGCGTTCCGATCGGCAGCGGCACAACAGTGGCTCTGCTGCAGTGTGTCCAGGTTGGTGGTTGGTGCACGATACTTTGGCAGGGGACAAAGTCCGTTTATCAGTCTTATAACCTGCGGGAAGAAGCTGAGGAGCATCCTGCTGGTTTTGCACCTAATGCTCCGGTACCTCTCCCCAGATGGCAGGATGGAGAATATGTGATGCGATGGGTGGTAGGGGTCTTAGATGATGGAGATGGCTCTGCTGATACATCTCTTCCTGTATATGTCCAGCAGGAAAGGGAGTGGAGCACCAATAATCCTGCTGGCAGTCTTCACAATCCTGTCTAGTTGGTGCCGTTCGTACGCCTTGCAGCTCCCGAACCAGGAAGTGATACCGTGGGTTAATGTGCTCTCGATTGTCCGCCTATAAAAAGTTCGTAGGTGTGTAGTGGGGAGACCTGCTTTACGTAGTCTTCGGAGAGGGTGTAGTCGCTGCTGGGCTCTCTTGACCAGTGCTGTGGTGTTGGTCGTGGACGTCAGGTCATCTGACAGGTGGAGTCCTAGGAACTTCACGCTGTTGACCCTTTCCACATCAGCTCCATTGATGTGCAGAGGTGTATGGTGTTGTTTTCCCGCCCTTCTGAAGTCAACCACCATCTCCTTAGTTTTTCCCACGTTGAGAATGAGGTTGTGGGATTTGCACCATCCTGTGAGCAGCTCCACCTCCATCCTGTACGCCGACTCATCATTGTCACTGATGAGACCCACCACTGTTGTGTCATCAGCGAACTTGTTGATGAAGTTGTTGTTGAGTTTTAGCAGTATAGTCGTGTGTTAGCAGACTAAACAGCAGGGGGCTTAGGACACAGCCTTGGGGCGAGCCAGTGCTCACGGCTATGGTTTTTGATGTCCTACTGCCCACCCTGACTGTCTGCTGCCGTTGCGATAGAAAGTTCAGGACCCAGTTACATGTGCCAGCATCAACCCCCAATAGCTCCAACTTCTCCACCAGCTGCTGACCAGCCAAGGATAAATAGATAAATAGAATATGAAGGCTCTTCAATTCTTTCACCATGGCAAAATACAAACATTAAGTGTGGTCATTCAAGCGACTCAACTCATTGTCATTGACATAAAAGCTTTCATTCTTTCAGTGTCCAGTCGATGAGTTACAAGCAACGCAGGTACATATTCATGTAATATATCTGTAAAGTCTTCATGAATTTCTTGTGTTTCCTTATATTTGGTGCTTTAGAATATTATGGCCTGAAGATAAAAATTGTATAAACCATCTAGAACCATGCACCTGGCACACCCGATGTACTTTCCTTTCTCTGATTCTTGCTATGGCTCTCCTGACTCTCATTGTCTGTCCCCATATTCCTTCAACTCTGTATCACTTTCTTTCACTCACGGCCCCTCAGCTCACCCGCTTGCCGTGCTTTCTCACTCACAGATATGTCCCCACATTCAGATTATCATAGCAACATGGTATCTTGTTTTTTTTTATTATTCCTTACACTTCTTAATTATTTTGTTGCTGTAGATTGGCTACTGCTTGTTAGCCAATTAGAATGCTTAGTAATTATAACTCCGCCTAATTATAACATTTATAGTGTAAGAACTCGCCCACTGCCTGCCAGTAGTAGCAGTAGTGAGAACGTGTGATGTACTGCTTAGATGATGTGGACCTGAACAATAAAGATGCTTGTGCTTCAACCTGTGTGAGTAAGGTATTTACATGTGTGGGATTAAGCTCTCTACATGTTGTCAGAAGTGGGATTCGAACCCACGCCTCCAAAGGTATTTACATGTGTGGGATTAAGCTCTCCACAGTTGCCTTCTAGTTTAGTATCAATGAAATAGGTAGTAATTTATTCGGCTGCATTTGGGGATTGATATGGGGCTGCAGCCAGACTTGTCTAACAAATTCTTGATCTGCCTTTTACCAAAATAATTCTTCTTCATCTGAGGAAGATGTTTAGGATTGAGGACTATTTGCTTCTACTTCAATTTTGTATGTTCAGAGGAGGCTAATGAGTTCAACATGAGAACCAAAGATTCTTCCACAAGTTGGCCAGGAGCAGGCAAGACAACGACCTCTAGCAAAATGAAAAAGCTGGTAATTGACTTCAAGAAGAGGGGTGGAACACATGGCCCAGCCTACATCATTAGTGCTGAAGTGGAGATGGAGATGACAAGAACATGAAGTTCCTATGTCAACAGAAATTTGACCTGGTCCAACCACATCAATGCTACAGCCAACATAGCACACCGACACCTTTACTTCCTCTGAAGACCAAGGAACTTTTGGCATGTCTCCAATGATTCTTACCAATTTCTACAGACACACCGCAGAAAGCATCCTATCAGTTTGCATCACAGCTCGATATGGCAACTGCTCTGCCCAAGACCACAAGAAATTGCAGAGAAGTGTGAACACAGCCCAATCTGTCAATTCTAATGAAAGGTAATCAATTTCTAACATTTCTGCATTATGGCTGAACTGCTGAATATTTTTAGCATTTTCTTTGATTTCAGATTTGTAGACAATAGACAATAGGTGCAGGAGTAGGCCATTTGGCCCTTCGAGCCAGCACCGCCATTCAATGTGATCATGGCTGATCATCCCCAATCAGTACCCCATTCCTGCCTTCTCCCCATATCCCCTGACTCCGTTATTTTTAAGAGCCCTATCTAGCTCTCTCTTGAAAACATCCAGAGAACCTGCCTCCACCACCCTCTGAGGCTGAGAATTCCACAGACTCACCACTCTCTGTGAGAAAAGGTGTTTCCTCGTCTCCGTTCTAAATGGCTTACTCCTTATTCTTAAACTGTGGCCCCTGGTTGTAGACTCCCCCAACATCGGGAACATGTTTCCTGCCTCTATTGTGTCCAAGCCCTTAACAATCTTATATGTTTCAATGAAATCCCCTGTCATCCTTCTAAACTCCAGAGTGTACAAGCCCAGCTGCTCCATTCTCTCAGCATATGACAGTCCCGCCATCCTGGGAATTAACCTTGTAAACCTACGCTGCACTCCCTCAATAGCAAGAATGTCCTTCCTCAAATTAGGGGACCAAAACTGCACACAATACTCCAGGTGTGGTCTCATTAGGGCTCTGTACAACTGCAGAAGGACCTCTTTGCTCCTATATTCGATTCCTCTTGTTATAAAGGCCAACATGCCATTCGCATACTTCACTGCCTTCTGTACCTGCATGCTTACTTTCATAGACTGATGTACAAGGACCCCCAGATCCCATTGTACTTCCCCTTTTCCCAACTTGACGCCATTTAGATAGTAATCTGCCTTACTGTTTTTGCTACCAAAGTGGATAACCTCACATTTATCCGCATTAAACTTCATCTGTCATGCATCTGCTCACTCCCCCAACCTGTCCAAGTCACCCTGCATTCTGATAGCATCCTCCTCACAGTTCACAATGCCACCCAGCTTTGTGTCATCTGCAAATTTGCTAATGTTACTTTGAATCGCTTCATCCAAATCATTGATGTATATTGTAAATAGCTGCGGTCCCAGCACCGAGCCTTGCGGTACCCCACTAGTCACTGCCTGCCAATCTGAAAGGGACCCGTTAATCCCTACTCTTTGTTTCCTGTCTGCCAACCACTTCTCTATCCATGTCAGCACTCTACCCCCAATATCATGTGCCCTAATTTTGCCCACTAATCTCCTATGTGGGACCTCATCAAATGCTTTCAGAAAGTCCAGGTACACTACATCCACTGGCTCTCCCTTGTCCATTTTCCTAGTTACATCTTCAAAAAATTCCAGAAGATTAGTCAAGCATGATTTCCCCTTTGTAAATCCATGCTGACTCGGACCAATCCTGTTACTGCTATCCAAATGTGCAGCTATCTCATCTTTTATAATTGACTCCAGCATCTTCCCCACCACCGATGTCAGGCTAACATCTATAATTCCCCGTTTTCGCTATCCCGCCTTTCTTAAAAAGTGGGATAACATTAGCTACCCTCCGATCCACAGGAACTGATCCTGAGTCTATAGAACATTGGAAAATTATCACCAATGCATCCACGATTTCTAGAGCCACTTCCTTAAGTACCCTGGGATGCAGACCATCAGGCCCTGGGGATTTATCAGCCTTCAGTCCCATCAGTCTATCCAACACCATTTCCTGCCTAATGTGGATTTCCTTCAGTTCCTGTGTCACCCCAGATCCTCTGGCCACTACTATATCAGGAAGATTGTTTGTGTCCTCCTTGGTGAAGACAGATCCAAAGTACCTGTTCAACTCATCTGCCATTTCCTTGTTCCCCATAATAAATTCACCTTTTTCGGTCTTCAAGAGTCCAACTTTGATCTTAACTAATTTTTTCCTCTTCACATACCTAAAGAAGCTTTTACTATCCTGCTTTATATTCTTGGCTAGCTTACCTCATCTTTTCTCCCCGTATTGTCTTTTTGGTTATCTTCTGTTGTTCTTTTGGTTATCTTCTGTTGTTCCCGCAATTATGTTCATATCTCACCATTCTTGTACTTTTTCCACTCTCTTTATCCTCACTCAGCTCCTTCCATTTCCATTTCCTTCAGACAGATCAGCTGAAATGTACAGCTTTTCACCTCCCCACAAAGCTGGTACTGACACCATCTGTGTCACTTAGTCTCAGTTGGTCTCCTGTCTGTCTTCTCACTTTGGTCTCTTTTTTTTCACTCCTTTCCTGTAACTTAAACATCTTTGACCGAATTTTTCCTCGTTCAGATGTAACATCATTGACAAGACACGTTAACTCTTTCTCTCTTCACCTGCCTGACCTTCTCTGTGTTACCTGCTGAGTATTTCTAGTTTTAACATTAAAGATTAATTTAAATTGCTTAATTAAAATTGGAATCTACAATGTTGCCTTTGCACTCTTATTTATGTATCATTAATATATAAGTTTTTATATGTCATGAAATGTCAGCAATTTTCGAAAAATTTGCTAGTTTGAAATTAGAATATCAATTCCCTTGCCACTGACCATTCCTCTCCTTGGGTTTTGTTTAGTACTGAACCTGGTTGCTCACAACATATTCCACCTCCCTAACACCATCCACCTGTATAATATTGCTTATCTCTGATCCTGCTTCAGTTAATCCACTGAAGCCCTCATCTGCGCCTCTGTTACCTCTTGACCTGACAACAAATGCTCAGTCTGAAGTTCAGTCTGAAGAAGGGTCTCGACCCGAAACATCACCCATTCCTTCTCTCCAAAGATGTTGCCTTTCTCACTGAGTTACTCCAGCCTTTTGTGTCTGTCTGCAAATGCTCCCCCTGATCAGCATCTTACCCTTGTTTAAATATGTTGATCAAAAAAACTTGGCTGTACTTGTCCTAATTTGCACAAAGCCCTTTTCGCGCACAGCTCATAAATTTGCTGAATTACATTGTCTTTGGTTCAGCCATAATTTTAACCTTGTCGACCATGTTTTAATCCCCTCCAAGGCTTCCCTATTCCTTTTGTTTATAACCTCTTCTAGTTCCATTAGCTTTCGTGATATCTGCATTCCTGTAATTATCCTATCTTGCATGTCCTTGATTCTCATCTTTGCATGATTTCAGCTGCCATGGGTTTAAGCTCTGAAATTATTTCTCTTAAGTTTTCTACTTCTCACCTTTCTTTCCTTCCTTATGTTCTTCAACCCTACTTTTATGCCCAAGCTTTATATGACCAATCTTATCACGTTTGGTATTGAAGTGTTTTTGATAGTGATTCTGTGAGGTGCCTTTTAAAATCTAAAGTTAGATTTAATTAAAAAAATTGTTTTAACAAATCCAGTCAACGTCTGTTAATAAAAGAGATGTACAAATATACAAGAAAATATATTAAAAAACCTGAAGGAACTGAACTCAGGGTGTTCTAAAGAAAGTTAAATGGAACTAGCTTCTCTTTTTATGCACAACATGACATATGTTCAAATCTATCTATTTATATATCCTGGCAAGTGCCAATAATGTATATTTCCTATTAACCATTTCCAAGGAAAGCCATATTTAATCCAGAAATTAATATAGATACTTATTTAACAAGTTTCAATTTTGAATGCAACTTAAAAAATACAACTGTACTTATCTGATATAATCAAATTTGACCATGGGATTGTTCTAGTAACCATTCAATGTGAAAAACCCCATAACACTATGGCTATGCCTAAATTCCCTTTTAAATGATTTACAAACTACCCTGTTCACCAAGTGTCAAAGCAGCAAAGAATCTGAAAATATTAATTATGGCAGTCATACTCACTTTAGTGAAATAACTTTAAAAACAAAAGCAGTGAGCATCTTCTCTAGCTTTTCAACAAATACATTTTGTGAACTATTACACTGATACCGAAAAAAGATAAAGATCTCAATAAGCCAGGATCATATAGAGCAATAGCTCTGCTAAATACAGACCAGAAAATATTAGCTAAAACCCTGGCAAGAAGACTAAGTAAATACGTTAGTAAATTAATACACCCTGATCAAACTGGGTTTATACCCAAGAGACACTCGTTCAACAACTTGAGACGCCTGTTTAATATAATGTACTCACATAGGACGATAAAAGAAGACTTATCAATCATTTCATTAGATGCAGAAAAGGCATTTGACCAAGTAGAATGGAAATATCTTTTTACAGTATTGCAAAAATTTCAACTAGGAGAAAATTTTATTTCATGGATAAAGCTGTTATATAACAAGCCGACTGCCAGAATACTGACTAATCAAACACTCTCACCTAAATTTTAATTATCCAGGGGCAATAGACAAGGGTGTGCATTATCACCTCTGTTATTTGCCCTTGCGATCGAACCCTTAGCTGAAAGTATAAGAATACATCCGAACATTCATGGCTTTAATACTAAATATTCTAATAATAAGATATCGCTGTATGCAGACGACGTACTATTATATATTACCAATTCCCAATTTAGTATCCCAAACATACTAAATCTTACAGAAGAATTTGGTTCCTTTTCAGGGTATAGAATAAACTGGAACAAAAGTGAAATTATGTCAATAAAACCTCAAGACCCGACACACCTAAAATTTCCCTTTAGAATTGCTACGGAAAATGTTAAATATCTTGGAGTTTACGTGACTAGAAAATACCCTTCTTTATTTCAAGCAAATTTTCCACCATTAATTACCAAACTAAATGCCCTTATTCAATTTTGGAAAACGCTTTCGATCTCCCTTAAATGTAGAATAAATGCCATAAAGATGATCTTCCTTCCACAAATCCTGTACCTATTTCAATCAATACCGATTTTTCTCCCTAAAAATGTTTAAAAAAAAACTCGATTCTGTGATCACAAACTTTACTTGGGATTACAAAACTCACAGAATTCATAAACGACATTTTTGTAAACCTAAAGAAATCGGCAGACTGGCTCTCCCTAATTTTTTTTACTATTACTGGGCAACGAATATTAAAAATTTAATCTTTTGGATGGACGATACATGCCAACAGGTAAACTGGCTAATAATGGAGAGGGAAGATTGTTTGCCTTTTAATATAGGCACGATTCTTCTCTCTCCAATAAATCTGAAGAAATCAGCATATGAGAAAAATCCGATAATCCATAGCACCTTATGAATCTGGAAACAGGTGAAATCAACCCTTAAATTGATAAATTTATCTCTTCTCTTACCAATCACCAATAATCCCTTGTTTAAACCGTCTACTTTAGATATGGCATTTATACAATGGGAAAGCTTAGGAATTAAAAAGCTGGGAGACCTTTATGAGATGGGGACTCTCCTCTCATTTCAAGAATTACAGTCGAAATATCATTCGAAAGGTAGCCAATACTTTAGATACCTTCAAATACGAGACTATGTGAAATCACACACACAAGACTGTCAATATATGGTTCCAGACATACTAGATGAATGCATGAATAGAAAGTCTGATTCAAATAAGTTAATATCGTACCTTTATAATACCCTTTTAAATTTACAAACTCCATCGTCGGAAACAATTAGGCAAGCTTGGGAAGATGAACTGGGCCTAACAATTTTAAAAGATAGTTTTAAATTGGAGGAATTGGGAGGAAAGCCTTCTATATATACACAACTGTTCTCTTAATGTTAGGCACTCGCTAATACAATTTAAAATACTGCATAGACTTTATTACTCAAAGTCTAAACTGAATAAGATCTTCCCAAATGTCTACCCTATTTGTGATAAATGTCTCCTTAAGGAAGCATATATAACCCATTCTTTTGCCTCCTGTATAAAGTTTCACAACTTCTGGAGGGGAACTTTTGATATTTTTTCTAAAATACGTAAAATAAAATTGGACCCCGACATAGAATTGATCACACTAGCACGTCAGAAGCCTGTTCTGAGCTAACATTATTTCAAAGATGTTTCCTTAACTATGGCCTGATAACGGCGAAAAAACTAATACTTACATTTTGGAAACACACATCAGTCCCGACAGTGAAGATGTGGATTACAAACATGTCCGAGACACTACATTTGGAAAATATTAGGCTTGTCTTGGCAGAAAACCAGATCAATTTTTCAAGACATGGACACCCTTCACCGAATTCTTACAAGGATAGTATGGTGCAACACAAATTTAAATTTAAATCCGATTTTGGGTTGGGTGAGGTGGGTGGGTAGGGGGGGGGGGGGCAGGTATATCTCCACTTTCCTTTTTTCTTTTTTTTTTTCTTTTATCTCTACTTACTTTTCGGCTACACTACTTTGGTAGTCTAGGGGTCTTTTCTATGTGCTTTTTCGAGCTATCTTTTCACTTCTCACTTTTTCCCTCTCTTGTTCTCTCTCTCTTCTTTTCTTTCATTTTCAGGTTATAAGGGTAAAAATGAAGCTGTACAATAATTGTATAATTTTAGATGCCGAATGTTTTATCTTTGTACAATTGCTTCTAATAAAAATAATTTAAAAAAAAATAAAAAAAATACATTTTGTGGATACGTGAACTGATCTCCTAAGTTCCCATGCCCATTCTACTGTGATTAATGCCAAATAATCCTGTTGTGAAGGCAAGTTTACATTGCATCTGAATTCTGTCATAGTCAAATATTAGTTTGTGATATGGTAGCAAAGTAACACATTTGTTATATATTACCGTAATTGAACAAAAGGCAATTTGACACATCTCTGTAGAGTATTGGCAATATATTAATTAATTACTTAAGGAAATGTTCCCTAACATTTTCAAAGATAATCACAGGTGATCCTGTATGTCTATCTACATAGTGACATAGTTAGTGTGGATGCTCAGGGTATCCGTTAATCCAGAAGGAAAGTAATGTTCCTTCTTTCCATCCAAAAGGAACATGTTTGGTTCCTTTTTTTTAAAATATATCATTAAGATAATTTGTACAAATCCAGGAAAGATGGATGTTAAGTCTTTACCAGACACATATATTGATAATTCCATTTTCTTTGTTTAAAAAAAAATGGTGATATGGAAATACATGAATACGTTTAACAGCATTAGAAAATTGTCATATTAACTATTCTAAAAGACATTATGGTTGATAAATTCAATTATGTTTGTACCAGAAAAAATTAGCAAAGCAGGTTTTTGTTTTGAAAGTTATTTCTCTAAAATGAGTATGACTGCCATAATCAGTATGTTTTATTCTTTGCTGCTTTGACGATTGGAGAACATTTCGTAAATCATTTCAAAGAACAAACATTAAAAAGCAACATTCCTCTCGCTTTTAAGGAGCTTTGTAGCGTTTTCTATCGCGAGAGCTGGCGCTATGCCCCCTCCCTCTCCCCTTTGATTGGCAACCAAGATGTCGGTGGAGAAAAAGCTCCCCGGAGCAAGCTGTGGGGAACGGCGACAACAAGCACCTGCAGCAGAAGCGCACCGCTCTCCATAGCATCAGGACCACAGCATGCTGAACTAAAACTGCCCACTTTCTCCAATCAATCTCGACCTCGGCGCATGGAGTCTTTTAAGAAAAAAAATCCAATATAATTCCCTCAGATTTATTATTCAGTCTTGCTGTCTGTTATTTATAATATAACATTTTTCAGTCATGGATGAAGACAATAAGACAAAGAGCGAAAAGCAGCATCTAACTGTCCAAAAAGCATTGCAGCAATGTGAATTGGTCCAAAATATGATAGAAATCAGCATCTCCAGCCTGGAAGGGTTAAGGACTAAATGTGCCACAGCAAATGACCTAACGCAAAAAGAAATAAGAACACTGGAGGTAAGGAAAATTGCGAAGATAAATTGAAATGGTTTGTGTCCTCCAAAATATTCATTTACAGTTGCATTGCATTTAATATATTTGACGGATGCGAACGCAAATAAGGGATGCAGGCTGCGGGGTAGGTAGGTGTCTGCTGTATTCTGTTTATATACAATGGTGTGTGCAGTGTAATAAATTAAAGAGCTGCAGCAGAATCAAGTGAGTCTGCGCATTCTGCAGGTGCTGGAAAGGTGGTGGGCTCCGTGTTATAAAATATTAGTCCGACTCAATTTGAATACATCCGTGTCGATTTAAGAAATCCCGCATCTCACGTTTTGTATCGTGGTTTGTGCTGTGGACGTGATGAATTTGAATACAAATATGTGATTAAAAGGGTAATTTTACGTGTGTACAGCTCAATATATTACACAATGTTACATGACCATGATTAATAATATTGATGTGGTTATATATTTGTCGATTGTTATTCTCACGATTCCTGTTATTGTCACTCTCAATAACTGCCCCTGCACAGCACATGGTGGCTGGGACCAGAAACACTGACGGTTCTTTCGTAGGTGGGGAATTTTGTGGTCTTAACATCACAAGGATTTAAATGACTGCGCTGTTGAACTGTAACTGTGAATTCAGCAGCTGCTAATCGTCGTGGTTGGAACAACTTTGGAACTCTTTTAAATTTTGAGCTGAAATGCGGCAATATTCTCATTTAAAAATGGATGGGTGTCCATTAGATGATGGACGATATCTAAGTTTATTTTAGGTTTTCTTCCCACGAGCCCTTGTGTTGGAATAAATGCTTGCTGCTCGTGCATAAATACCGGGAATTAATTCTTATTTTTCAGAAGAAAATAGTTAATTATTATTATATTATTCTTCCACGGTGTTGGGGTTGACTATCTAATATAGACTAAATATTTCTGTACGTTGCACTAACGTTGAATACAATCGCTTTACTACTCTGACCGCCCATAGATTCTAGGCGCTGGATTATCCCGTATTTAGTAACTTTGCGTATAATATCACGCCTTTGATGCCCATTTCATAGCAGCGAGCAATATTTTTTTGGTCCATATGGAAGACGAGGAACAGTTAATATGTTGTTGAGATACTTTAAGTTTGCCAAGGTACGCCGAGGTTCGCAGGGCACAGGGTTCCTCGTATTGCTGGCGACATCTGCTGTTCACGGTAAAACCCTTGGGGAGCATGCAAGTTTCACAGTCATAGGCAGAACAGTCCATGTGAAATAATGGACCATGCTTCATGATTTGAATCTGTTTCTATCGTAATAGTATGTCCAAATATGTGAGCTCTGAATTTAATTGAAGGTAATATGCATTAATTTATCATAACGATTCGCAATTGTTATTTTGTTCTTTGGAAGGGGAAAGTAAACGATAACAATTATATTTTTGAAAATATACGATTTCGAGAGTAAATTAAAATCAGATTTTTCAAAGCAAACGAAAATGTGTTTTATATCAGACTCCATTCGAAAATGTTCTCTCAATCTGATTTGTTGAAAGCTTCAATCCGAAATAACTCTTAAAAGCTAGGTTGAACTGTGTGAACCTTGACAAAATGTATTATTATTAAGATAAATACGTGGTGTTTAAATTTATCTTTGGTATATGTCATACAGACGCTGGGCAAACTATTGCTTTTATAATGTTTTTTGAGGTATTATTAAGGACTGACAAAGTTGGACAGCTTGGACTCTCGATGTTGTTACCTTTCGTAAAATAACTTGAGACTATTTGCATTTCCTTTGCGGTTAAAAGTAGAATGGGTGAGAAGATCAGGAATTAATGACAGTTGACCTAAAATGTGTGTGGGGAGGATACCATTTTCCACATGCAAGTTAGTTTGTAAATTGTATTTTTGAAGCCGCGAATGAAAGTCTTTTCTGAAAGGATGGATATGTTCTTATTGTGTGGTTAGAATTAAGCCACGTTACCGAACTCCTCGTCACCGAACTCATATCGACCAGATATGCACGAAAGTGAAAATGGTGCAATGAGGCCAGCTAGTGTCATTCTTCTGCACACTTTGTAGAAAGATCTGGGGCAATATTACTGCGAACTTAAAGTAAGCCTACTCACGTTTATTTTGAGAGAACACTCAAACCATGCTGTTGTAAATGTTGTCAGAAATCTATATACACGTGTTAAGGACATAGCCTCGCCTCTTTCTTTAAAAAAAGCTACACATTTACAGTTACTCTGGCAATAGAAACTGCCATGGTAGAATGGATGACAATGAACTAATTTTACATGAGTTTCATAGCTGCAGTGAATTATAATGAATGCAGTCTAATTGTTCTTAAGGATCAAAACATAATGAATATTTTCCTCTGTATGTAGTGGTCCATTTGCAAAGCATGTAAGAATAATATACGTGAGATCCCCCTATAAATTTCCATGTGAGGTATTTCTGGTGCCCTCACAGTTATAGGAGCCTAAAGTACTGATATGTGGTCTTTCACAACACAGGAGTAGAAAATAATTCTGGATTATTATCTGTGACTTTTTATAAATAATAAATGTAAAGTCTTTTTGGCATAGAATGGATTACTAATCTAAATTAATAGAAATTGAACCACTGACCTTTGGCTCCACAGGAGGTTCAATTTATAGAACAGGTAAATTAATTATTTGTAATGTTAATCTATCCCCATTGGTATGGAAATTTAGACCAAAATAGAGGATCAATAATCAAGAAGGAATTTATATAGAGCTAGATTTTGATGCAGATTTGTTAAATCCTAACTTCAGGTAAAATTTTGGTTGGTTTAGTTTTATGTCACCAGTAGCTATCCTTAGCATTCTTTGAAAAGATACTTATTTTTCAAAGAAATTAGGCAAATGCTTCACTGAAATAATTCTTTGTTGTTTAAACTACTGACTAAAAGATTAAATGTTTAAAAAAAAGAAGAGGTTCTTCAGTTTCCAATGCAACATTCAGAGAGCAAGGAATTCTCCAGATGCATTCACCAACATTCAACCCTTGACCTATATAATGAAAGGCACATTAACTGGGCATTAATTTAACATGTTTTTTCTAGAATCTTACAGTGTGCAATACAGCCGCACTAATTCTTCATGTGAGTAATTTTCGGACATTTATGTTGCCTTCATTTTGTTATGTCATTTTCTTGCTGTGAACATATCACAAAAAATCTCTTTTAAATATGATTTGAATAAAAGTAACCTGTGGCATTTTAATATATAGAATTGAAGGTGAAGAAATTCAGTCAAGTAGCACATTTTTTAAAGATCCATTGGTTTGAATTGTAGTACAATAATGATTATGGAATGCATCTTACCTTGTAATGAACTTTTCATATGCCGGCAGGATGTGATGCACACCAGTTTGTGCACAATGTGCACTTAATGTTCCAAACCCCATCTCAATCCCCATTCACTTCATGAAGTTGATTTATGCATATGCAATTGCACAATGTGGGTCATGTCATGGAAATCAGGTTTGAACACTAGGAACAAGTGCAATTCTTGTAGTTTCGAAGTGATAATAAATTGCTTGCATTTATGAGAGGCAGTCATTTGGAGCAGAACCACCGTAGCCATGCTGCTATTTTCAATGACACGATGCTGGCCACAATCTTTCTGTTGGCAGATTCCATGATTGCAAGCAATATCAAGGTAGAGCAACCTGTGCCCTGGTAGAGTCCACTGCTGGTCTGTTGCTGCAGGTGGTGGTTGCTTCTCATCTTATCCTGCATGAGAGGAGAGAATGCTAGTGATCATGTTGTGCATGATATACCTGCTGTGTTGAATACACTAAATAATATTTAAGGTGTGCCCCATGTGAGTGATGGTTGGTGGAGGAGAACATTTATGTTTTTTAATACAATAGATGGTAGCTGGACTTTAGTGCTATTTTTACTAGCATGCCCCTGATACATGATGAAAACATTCCTGTCAATTAAGTCTTTGGCTCTCTTGTCCCAATATTTGGCTATTATGATCCTTGCCTTCCATGATCACTGGGTATGCAGGACACCCTCTCAGCTCCTATCTCAAGATGTCAAGACTCACCTGTTTCAGAAGAGCATGCATGCCAGGGAAATCATGTTTACATAGAATTTCATAATACAAGAAATGTTTGCTAATATTAAAATATTTGTCCTGCAATCTCTTGAACATTGAAAGATACTTCCCTCCAATAGCTCATTGGAGGAAGCAGCAGGGGCCGTAGTCCAGAGGGGAGAGCAGTGGAAATGGGTTACTGTGAATGGCAGAGTGTTTATGGGGTCCTTTAGGTGAACACTTGATCCTACAGCAGTAGCAATGGAAGCAGGGCCTGCAGATGGGCAGCTGCAGGTGTTGCTTGGGGCCAGGATGCTGGCAGACCCATCTGTAATGTTCTCAGATGGTTTGCAGAGATTAAGAAGAGACTGTAATTAAATAAAGTGGAGTGGGATATTAGGGGATGTGAATAGTGAGTGGGAGTAGGTTAAGACTGGACATGATTTCCCTCCAATGGCTGCTTGGAAGAAGCGGCATGGGCAGGATTCCATCGGCAAGAGCAGTGGATATGGGTTTCTGTTAATGGCATAATGTTTATGTGCTCCTGTAAGCAGACTGGCTGAGATTTACGAGCCATGATTAAATACAGCAGAGGTGCCGGAAGACTGGAGGGTGGCAAATATTGTGACTTTATTTAAGAAGGGCTGCAGGGAAACGGCTGGGAACTATAGGTGAGTGAGCTTAACATCTGTGGTCGGAAAGTTACTGGAGAGTATTCTGAGTGATAGGACTTTCCGACCGCAGATATTAAGCTCACTCACCTATAGTTCCCAGCCAAGGTTGAGCAGGCTGGGACTCTATTCCTTGCAGAGCAGGAGGATGAGGGGTGATCTTGTAGAGGTGTACAAAATCATGAGAGGAATAGACTGGGTAGACGCACAGAGTCTCTTGCTCAGAGTAAGCGAATTGTGAACCAGAGGACATAGATTTAAGGTGAGGGGGGGGGAAGATTTAATAGGAATCTTTTCATGCAAAGGGTGGTGGGTGTATGGAACAAGCTGCCAGAGGAGGTAGTTGAGGCAGGTACTATAGCAACATGTAAGAAATATTTAAGTAACTGTAAGGAATACTAAACTAGTTACTTTTAGCCTCCCTTGATGGGGAAATCTCCTTCCAGGAATTAGCCTGGTAAATCTCATTTCGACTGCCTTCAATATATATTCCACAATATCCATTTTTAAGGAAAGAACCAAAAATGTGTATAGTATTCCTGGCATAGCTTCATTACCCTGTACAACTGTAATATAATCCATATTTAAATTCTACCTCTTTGCAAAAAAGACCAGCTTTCTTTTGGCTTCTTAATGCTGTACTTCAGGTACAAACGTAGACTTAGCAATTATTTTATTGAACACTTATGCTCAGTATGCCTTGGCCTACGCGATCTCCCGGTTGTCAAACATTTTAAATCCCCTTCCCATTCTCATACTGACCTTTCTATGCTGGGCCTCCTCCATTGTCAGAGTGAGGCCACACGCAAATTGGAAGAACAGCACCTCATATTTTGCAAGGGGAGCATGAACGTTGATTTCTCCATTTTCAAGTAACTCCTGCATTCCTTGCCCCCCCGTCTCTCTGCCTATCATGGCGTTTTTTACAATGGGGCCACAGTTTAAGAATAAGGAGTAAGCCATTTAGAACGGAGATGAGGAAACACTTTTTCTCACAGAGAGTGGTGAGTCTGTGGAATTCTCTGCCTCAGAGGGTGGTGGAGGCAGGTTCTCTGGATGCTTTCAAGAGAGATCTAGATAGAGCTCTTAAAAATAGCACAGGGGATATGGGGAGAAGGGAGGAACGGAGTACTGATTGGGGATGATCAGCCATGATCACATTGAATGGCGGTGCTGGCTCAAAGGGCCGAATGGCCTACTCCTGCACCTATTGTCTATTGTCTATTGTTCTCAAAATCCAATTTCGATGGCCATTAATAATCGGAGATGATTTGGAGGTATAGCCTAATAGACTCACAACACACAAAATACAGCAAAGATGAATCTTCCAAACCTCTTGATTAATTAGTCGTGTATTGTATAATACAAAACAAAGAAATAACTCATAACTTTCCATTCTTAATCGCTGTTCCATTCACGTCATATAAATCGCATAAAAGCTTCTTCTTATAAAGGTATGTCGTCTCGTAACGTGTGTCGTGATAGAAACATAGAAACATAGAAATTAGGTGCAGGAGTAGGCCATTCGGCCCTTCGAGCCTGCACCGCCATTCAATATGATCATGGCTGATCATCCAACTCAGTATCCCGTACCTGCCTTCTCTCCATACCCCCTGATCCCTTTAGCCACAAGGGCCACATCTAGCTCCCTCTTAAATATAGCCAATGAACTGGCCTCGACTACCCTCTGTGGCAGAGAGTTCCAGAGATTCACCACTCTCTGTGTGAAAATGGTAGAAAACTATTCCCCTCATACTCCGACACAATACTAAAACTTCTAATCTGCGAGTCTGCACGAGACTCCTCTAACAAAAGAACACACCCCTACTCCATAACAAATCCCACCGACAAAAATACAGACAGATAAAGACTAAAATATTAAAAATGTTAGACATGGCTCTAATACACTGACTTTAGCTTATAGCTTACACTGCCCCTCTCCCACCCAGTTGTCCGACTAGTTTCACTGTTTGCATCATTGAATCACTGTTGTTAGCACATCTTCCCCAGCCAACAATAGGCCATTATGGACTCCACCCTTCTTCCGTTGCTGGCCCTGTTTGTTCTGGCCTTTTCTTGCCTCCATTTGTCCCCCCCCCCCCCCCCCCCCCACCTCTGACTTTCAGTCTGAAGAAGTTCTGAACTGAAACATCACCTATTCCTTTTCTCCAGAGATGCTACCTGACCCGCTGAGTTACTCCAGTATTTTGTGAATCTCCACCATTCTACTGCTTCTTTTAAAGCAACTTTTCAATTGGTTTACGCTCTCCTGGTCTTTCCCCACAGCCTTCTAAATTCCTCTCCTTCCAGAATGTATTTAATTTCCTTTTTACTTTTGAATTTGCTTCCATACCTTTTATGGTGGTTTATTATATATCAACTCAACTTACTGGGGAAAAGAAATCCTTTATGTTACCTTTAACGATGGATTTCTCTTAAATTGGTGTACTGATCTCCGCTACTTCTCATGGTAAGTAGAAAACTTCAGTATCATTCATGATTTGTATTATATTCAAGAGTATAAAAATCTTCAGCTAAATATAGAACTTTGCTCAGGGAAACCACTCAGGAATGTGATCACTGATATTGTAATATTGTACAAAAGATTCCAAAGCTCGAGGAAGCTCCAGCTCTGATCCAAAGAGCCTCCGTGTGTGTGTCAATCTTTCCTCCTCCTCACCACGTGATGTGCAGATAACTTAAAAATATACCATTACATTTCACACAGACATTATTCAATAACAGATGAAATCTGAACTGTGGTTCTCTTTGACTAAATCTTGCTGACTTAACCATTTAAATCGCACCTGACCTGAAACGTTAACATTCTTTTTGCCCCCTCCCCCCACAGATGTTGCCCGACCCACCATGTTGCTGTAGTAGTTTGGTGTCTGCTCCATATTCCAGCACTGGCAGCCTCTTGTGAACTGTAAGATAATTCATATGTACACAATGCTTTGAGTATAGGATCGGTGTTCTACTTTTGATTAATTTGCTCTGAGAGGGCAGTGTGATGAAAGTGATTTAGTTACTACCTTGTATAAAATTAATAATTGGGTAGCTCAGTGGATTAGAATTTTTTGTTATAGTCCTTTTGTCTATTTGGCACCAGCCCAACTCATGGACTACATTCTATCTCTGCCCACTCCCCTGACCTCAGTCTGAGGAAGGGTCTCGACCCGAAGCGGCACCCATTCCTTCTCTGCAAAGATGCTGCCTGTCCCGCTGAGTTACTCCAGCATTTTGTGTCTACCTATTGCGATCAAATGCTGTTACTTAGCCATCAATTGAATTGAAGTTGGCTAATCTTAGTCTATGCTTGGAGGATATAGGCAGAGGCTTGAGAAAAGAAAAAAAAGATAACTGCCTTCTCAAGATTTAGTTGCCCCTAAACATTTTTGAGACTTTGCATTTTTTTTTAAAGTATATTCATTTCTTGTAACATATGAAAAGTGGGAACCATCTTTCATAAACACCAAAAATGACCAGAAATGTGTTTAGTGATGTTGATGAAAGGGTAAATATTGGCCAAGATGCTAATGGTTCTTATTTGAAATAATGCCACGGGATCTATAAATTCACTTGAGAGAGCAGATGGAGTCTCTATTGAAATGTCATCCAAAGTTTGGTGCCTTTGGAACTGCAGTGCTTGCTAAGAAGGGTGTCAGAATAGATATTTATGTTTCAGTCTCTGGAGTGGCACTTAAGAATCTATAACCTTCTAATTTGGAGGCAGGAATGTTACCAACTGAGTCATAGGTCTGCACAGTTTGCAATGTTTGTGTCCTCTGCATCAGCAGACCAACAGACCTAGTGCATGTGTTGTTGCTAGTTTTCATTAAACGGCCTGCTCTGTGGGCGTTATAGGTTCTCGGGAAATTCTACCCCAAGAATCTGTGGCACAAATTTTTCTAACTGATCTTTCTACCTGCTAATTTCACAAAAGGTGTCATTTATACTTCAACTTTATCATGTCGAAAGTTTGTTTCTGATTTGTCAAAATTGGTTCATATATGAATTAGGATCAGTAAATGTTGTAAATGGAAGTGAAACTCCAAACGGTTTCTCATTTAAAGCATACATTTCTTATTGTTGTGTTAAGTTTTTTTGTGGGTTGCTTTGCAGTTCTAATGTGGTGCTGTACCTGTAGTTGCAGTTCTAATGTGGACTGTACCCGTAGTTGTAAATTATAGTAACATTATACTGAATAATATCCTGCCAAATGAAATAATTAGGTTCCCCTATTGTTGCTCAGTGGTTTAGAAAGCCTTGATTGTTATTTCATTGCAATTTGGATGGGAAGTGTTATTTTAAGAATCACAGTTAACTTGAACTTTGTTCTCATTGAACTTTGAACGTTGAACAAGTTCTAAAACTTGTTTGAACTTGGTTATCCTTGTATACATTGCATTATAATGAAAGAGGCTGAAAACAATATACACTTAAGGAAATGTCATATTGGTTTTATTATATTACCAAAGATAAACACACAGTTGGAGTAACTCAGTGGGCCAGGCAGCATCTCTGGAGAGAAGGAATGGGTGATGTTTCAGGTCGAGACCCTTCTTCAGACTGGAAACGTCACCCATCCCTTCTCTCCAGAGATGCTGCCTGTCCTGCTGAGTTACTCCAGCTTTGTGTGTCTATCTTCAGTTTAAACCAGCATCTGCAGTTCCTTCTTACACTTATAATACCTACATTGGAAGATGTATTTCAATAAAGATCTATAACAATAAGAATTGAAGAAGAGGTTTTGACTGAGAACAATGCTGGGATAAATACTAGAGTAACTCGGTGGGAGAGGCAGCATCTCTGGATAGAAGGAATGGGGACATAAGGCCAAAGGTTTGCCATCAAAATCGGAATCTCATTCTATCCATTGTCAAATGTGACTGAAGCTAAAAATCTTGAAACCAAAACTGAGAAAGCTTGGCAAGCATTTAATGTTTTTTTATGTATCTAGAAGATAAGTTTATTTAATATATACAACAAATTACTGCATTAAAACTCGGACGAAAACAAAAACTTCTTCTTGCTACCATTGAGTGGTCAGCAATAATTTAGCAGTGCCATACACTTATATTTCCTTGTGGTGCTGATTTTCCAGTATTTTGGCTACACGAGGGAGGATTTGCAGTAGCCAGGTAGCCTACCAACGCACCTTTGTGATGTGGGAATTAACAGGAGCATGTTGGGCAAATCCACACACATGTGGGGAGAATGTGTACACTCCGTCTGGATTGAACCCATGTCACTAAGCGGTCACCATGCCATCTTTGTGCAGCATTAGCATCTTAAAAGCAAGGAGAGATTGAAGAGAAAGAAATGAGAAGAATTGAAATGAAGACCTGGAAATACAAAAATGGCATAAAAAAAGAAGAATCATCCATTCTACTGTTGATGATTGTGATAGGAATAGTGGTGAATTGCTGCAGCAACCTCGTGATACCTCCCACTGTATCTGCAGCAAAAATAGGTGGGTATTAAATGTTTAAACAAAAGGATGAGAGGGAATCTCATTGAAACATATAAGATTGTTAAGGGTTTGGACACGCTAGAGGCAGGAAACATGTTCCCGATGTTGGGGGAGTCCAGAACCAGGGGCCACAGTTTAAGAATAAGGGGTAAGCCATTTAGAACGGAGACAAGAAAACACTTTTTCTCACAGAGAATGGTGAGTCTGTGGAATTCTCTGCCTCAGAGGGTGGTGGAGGACGGTTCTCTGGATGCTTTCAAGAGAGAGCTGGATAGGGCTCTTAAAGATAGCGGAGTCAGGGGATATGGGGAGAAGGCAGGAACGGGGTACTGATTGGGGATGATCAGCCATGATCACATTGAATGGCGGTGCTGGCTCGAAGGGCTGAATGGCCTACTCCTGCACCTATTGTCTATTGTCTATAATATGCAGATGAAGCCGATTGGTTTTTCTTCATGTATACACATTCGTCAGGTGAAGATGATTTTATCACGCTCCTGATTTCTACCTTGAGTGTGAAGTAAATGCTTTGCACATTCCTGTGTGGGGAAACTTGTCACATATTATGCATTCTTGGATCTGTTCTCATAACCACTGGTTAAAGATGATCATCCATTAAGTTAGTTTAGTTTGTCACGTGTACCGAGATACAGTGAAAAGCTTTTGTTCCCTGCTCACCAGTCAGAAGAAAGATACATGATTATCCATTACTGTCATGTTGACAGTACGGCAATTGGCAATTTATAGACAATAGACAATAGGTGCAGGAGTAGGCCATTTGGCCCTTAGAGCCAGTGTGATTCAATGTGATCATGGCTGATCATCCCCAATCAGTACCCCGTTCCTGCCTTCTCCCCATATCCCCTGACTCCGCTATCTTTAAGAGCCCTGTCAAGCACTCCTTTGAAACTATCCAGTGAACCGGCCTCCACCGCCCTATGAGGCAGAGAATTCCACACTCACAACTCTCTGTGAGGAAAATGTGTTTCCTCGTCTCATTTCTAAATGGCTTACCCCTTATTCTTAAACTCTGGCCCCTGGTTCTGGACTCCCCGAACATCGGGGGGACATGTTTCCCGCCTCATGTTCAAACCCTTAATAATCTTATGTCTCAATAAGATCCCCTCTCATCCTTCTAAACTCCAGAGTATACAAGCCCAGCTGCCCCATTCTCTCAGCATATGACAGTCCCGCCATCCCGGGAATTAACCTTGTAAACCTATGCTGCACTCCCTCAATAGCAAGAATGTCCTTCCTCAAATTAGGGGACCAAAACTGCACACAATATTCCAGGTGTGGTCTCACTAGAGACCTATACAATTGCAGAAGGACCTCTTTGCTCCAATACTCAACTCTTCTTTTTATAAAGGCCAACATGCCATTCGCTTTCTTCACTGCCTGCTGTACCTGCATGCTTACTTTAATTGACTGATGTACTGAAGTACAACCCCCAGATCCCGTTGTACTTCCCAATTTCACAACTTGACACCATTTAGGTAGTAATCCGCCTTCCTGTTTTTGCTACCAGTGGATAACCTCACATTTATCCACATTAAACTTCATCTGCCATGCATCTGCCCACTCACCCAACCTGTCCAAGTCACCCTGCATTCTCATAGCATCCTCCTCACAGTTCACACTGCCACCCAGCTTTGTGTCATCTGCAAATTTGCTAATGTTACTTTGAATCCCTTCATCTAAATTATTGATGTATATTGTAAAAAGCTGCGGCCCCAGCACCGAGCCTTGCGGTACCCCACTAGTCACTGCCTGCCATTCTGAAAGGGACCCGTTTAATCCCTATTCTTTGTTTCCTGTCTGCCAACCAATTTTCTATCCATGTCAACACACTACCCCCAATACCATGTGCCCTAATTTTGCCCACCAATCTCCTATGTGGGACCTTATCAAATGCTTTCTGAAAGTCCAGGTACACTACATCCACTGACTCTCCCTTGTCCATTTTCCTAGTTACATCTTCAAAAAATTGAAGAAGATTAGTCAAGTATGATTTCCCCTTCGTAAATCCATCCTGTTACTGCTATCCAAATGTGCCGCTATTTCATCTTTTATAATTGACTCCAGCATCTTCCCCACCACCGACATCAGGCTAACTGGTCTATAATTCCCTGTTTTCTCTCTCCCGCCTTTCTTAAAAAGTGCGATAACATTAGATACCCTCCAATACACAGGAACTGATCCTCAATCTGTAGAACATTGGAAAATGATCACCAATGCATCCACGATTTCCAGTCATTTCCTTAAGTACCCTAGGATGCAGACCATCAGGCCCTGGGGATTTATCAGCCTTCAGTCCCATCAGTCTACCCAACACCATTTCCTGCCTAATGTGGATTTCCTTCAGTTCCTCCGTCACCCCAGATCCTCTGGCTAGTACTTCAGGAAGATTGTTTGTGTCCTCGTTAGTGAAGACGGATCCAAAGTACCTGTTCAACTCATCTGCCATTTCCTTGTTCCCCATAATAAATTCACCCTTTTCAGTCTTCAAGGGTTCAACTTTGGTCATAACTAGTTTTTTCCTCTTCACTTACCTAAAGAAGCTTTTACTAACCTGCTTTATATTATTGGCTAGCTTACCTTCGTCCCTCATCTTTTCTCCCCGTATTGACTTTTTAGTTCATTCGCTCGTGTGTCAGACAATGTTGGCTTCTGTAGTCATCCAACATGTTGACAGAATTGTTGCCTGATGCGTCACTGAGTGCATCGCGTCGTCGCTTCCAGGGATCGCCACGAGGAGGCTTTTGTCATGATCCCCGCCTTTTGAGTTATCTTCTGTTGCTCTTTAAACATTACCCAATCCTCTTGCTTCCTGCTCATCTTTGCTACGTTGTACTTCTCTTTTATTTTTTTTACTGTTCCTGATGGCCCTTGTCAGCCATGGTTGCCCCTTACTCCCCTTGGAATCTTTCTTCCTCTTTGGAATGAACTGATCCTGCACCTTCTGTATTAGTCCCAGAAATACCTTCCATTGTTGTTCCACTGTCATCCCTGCTAGGGTATCTTTCCAATCAACTTTGGCCAGCTGCTCCTTCATGGCTCCATAGTCCCCTTTATTCAACTGTAACACGGACACCTCCAATTTACCCTTCTCCCTCTTCAATTGTAGATTAAACTTGACCATATTATGGTCACTTTCTCCTAATGGCTCCTTAACCTCAAGTTCCTTTATCAAATCGGATTCATTACATCACACTAAATCCAGAATTGCCTTCTCCCTGGTAGGCTCCTCTAAGAATGCTCTCCACTGCTCTAAGAATCCATCATGGAGGCATTCCACAAACTCCCTTTCTTGGGGTCCAGTACCAACCTGATTTTCCCAGTCTATCTGCATGTTGAAATCTCCCATAATAACCGTAGCATTAC